>CM032663.1:50519785-50550587 GCA_019095985.1 Streblospio benedicti
GGATCTCAATGCCCGTGACACAATTGATGCAAGAGGAGGATCCGATCGTTTGTAGCATCTGAGGCATCGAGAGCGCACAGTTTGGAGGATACCTCCACAATCTCTAAAATTTTGCGAAGCATATGAGAAGAGGTATCATCATCAGGTTGTACAATTCTTACCTATCATGTCTTCCCAGCTGTCAATGGTTCTTCTGTATGGGTGACCATACACATAGAGGAGTCAATAGTACACAGTTATTTCTGGATGCTGGTATAGATAATGTATATGATCAACTAGATCTAGTAACACTGTATCAATGTTACAATCATTTTCCTCTTCAGGCATTTCACCAATGTTCACGTTAGTTTCATCATCGCTAATGACATGGTGCTTAGTTTTTCTGCATTTGATCCAGGATATTAGTAGAGGGTGGTGGGCGAGGTAGAATTTACTGAGGAATTATCCAAGGGGACTGTGGCGGGCCAAGATTTGCTACTGCCAGCTACTTTTCATGGTTGCCGGCCTTCTGTTCCGTGATCGAATTGTCATGAATCAATAATGTTATTGATGTAAAGGTAAATGTGGTGGTTTATAGTCGTGATCCAAGTCTTGCTCTCATGACATAGTACTAACATTACAATTTACATGGTCAGGTCATTGGCCCACTTATTGATCTTCAATTGATCAATTCTCATATGCTTGCATCGGCAGCAGATTGCATTCAGCGCACAATGCTAATCACACACACCATTACTCACTCACTCTTTCAACTCAATGACCTGTACCTATTTAACGTGTAGATGCGACAGAGCAGTGTGTAGGGATGAGTTTGCTTAACACCCACCACCAGATCCTACCGGGAATCGAACCCATGACCTTCTGGTCACGAGTCTCTATCCACCCTATCCACTAGGCCACGGAAGCACATCAGTAATATGAGAGATATGATGATACTACATTGAGTGTGCTTTTCAGTACTCTGTGCTGACCCTGCTGATCCTGGGTGTGCAGGTGGCAGCGGCCATCTACGTCGGAGTGACCAAGCTCAGTGTACGTATAGCAACAGTTCAGTGTAATACTGCAGCAAAACACCACAGTGTAAGTGTCAGGTGGGAAACTAAAAAGTACTGCTAGTACGAGTGTCAACCCTCCATATATATACTCATTTTGATGAAAAAATCCACTCGTCTTGCACAAAAATCGTCGTGATTTCTGGGGAAAAAATAAGCTGTTTACCAGTACCTAACTCTGATGTTTAGGACATTAAATTGTTGCACTTACTAATTGCTTCAATCATAAAAAACAACACTGATCTTTGACTATCCGGATGCATATGTGTATGTTCTCAATCAACTGACCTCGTTTGGTGACTACAATCACAGTATTAGGTGATAGAGGCTTTTTACTGAAAAACACTTATGATAAATGCACCAAGTTTAATGCATGAATTACTGTAGAGAATGTTATGACGACAAGGTTTTTCGTTTTCTGACCCCAGTTCGATGAGAAGTTGTCCGACGTCCTGGACAAGACGATCCAAGACAAGTACGTCGGAGCCAAACTGACCGAGCAGGGCCGCATCGTCAAACCTATAGACCCCATCTCCAGGGCCTGGGACGGAATCATGGCCTCAGTAAGTACTCATTCACTCACTCACTCACTCACTCACTCACTCACTCACTCACTCACCTTGTATATATGGTAAAATTGTATGTTCAGTGCATACCCAGTGTGAAAGTATTTTAATTTCTATTTTCAAATAGCATCATAAGATACCTTGGCATTCAAAATTGCATGTGACTCTTTAAACTGGACATCCAAATAAGAAAAATTCCAAAAACTTATTGACTCTTGGAGGCTTCATAAAGTAGTTCTTAGAAAATAATTGTAATGTTAAAATGATTGTAATTAAAACTCTAACAATACCAAAATTATTATTTTCAAATTCTATGTTAAGTACACCCGCCGTATTTTGATAAAGCACGTAAATAAGATTCTATTCAATTTTATTTGGGGTAAAGTTCATAAAATTTTATAAAGGAATGTTCTTATTAATGATTATAACATAACATAACATAACATAATTTATTTCAAAATATAAAATTCTATACATTTTAAAAGACGTGAAATATAGAAATGATAAATATATACAGTAAATAAATATATTTCGAGGTTAAAATAGCGTCTTCAGGGATTTTTTGTTTTTATTACCACTGCAATACAGCGCTGTCACATGCGCACTTGTCAGTGACACTTACAGTACAAATCATATGGTGGAGTTTAAAACAATACATTGAATCTATATGAAACTTGAAGGCAACAACAAAATATCACCATGTTTCAGTTCACTTTTTTTGCAAAAGTGTGGGTCTTTGCTTTGAGATTTAGAGAAATTAGGTCTTGGGGGTTTGGCTCTCAAGAAATAGGGTTCTATTCTACTGAGCATATATACACCCAACCTGACTGTGGAAGAGCCCCCCCCCACATCCCCCCGGGAGTAAATTAAACAACCCAGAAGAAAAATTGATAATGTTCTTAATGACTTTGTAAAAACTAATGTCTTTAAATATCTGCATTTAAATCTTACATTTTATTGATATCCAATATTTTTAAAAATAAAAATGAAAAAAAAAATCTGAAATTTATTATGAGTTATTTGTAAATTTAGATTCAAAGTCCCCTGTTTTCTTTTGAACACTCAAAATGAACATGTATATTTTCATGTTTTTGACACTGCACAGCAATTGGTGTATTGCAGTTCGAATGCTGTGGGAACCACAACTACACCCAGTTTGAAAATGCCACGGAATGGGATAAGAAATATCCTTTTAGAACATTAACAAACTTCAACCTAACTAACCAGGTAATATATAGACTGTAGTTAAAATTGTTAAATTCATGCATAACTATTTTGAGTTAGAAGCTCATCATGTGTGTTCGGGAAAGTTTGATGGTGCCAAGTCTATTTACAGATCCATTTCATAACATCTGCTAATCAGCTTTTTTCCAATGAGATAAATTTGAATATGAGCATTTTTTTTCAACTGGAAGTAATCAGGATAAGCAATAAAATGATGCATCATTTGTTGCTGCACCCTAAAAAATATTTTTCATTTGAGATGAGTTTTGAATATAGATGTCTAAAAATTGTGGCGACCATTTTGATGGCGGCTGAAATAATGGTCAACTGATGTACCAACCCACTCCCTTAAAACGTCTATAAATCAGAACATTAGACCCTTCTTTAAAAAAATATATATCAAATTATTGACCCCCCTTTTACCGCTCCACAACACTTTTAGTATGTAATAGTAGACAGGTTTTGCAGTACATATCAACCATCGAACAATTTGTTGCAATCACTTCGACGTCGACGGGTATTTCACCATGGATACTGTCACTGTTACAGGTGCCACTGATGTGTTGTAAGATGGAGAACAAAGAGAAGTATCCAGACGAACTAGACGACATAGTGTTTGTCGATTACGTTGACTGCCTCTTGTCCGCCTCAGCAAACTCCACGAACCACAAGGTACCAATGCCTACAGCCTTACTATGAACTCATTTTCACCCGCATCACCTCTTGAACCCAGAATGATTTTAATCAACTTTGTGACCCAGCACAAACCAGGTGCTAGATGTGAATTTCTCAATGTCAAACTCTGCATTTTGATTGCATCATGACTTACTACGATACACATTAAAGACGTTTTCTGGTAACAGAGGCCTGTGTGTGAATATGGTCCATTGCTGTACAAAGACGTTCCTTTCTCAGGAAGCCTTTATACCTTCTCCTCCTACTACCACCAGGGCAACAGTTTCAATCATCTTTTGTGATTTTATTCTTAGCTGCAGGTGGACCTGCAAAAGTTTGTATTTTAGTCTGGGGTGGGTTTTTCTTACAAGTCAAAGTCAAATAATCATTTATTATACTGACATGTGATATACATATTCTGCTTATATTTAAATACATTACAATGCAAGTAAAATTCAAGCAGCACTGAACTCTGTTCAGAGTCAATGATAATGTGTTTTTAAAATGTACAGACTGTGTTTTCATTGTCATTTTCAATTGATATTCTGTGGTCAGTCTTAAGGGCTCTCGTCTCCTATTGCCAAGTGGAAATTTGTCAACTTTTGGGTGGGAAGAGTGAATTTTTTATGTGTATATCATTGAGGGTTAGAAGAAGTGCGGGGTTATAAAGAAGTGGGATGTAGGAACAAAGGTTAAAAACTGAGGGATGCGTGAAAAAAAGATGCTAAAATAAAAGGCATGTGGGTTTCAAGAAAGTAGTATGTGGGGGGGAAAAGTGTGTTGTTGGAAAAGGCTCCAAAAATGAGGGATGTGGGAAATAGGACCAGAAAAGTTATAGGGATGTGGGATTTCCTAGCGCCTGCCTCACACCCACCCCCATCACCAGTTCAACTGACTAGTAGCACCCTGCCTGACTGTGCATTCGCTGCTTTTGTAGGGCTGTTATGAGCACATCCGCACGACATTTATCACCTACATCTATTTCCTGCTGCTGCGCCGCTGGTTCTGACAATTTTTGAGGTAAACTAGTTCAATTTCCAAATTATGGATTACAGCTTTTTTGTCTCAAAGTTATACTAGCATTCGCCAATAGGCCCTTAGGTTCTGTGATCATGGCCAGATTAGAATAATGTAAATTATAAGCAGGTCTAGACAGTGCCTGTATAGAAAACGTGCTCGCATACACTTATCATATTACACGTTAAATGATGCAATGATGATGATCTTTATTCATGATTGGCACCAAGAGAAATGGGCTCCAAAACATTGATTATTATAGAAGTGGTGTCCTTATAAAAGTGGTCTTATCATGAAAGTTTTCTTATCATAGACCTCATCTACCTTATCTCATCATGGAGGGGGTCTCATTATAGAGCTTATCTCATTATAGAGGTCTCATTCCTGGGTCTCAATATAGAGGTGGTCGTGTGATATTGAGCTGGTCTTATCCGCTATTGCTTGTTCTAGGTGACTGGGGTGACAGCGGCCCTGTCTCTGGCCTGTTGTGCCAGTATCACATTAACCAAAGTTGAAAGTATATTCCACCAACGGAGGAACGATATGGAACCACTTGGACTTGAACCACGATGATATTTACAATATCAATGACACGTGGCGAACTAAAAACAATGAAAATGGCGTAACAATTCAAACGTTAATCAAATGTAGACTGAATTAATTTTCGTTATTGGATGATATAGTTTTGATTACCTTATGCAGCCATCCAAGAGCTTAATCCAATGTAAAGACTCACCCGCAACATTGTCCCAAAATCTCGCCAGTTGACATTCCAATGTAAATGCATATTCATGTAAAATCCCACCCCTTTGAATAACATTTTCAGCCTCAAAGCCCATGAGCGTTTGGATGGTTGTGTATGGTTTATAATGATACCATTGGTTTATACAGATCATTCTGCCATTAGTCTGAAATATACTTCCATTTCAAATTTTGAATAAAGGAATTGGCTTTTGGAAATTCAAGAAATTTTCTATTAGAATATAATGATTTTATAGATTTAATCAAAAGAAACAACAACTAAACATGATTAGGCAAGTTAAAGTATAGAATTTTGAATATAAAATAACACTGGTGTCTTAAATTTACAAAGCGAAAATAACAGAGAAAGAGAGAGAGAGAGCAAATTAATGCTTGTAAATTGGAAAATAAACTTTTAAATTAGGTAGAAACCTTAACCTCAGCTCCATGAAATCACCCCAAATCTTCTTTATATTGAAAGGCTGCTTGTTATCACCCATCAATTCTATATGTCCAATGAAAGCGAACAAAATTCACATACTGATGTAAATTGTGTGACAAAAAAGCAGGATATTGATATTATTTTACCATCAATTGGAAGAATATTTTTTGCATGCATCAGAAATCCATTTTAGGCAACTAATTTCCATCGCCAATTACTCATATTTCTATGAGAGTTGACCTGACATATCATATACCATTTTTAAGGGAATCCCTGGTTCTCTGTGGTAATAATTGATTATCATCGTTACGTGTTTCAGTTACTGTGTTCATAAAATTGATAAATTTACATTAATTTTGATTTTGAAAAACACCGATTTACCACGATTTCTTGATTATCAATACACTAAAAGGTTTCTCGGACAAAATAAAAGAATAACAAATCTTAACCTTAATCAATACAAAAAGCTTTCTTGAACAAAATTAATGAATAACAAACTTTGGTAAACTTTTTGTCAGAAAACATGTGCCTTGAAAAATATTAATATTTGTAGAAACTTGATTTTATGATTGAAGAGAAGTAACATTCATTAACTAGAGAAACTTAGTTTTAGATAAAGACAGGCAGATTAAACGCAAAACTATTGGTGACAAATAAGGTTCAACAAGTTGACATGTCAAAACTTGTCAATCTTTTTTTTTCAATGGGATGCTCTCTGTTATGTTTCAGGTGACTGGGGTGACAGCCGCCCTATCTCTGGCCTGTTGTGCCAGTGTCACATTAACCAAAGTTGAAAGTATATTCAACAAACGGAGAACGAACCCTTCTTTCTAATGGATTCTTGCAATATCTGTGACACTGCTAAACAAAACATTCGATTATAAAAGAATTTGGATGGTGTCAAAAAACTCTAATCCCACCAGTTGGATTATTTGTTGGTATACAATAATAATTTAATCATAATAAATCTTAGTTTATCCAGGTCATTCTGCTGTTAGTCTGAAATATGTTTCCATTCTAAATTGAAAAACGTCCTGTTATTTAAGAAAAAAACATTTTATGAATTTTATAAAACGTATGCAAGTATTGAAAACAAAAGAATTAATTGATATAAGAATATTGAAGTCTTCATTGAATTTGCATAGCAAAAACAAGAGAGCAAACTAGAAAATAAACTTACCAGTATGTATTTAGATAGAGGCCTTTTTATACAAACAATATGTTACAATAGAAAAACTATAAATGATAAAAAGGTTCATCTCTCAAATTGTTATTATTCATTGTATTGTTTATCATAGCATGAGCATCAGAATGTTGAACATTGATTATTTATCACTACTAACCTCACTTCTCTGTAGACGTAATGGTGTAATGGGTCTTTGAATATCTGTTAGAATTGTGTTGGAGATTATGAGTGAACAGAGTGCATTGTGAACAAAAACAATTTTATATGAACCGAAAGGGAAACCTTTTTTTTATAGCGTACTTAAACATAATGATATTATATACAGTATAAAAAATCAAGACGTTTGACCAGGTCAGATTTTTTTTTTCATGATCTTGTGTAATCGATGTGCGGAATCTCTCTATATCTACACAGTTTTGTGTTGTAAGTTGATTTAAATTTAACAGAAATGTTTTAAAAGAATAGAGAATCATCTTATTATTTTATCCTATGTAATGCAAAATATGTCAATCTAACTGAATATTTTCATAATTTTCTACCAGAATTTAAGTTTCACACTTGAATCCTATTATGGTGCTAATTTGAATAACTATGGAAATGTAAAGTGAAATTGAAATTGAAAGAGACTGAGCATAACAAGACTAAGGGCAGTATGATCAGAAGTAGGCATGTCAAAATGCTACCACACCCCCTACGTTACCGCTGGTCAGAATATCAATCAATAAGAAGAATGCTGTCTCCATTTTCGGTTGTTATCTGCTGGTATTTCATGTTTCAGTTGTTTGGGATAACGTCTGCCCTCTCCCTGGCCTGTTGTAACAGCCAAATACTACCATGGGAGGACGGCTACTACGACCAATACGGGGACGAGTCTCAATACTCGCGGTGATGCCATGGACCTGATCTCAACAGCAGTGCCAGATCCAGAAGGATACCTTGGCCCCCCCTCTACACCGCTTCTGGCCAACATTTTCACTATTGTTCTGACCAGCATTGTGTTTGGAAGGTTTGGGGGTTGCTTCTTGACCAGCGGTGCGTGAGAAGGGTTTAGGGGGTGTTTTGACATGCTTTCGCTTGCTCCTACTAGGATTTATCCTGGATCTGCCACTGTATTGTGTTATCATCTCCAGACTATAAATAGCCTGATAAATAGCCTGTGGTTCACTGATGACTTCAGTAGTTCCCTTGTTACACTGGAGACAATGTTGGGAACTGCTTGTTGCAATGACAATAGAAAACTGTGATGGAGAATTACGATATTACTAGTGTAGGAGCAAAGGCGCACAATTGTCTAGATGGCCTGTCAGTTATGGATCAGGTATGAAGTTGCAAGTAAAATCCATCAAAATTCTCGACAAAACAGAATCCAACCCTTTTCGGAAAAAAGCATGGATCCAGATCTATCCATAACGCTTCAAACTCATATAGTCTAACCTAAAACTTCAAACTCATATAGTCTAACCTAAAACTTCAAACTCATATGGTCTAACCTAAAACTTTCAAAAGTGTGGGAACTGTCCAGTCGGCTGACAGGGGAATCTTGCAATTTGTATGCCTTAGGTTTTTCTTTCCATTATGAGACGTAAATTTTAGAAGTTCTATATTCTGTTGATATTATGTATGGCTAGATTTTTCATAGTTTTAATAGTGTTTACGGTGTTAAAATGTAGAAAATAGAGCTACTGTAAATAGTAAAATCAATAAGATATAGAATGAGTTCTAGTCCCATAATGTAAGCCAACTAAATGGAATTTTTGATTATGTATATACAAGCAAAAATATTGAATAAAAGCACGATAAAAAATTAAACTTCAGGATTATTTATTGTGTTTGTTGTTTTTATTTTCATCTATTGAAATATATAGAATATGAACTCTGGTGGTGCTGTGGGGACAAATTCCTCCATATTAATTAATGGTTTTCTTCTTTTAAATAATCCTAGCACTCAATGATGATAATGAGTATGATTAGGATGAGGTTGCGCTGCATGGCGAGTGCAAGGTACAGTTAATGATAAGATTTTCATCTATTTTAAAAAGTGTCAAGTGTTGGGCTGGTGACTATGTTATGAGTACTGGTAAGTGAATTCCAATCAACTATGGTCTTAGGGACAAATGAATATTTGTAAATGTCAGTGTGAACTGTAACGGTTTTATTTATTCTTTTAAGATTTGTTTCTTAAGATCTATGTTTTAATATTTTTATTGGAATATACTTGCTATGATTGTGTGAGTTAATACAGGTTAACGGCTTCTTAAAAACAAGCAAAATTATCCAATTATGATAGACTAATGGAAATTTCTTGTATGGATTAATATATACTTTGAAATTGGGGTTTAGCATTTCTGACATACAGTGACATTCAGTGGCCTCAAAAACATACGTGTAGAGAGTAATTTTGCAATTATATCTATAACACAGAAAAAATAGAGATAACATAAATTTCAGGTGGCCATTTTGAAAAATGACGACCATCTTGGATTTGAGGATGATCTAAGTTATATATCTCGATAAATCTTAACGTTTGACCCTGAGGTACTTTTTTATATGCAAAAAGAAATCCTTGTACCATGAAATGACGTTCCAGATCATTTTTGTGGCCTTACGTCCTCTACTAATTTTGCTGTAAGCCACAGGACCCGTAAGTGGGTGTTATCATTAGCAAGCAGTGTGTCGTACAATAGCGATATTCTTGGAAGGCTTCCTTGCATCTATCTCCAAGGTCCTGATAACACACAAACCGCCATCCACGTCAATCAATGATGTCAGTGAACAGCCGACAACTGATGTCAACGAACGTATTGATCACGTGCTCACGAGCCCGTCCTCGCGTGACTCTCTGGCAGCGACCACGGGTCCAGGGGGTAGGCAGGCATTTGGAAATGTGTATCGTATTATACATTTTTTTCTAAGATTGTCCTACTTCACCAATATGTGAATACACTATTACAAGCATTTAGAAATTTTGTTTATTTTATTCACACATCCCGGGTAAACCATGTAACGGGAATCTTTTTCATGCTGGCCACAATCAACGGAATTGTCTCTACTCGTGGGCCTACAGGCACCAATGTTAAGTGGAAGATTTTCAAACCTTGTCTCAGTGTCATATGTGGGCTCCCATACTGTCTGGATATCAGCAGGAAACCTCGAACAACCAATCACAGTGTGGCTAAATTGTAGAGATTCACATTCACAGCTGACCCACAATTGTCCGTATATGAGGTCATGGTGACATTTTAAAGCTATGATGTACTCAGAATTTCATCAGCAATTTTTGACTTCCCACAGGCACAGAAAAGCTGCACATAGTGTACATAACATTAGTGGGTGTCACTGATAAACATTGATCATGTGGATGATACAATAACACTAGAAATACACTTCAGAACACTAGAAATAGTGATTTAGCAATACAATTTTCAAGAACTGCAATAGCTGTTTGGAGAAAAAAAGCAACCCGGCGTAATCTGAATAATATATTTATCTATATTGTACCGACTTTTATATAAATATTACTTGACTTCACTTGATTTGACTGAAGAGCGAGGGGGCAAAGTGAGGCAAAGCCAAAAGCGGTAAGACGTCGTAAGACGTAAACTAAGGATATAAGATAAGACGTAAGACGTTTCCCAGTGATGAGGACACGTCCCTGTGGTGTGGCGGTCACTGTGGTCAGTGTACGGCAGTTATCAGCGGCCACAAGGTCTCATGTGGCGAGAATAACCGGCTTATTATAGCCGTATCATTGGCAAGGTGCTCGAATGATAACTTACCATCAAAATATATTGCAATTTGTTGGCGATGAGCTGGAAACATTAATCATAACTACACTGTCACGGGGTTGCAATGGTGGGAAGTTTGTTTTGTTAGTGTGCATAGCAAAAATCTCGAGCTACATTTTTTTGCCTTATTTCCCACATTCCTGATTTCTTGGCCTTTTTCGTCACACCCCAGCAGATTCGGCGCTTCATGCGAATCACTCACTCACTCTTTCGACCCAATGGCTTGTACCTAATTAACGCGTAGGTGCCACTGAGCAGTATGCAACTATATAGGGATGAGTTTGCTCAACTCCCTACACTAAACCCGACCGGCAATTGAACTAACAACATTAAGGTCACGAGTCCCGATCCGCTCGGCCACAGAAACACAAAAATCATAACACATTGGAACCCCTTCCTGGATCCGCTATGGCTAGTGTTTCCCATGCGCCTCCACGGTCCTGACTCACCCTGTATTCATCCATGACTCTCGTATATGACATTTCTCCCGGTAGCGGGTGAGTCTGTGATAAGCTAATGCCTGGGCTCAGACCAGTAATAGTGCTGCAGCAGATGCGGGCCTGGGAATCACAAAAGATACCATTAGTTCATGGGTGTGGTTTTGATCCTTGGTATGGAAAACCCATGATGCCTGAAAATGTTTGTAAGGATCTGTAAGCTGATAAATGTGTGGTTTTGTGACCGAATTTCTCAGCTATCACACGTTTCCTGCACTGGCATCATGGATTTTCTATACCCAGACATACTCATGATTAAAACCACGCCTATGAGCTAAATCTTATAATTTTTGTGATGGGTACTTCCTGTAAATAGTGGGCTTTTGAGACCTCTACTGCAGCAGTATAACTGGTTGTAGATATCACTTGGTTGTGTGTTGCCGATTGAACTACGAATCGCATGGAGTAGTAAAATATTATGGCCTATCACTAGACATTTGTATAATGGCCTATGATATTAGGTCTGTGCCACTTACTGTATATTGCTGTACAGATATGCTCATCTCTAGATATAGAGACCATCTCTATAATAAACCATCTCAAACATCCGCATAAAGCGACCACCTCTCTATTGAGACCATGTTGAAAGACCACGCTCACAGGTGGTATTAATAGAGGTTCCATTCAAAACACATACTTCATTGTAATGTACGAATGAATGTATTCAACACTAGAACTATTAGTGCTGTATATGCCAGCGTACTTCTGGTCTTGATAGAGAGGTGGTCTCTATACAGGTTCGTTTTGATAGCCTTATGAATGTTTGAGATAGTGAACAATTGTCTTATTATAGAAATGGTCTCAATAGAGAGGTGGTCTTAATTGGAAGTTCTACTGCATCAGCAGTCTGGTGCATGAGGCAGTTAATGGCGGTAGTCCCCCGGGGGGGGGCGGGGGTGCTCTGATAAGCCTCGGCTGCTCACATTTGCATTTATACGAGCAGTTCCATCATCCACCGACAGGGGGCGGGGCGGGCGCATCAGCAAAACACAACATGGAATTAGCGACGGGGCTTAGGTTATTTATAGATTTGGGGGAAGTAAGATAAACTCAATGATGTGATTGAACATGTACAATTATAGACCATCCAGTTCTGGTACTGTTGACCGGCATGCTGGCCTCAGTCGAGCTTTGTATCTGGTACAGAGGTGGTCTATTCATGGAGGTGCACTGCACTGGCAGATCCAGGTTTTCAGAAACGAATGGGGTCGGGGGCGGGGGTCACACTTAAGGGATTTCATGGGTTTCATGCGCTGGATCGATGGCGGACATGTCAAAACCACTATGACAATAAGGTATTTTGGTGGGAAAAGAAGGGACGCACATCCTTCATACCCCTCCCCCACCCCCCTCGGATCTGCATAAGCAGGTCTGTTTTTTGAAAGCTTAGGACCACAAAATTTCCCATAAATATAGCGCAGTCTTTCCCCCAGAAGTGGTCATTATTGGAGGTTGTACTGTCAGCGAAGGTCCACGCCTGATTTAGAGCACGCAGTGTGGTAGAAATGTAATGTATTTCAGTTTGATGTCCAGACGACTATTTTGGAGTAATTCATTTGCCAGCTGACACCCAAACCAAGGCCGTTGGAAAGGCGTCTGTAGCTTGGGGGGGGGGGTGTCTCACATTATAGCGATGAATATCCGGACGTGCCCCGAAACTGGAGGGGTCATTTTTGATACTTTTGGTATATTCTAGAGCTTTTTTATATTTTTTGTATATTTCTGGGTGCCTTTTTTACATTTGTAATATATTTGTCACATTTTTGTCAGATATTGGTATATAATGGCAATTTTTTCAGATATTTGTATATTGTGGGTCACGTTTTTTCAAAAATAGGTTTATTTTTGAGTGTCAATTCTCAACCTGTTCGTGGCACGTCCGTAATAATTTTCTGACCCCCCCACACACACACCTCCCCTAACCCCAGCTTAAAAGCCACGAGGCCATAGCATTAAATGAAATTTTGTCTTAATGACTATGATTCTTTGACGTCTCTTTATGACTGATAAATTCTAAGTCTCCAATATTAGCCAATTTGGTCAATTTAAGTAGCCGCGACACCTGCTATGTAAATGATATGATATGAGAACGCATCTGCTATAATGTCAATGCTTTAATATCATACTCAAGACCCCCAAATATGGAATAACAGATTAAGCAAGATATATTACTGACAAACATCCCCCGCTCTTTGAGACAACAACCAAGTCAGCTCAATGATACGGCCCCGCCTATAAAAAGCCCGCCGCTGCCGCCTCAGACCTTGTGGTCACTGATAGGGACAATGACCACTGGTGAGGAGACGGGACGGTGGTGTGAGCGTGTGTGTATTTAGTCGGGGTGCTGGTGGTAGGAGTGTTGTTATAAGCTGCAAGAAAAATAGCTGATTACAACCCTCACTGGAGTGGAAGCTCTCATGCAGAGGCCACATAGAGAAGCCACTTGTGGAAAGGCAGCATGAACTGAGATGGGCACGGCCGTGGTCTCGTCCTTGCATGTGGCCGCCTCAAGGAGCGTGTCACTCGAGCTCACTCCAAGTCGCCAGCGACCGCGGCGGCGGGCTAGTGACGTCATGATTACGTCATAGGTACGGGGCCGTAATCACAACTTGATACCGGTCCGTACATGGGGTCCCGCCATTTTGAACAGTGTCATCTCCTCAGTGCTATTCCAATCTGCTGTCATATTATGCTGTCTTAGTATGTGCTTCTGTGGCCGAGTGGATAGAGAGTGCAGAAAAAGTGAAATCATTTGAGAAAACAGATGCCAATCATTTGGTGTAGATGTCAAGTCTGCATTCTACAGTATCGAGGCACATTTTAAGCACATTGGCTGAGTCCACGGTGCTGATTGCTGTGTGCAAGTGTAAAAAATGCACTGGAAATGGGAATATACAGTAGAAACTCGTTATCTTTATTGCTTAATCTTAAGTTGTTATCTCGAAGTTAGTTTCATTTCCCTTCAACTACATTATGAGCATGTATCAGCTGGTTGTCACGAATATTGGCTATCGCGATCATTTAACTGCATATAACTTTGAGATAGCAAGCTGCTACTGTACCTCCGTTTTATCTGGCATGTTGGTCTCGCAGAACGGAAAGTCTATCAATTAGGTAAGTCAGACTGACTGAATTATCTATGTATGAAAACAAGGAGTTAGAATTTCTATGTGAATGAAAGTAAACAGATGTTGTCTGTATTTTTTAAAGTAATGAATAGCCAGCGTTGAATAAGAATTGACTTTTTAGGTACTTATTTTGGTATGTTTTTGTACATGTTCTAGAAGGTGGACAGGTAAAATGAACCTTTTTATGTTGACTAATGCATTATTTTATGGGAAAATGCAATTTGACAATTAATCAAACAATGGACTTTATTTTAAACTAAAGCTCTCTGTGACTTAGATTTGTATAATGAATTTTAAAGACGCTAAAAGGGCAAAAGAACGCTCTACTTTTTATTTGATTTTTTGGTTATGTCTATATACAGATTACATAAAGAATGGCTACGATGAGAAAAAAGTATATATACAAATCTATATGATAAACAAGGAGCACTAATAAAAAATATTTGAAACTGAAATATAATTTATTCCATGTTTGTGCAAATCATGTAATAGATATGGTAAAATTCTAAACGCTAATTGTTTATATAAAATGCGAGTTTATCCAATATATTTACACAAGTTTAAAATGCTGCTTTTTAATTGATCATATAGTTTATACATTTAGACAATGTTGTCATGAAAATCTTCATCATTCGTTTACAGTGTTCTTTTCTCTAAGAAATCTCAACCAGACAAAAAAATGCGTTCATTGTTCTCTCTGTAAGCAGAATCATGTATAAAATAATCTGATATCTTCTGGGATTTATAAATGAGTGTAATAAAAGTTACATGTACAAGACCACCCTGCATATCATTGTAGTTCACGTCACCTGACTAGGTAGACACAGTGGATCTTTCTCACTCACATGGTAGACCCCACCACTCTGGGCAGCGACCCGTGTACTGCACAAACTGAGCCTCTTCTACGAACAGCTCAAACAGAGGACTGGAGGCAATGGAGCAGTAGTGAAAGGACAAGATCATTCATGGAGTGGAATCCCTCAAATATGTTGACACCATGATAGTCCTCGCTGTCCACCACTGATATGTTGTATAAAGCCGAGGAGAGCTTTGAGAACAAATAGTTGATGTGAGAGAGTGGAGACTTGGCTTTCAACGCTGCCTCCAGGCTGCTGCTGAATGCCAGTGGGAAGGATGGGGTGGGGCCTGCATCTATTGATAGCTGGTGATATAGACTCTGCAAATTTAATCTGAGCTTGTTCTGTTTTCTTGTACAGATCTGACCATAACCATATGACATCCCAGACCTGAGCTGAATACTCCTTGCTGATACCACTTACCAGGTTGAACATCTCAATGATGAGACTGATGTTTCTGCTCGTACTGCTTGGATGAGGACATCCAGATATGACTCGGCTCCCAACAGGAGTTGAGTTCTGCTATGTTCTTGACCAATGGTGGCATGAAGTTGTGAATGTCTGAATACGGGGAAGTGTTGTGTGGAACATGATGAGGCAAGTGGCTCCCTTTATGTATACGTTGTGGTCATGACATGGTGGTAGGTAAGGTTTCTCTGGTTACTGAGCCATTTGTCCAGCTGTGAGAGTCTCATCACCTGCTCTAGAGGGTCTTCATACTCAGTGCAGACTCGTGGTCCAATTGTACAGGCCAACTCAGTGTGTCTCTCATATGTATCTACAACATCATATAGATCACTGTTAATATCCTTCACTATAATACAATACCTGGTCATTATGTTGTCAGTGAGGTATGGCCTGATTCCTTATACTTATCGCACGCTGCAGCACTCAGTGCTTTGTGCACCGGGTCCTGAGGGTTGTTGTACTTATGGTTGTACTGCCATTTACTCAGACCATCAAGGGCAGTGTATTGGAGGATAGACAATGCAAACTGAGCTCTTTGCATGCCAAGTTTGATCCGTGAGAGAAGAATCCTCATGTGTAAACATCAAGTCATGTACATATGGACATTGTATATATTTGAGGTACATGGCGTCCATGGTGTAGAAGGGTCAGCGGGTCGGTGGTGGGTTGTATTATATGTGCACCAGAAATCTGCAATTACTTCATAAAGATTCTGATGTCCTTTTTGATGTGCTCCTCTAATCTTGGGTACTTCTCTATCACTCTGTTCCTACACCCCGTTAGTTTATCTCTGGCATGACACACACCGTGGTATGTTAGAGAGTTATTACGATACAGTCTCATGAAGTAGTCATAGCAGTAGACATATTCCTTGAAACCATCATTTACTGAGGTGCTTCTCTTGTGCATCATCATGTGCTTTACACTGGATCTATGAATTTCTTTAGAATCCACATTAAACACACACACCAATAGTGTTATCATATACACAAGGATCTCCATTGTGGTTCCTTTATTGCCAACATGTAATACAACTTAAAAGCTAAAGTTTCTGAGTTTCAATGTGTATACAGATATCAATCCCTGCATCAATAAAATAACATTACACACTTATCCAAGCAACTATATGTCCTTTGACACACACTGTCAATAGAGTTGATCTGAATCTATCTTTTATTTATAGCGTCGTTTTTTACTTCCTTGTGTGTATGGCATATGTTTCCGTGGGAAATTTTGTTTTGTGAAAATGAATCTTTCTATATGGTGTGTCACAGACATACAAAAAGACAAACAAACCGTGGGGGTAAACCAGGGCAGAGCCAGGACAAAGTGTTTTCACTTGAAATGGGAATATTTAGGGACATTATCTGACATGGAAGATATATTTAGACCTCCTTTGTTATGTTGAAAAATGAAACATGTTATTATGCGAATTCTATGAGCTTAGAAAGTAAGTCACAGAAGTTTGAATGAAGAAATGTCTACTGGTTTTTGAGGGCACTATCATGATTTCACTGCCCGAATTTGTTGAATAATGCCTGAACTTGTAATTGGTGTGCAATTGGTCCACTGAAGACTGCGCATCAGTTCATCCAGAAAATGTGGGGTTCCAAAAGATAGGGGTCTCTCACAGCATAACAAAACACTGAAATACCCTGAAGTGTGGTCCTTGTTGTCGTGAGTTCAAGTCCTGTCAGGGCTTCTTGATATACTAGTAGTCAAATGGAAGATTGTCTTGGGCTATAGCTATATAAATGTCAATTTAGTGGAAGGAAAATGCCGGCCACAGAGAAGAAAAAGACAGAAATAGAGATGATGAGAATAATGTTTCCACATACTTTGGTTAAGCCATCACATGATATGAATTATTTGACCTGTCATGTCCAATTGAATATTGTTTATTCTTGAACATTAGTAGCAATCAAATTGGAGCAAACCAACAGATCTAAACTTAGCCATAAAATAGACAATTATATGGTAAACTATCAGTGTATGAATTTTATATCTGTGACGTAATGTAATGATTATCTTACAAATTTAATGTCAGCTATTAACGCTTAATCAAAATCAATGGATGAATGAATCATTTATATAAGCGTATAAATTGTACATTATGCCCAGTTGATCTTTATTACGTCGTATACATCAGACGGGGATTTTGATGACTCGAATATACATATATAAAGATAACCACATAAGAATAACAATTTCAAAATAACATAAAACATAATGAGTATATTTTCATCAGGATTGAGAGGATGGGGGCTTGTGAGTATATGGCTGGAAAGGGGGCTTGGCTAGAGAGAATGAGAGACGTTAGGGGGGGGACTTAAGAGATCGATGGCGGTGGCTTGTGAGGTCGGGGGTGGGGGATGGGAGCTTGGTTCAGAATACGAGATAGAGAGAATTGGGGGGCGGGGAAGTATATGGGCGGGCGGGGGGGGCTTGGTTTGAGAAAATGGGAGATGGGGGTAAAACAGGCTTGTGTGTGTGTGTGGGGGGGGTGAGTATGGCGGGGAATCAGCTCAACTGATGGTAGCGGCTTGTTAGAGTATGGGTGAGGGGAGCTTGGCTTGAGAGAATGGGGGGGGGGGGCTTAGAGTATATTGTTTGGGTGGGGGGGCTTGGCTCGAGAGAATGGGGGGAAGCTTGTGAGTGTATGTCTCAGTGGGGAAGGTAACCGAAAGTGGGTGCTTGTGAATATATGGCTGGAGGAGGGGGCTGAGGAGAATGTGAGAGGTTGAGAGAATGGGGTGGGGGGGGGGCTTGTGAGATATCAGCAGTTTTTTTGGAGAGTATTGTGATGAGGTTGGGGCGTGCTTGAGAGAAGGGTGAGAGCTTGAGAGAATGGGGGTGCTTGTGAGTATTTGACTGAGGGCGGATGGCTAGGCTTGAGAGAAGGTAGGAGCTTGAAAGGCATAAGGGGGAGCTTATGGCAGGGGGCGGGATGGAGAGAGATTGAGAGAAGGTGGGGGCTTGTGAGATTATACGTATAGGGTTGGGGCTTGGGGCTTGGGGCTTGGCTTAAGAGATGGCAGGAGCTTGTAAGTATCATATGGGTGGAGGCGGAGGTTTGAGAGAACGTGGTGGTATAAGAGTATATGGGGGAGGGGATTATGATAGGTAGGGAGGGGGCTGACTTGAGAGAGGGATAGAGCTTGAGAGTACTTTGGCTGGAAGGGGTGCGAGGGAAGGGGCTTGAGACCGCGTTGGATGGGGGGGGCGGATTATATCAACCTAATTAATCTATGCCAGTGAACTGCATATCCAAATATATAGTCTTGGCAACAGATTTCTCATTCTTTATCACTTAAAAACAAGACCTACACATGCTAATTTACATTATACAGGCCATTTATCTTGAGAATTGACTGTTTTTGCATTGTGATTCACTGCTGCTCAGTTATCAGTTTTTGGGATTCAATTCAATTTTTGATTGAACCAGTCAAGAAATCAGATTCCTGTTCCAAATCAACTTCTGTGTGACTTAGATATATATAGTGATTTTATAAGAAACGATACAATAAAGATACAATAAACAATAATTATTTGTTTTTGATATGATATGATTGGTGCATTACAATACATATTACATAGAAGAAGACATTATCATGAAACATAAAAATAAATTCATGTGATAAACAATGAGCACTAGAAGTACATCATATTGGAAGTAAAATATTCTTCTTTTTAGTAAAAGTATCTTGGAATATGGGTACAAGGTCTAGTAATGCCCAAGGGCACATTCCACCACAAGGTGGGTCTACAGCCAGTCTACGACCAAAAACGCAAGGAGATCGTAACGATCCGTGAGTGTTCAGTGCGGGAAACGTAGGTTTTTTCAAGTCAGTACGGTGGCCGCAGAAGTTTGGCATGCCAAACTTTCTCTACAACCACCCTACATCATGGTCTGAAGGAGGCAGTGCGGAGACCTTGCCGTAATCGTGGTATAATCACAAAGGATTTACACGCACGTTGTCGGTACAGATACAGCGCCGGCTCAGTATGTTCTCTGTACCATGAACGTACGAATGCAGTACTTCAGTAATCACACGGTGCGTTGAGGGTAAGTTATACGCAAGTACAGCGCACGTTCTATGCATGTTGATCTCACGGCCACCTCAACAAAACCTTCCCAGTTCCGACGCACTCCTAACGCGCTGAGCCCGTGCGTATGTGCACACAACTGTACTTTTGCCAATGTTTGCGGAAAACGTAGACGCCCACACCTCAACACGACCTGCGAGGAACACGCCCGCAAGGTGGAATGTGCTCCTCGCTTAAAGTATTATATATATGAAAGAAGCACCAATCAAATATACACTTTGCAAGCAAACCTTTATGAAGATCTTTTTCTCATCTCTAATGTCCTTGTGACTAATAATGTGATCAAGATATGATGGTTAATATAAGTAACCAATAAAAGTTGATTTTGTATAAAAATTGACTCAACAATTATGTGAATACATTTCATATCATATTTACATCCTCCGCAAAATGACAAAATTACATGTGATAAAGAACACATAATGCTAAACTAATGTACAGTAATAGTGTAACACAATCAGCTAATTTAGGCAAGGAAGGTTTGCAGCAATAATGGTAATAATATAAATTGAATACAAATTTTGATGTTTTCCATTGGTAATTTAGAATCAAGCAAAAACCTTCTAAACACTTTGAATGAGTCGTTCACCTTATAAATAGAATTATGTGTAAAATATTGTCAGTCTGGATTTTACAAAAGAGTGTGATAAAAGTTTCATGTACATGGCCACCAGTGCATATCACTATAGTCTACATCACCTGACTTTAGGCGAGCAAATAGGATCTTTCTTACTCACATGGTAACCACCACCACTCTGGGCAGCGACCCGTGTACTGCACAAACTGAGCCTCTTCTACAAACAGCTCATACAGAGGACGGAGGCAAGCGAACAGTAATGATAGTACATAACGATTCATGGGGTGGAATCCCTCAAATATGTTAACACCATTATAGTTCTTGTTGCCCACCACTGATACATTGTATAAAGCAGAGGAGAGTTTTGAGAACAAAGAGGGTATGTTGTGAGAGAGTGGAGACTTGGCTTTCAGCGCTGCCTCCAAGCTGCTGCCAAACGCCAGTGGGTAGGATGAGGAGGGGGGTACTGCTGCTGATAGCTGCTGATATAGTAGCTGTAATATCAGCTGAGCTTGTTCTGTTTTCTTGTACACATCTGACCATGACCATATGACATCCCAGACATGCGCTGATTCCTCCTTGCTGATATCACTGACCAGATTGTAAATCTCAATAATCAGACTGATGTTTCTGCTTTACTGCTTGGATGAGGACATCCAGATATGATTTGGTCCCAGCAGGAGTTGAGATCCACTATGTTCTTTACCAATGGTGCCATGAAGTTGTGAATGTCTGAATAAGCGGGAAGTCGTGTGTGGAACATGATGATACAAGTGGCTCCATCTATAAAGACGTTGTGGGCGTGACATTGTGGTAGATCCGGTTTCTTTTGGTTACTGAGCCACTTGTCTAGCCGTGATAGTCTCATTACTTGCTCTAGAGGGTCTTCATAATCAGTGCAAAGACTCGTGGTCCAGTTGTAAAGGCCAAAATTAGTGTGTCTTTCATGTGTATCTATAACATCATTCAGATCACTGTCTATATGCTTCACTATAATACAGTACCTACTCATAATGTTATCAGTGATGTATTCCTGATTCTTAAACCAATCACACCTATGGCACTGAGTGCCTTGTGCACCGGGTCATGAGGGTCACTGTACTTATGTTTCGCCTGCCATTTACTCAGACCATGCATACCCGTGAATTGGAGGATAGTGTCTGCGAACTGAGCTCTTCGCATGCCAAGTTTGATCTGTGGTGAATAATCCTCGTGTGTTAGCATCCAGTCATGTACATATGGACACTGTATATACTTGAGGTACATGGCGTCCATAGTGTAGAAGGGGTCAGCGGGGTGGGGGTGGGTCGTGTTATACGTGCACCAGAAATCTGCTGTCAATTCATAATCATCCTGGTATCCTTTTACCGTGTTTTTCTCTAATCTTGGGTACTTCTCTATCACTTTGTTCTTACACACTCTTAGTTTGTCTCTGGCATGACACACACCATGGTATGTAAGCATGTTATCATAATACAGTGCCATGAAGTAGTCATAACAGTAGACATATTCCTTGAAACCACCAATTACTGGAGTGCTTCTCTTGTGCATCATCATGTGCTTCACACTGGATCTGTGTATATCTGTAGAATCAACATGAAACACACACACCAATAGAGTTATCATAAACATAAGGATTTCCATTTTGCACCAAGACATTACAACTTATCCTGACAATTTCTATGTCTTCTGAATACAAAATCGGGACTATCTACTTGGCAATCCTATCGCTAACAAAATTGGTAACATAGCAGCGTAACATCCCAGACAATTTGTATCCTTTGAATGCATTACAGGGAATGCCTTTATGCATTAATGAGGAGACATCGTGTGAACCTGCTTAATTATCTTAATTGCTTGTTGTAAGACATGTATAATGTCAAAAACACAGTTTTTTACGTGATAGATAATTAACGAATGGTATGCACTGGGACGTTGCATGAGGGGCAAAGGCCCTGGGGGGCAACTTCACGCTGTATTCTTTGCAGCCAGTGCTTTTGTCATAAAGAGGAGACATTGTGTAAACCTGCTTTAACATGGTTATTTTACTTACTGCTTGCCGGAACCTATATAATATCAAATACGCAGTTTTACGCTTGGCCAATCACCAATCACCTGACAACATTTTCATATATAATATAATGTCTATGGATAAAATTTGATATGTTGGATAATAAACCTTGTATGAAACACTGGACTCTCTGTATGTGGGACCCTCTGTATCTGGGACAATGAACCCTCTGTGTGTGAGGCTGTGAACCCCCTGTACAGTATAGCATCCGATTCATTAGAACCACCTCTATTTGAATAGACCACAGTGCCAATCCGCCAGAGACTACCCTGAACCTCCGTTAGAGACCATCTCTATCTAAGCCACTGTAGAACAGTCTGGGTGGCCGTATAGAGGTTCTACTGATGTGAGATACTTGTTGCAGTCATTCATATCCATCTAGATGGCAATGTGTCTCACCGGCATGGTCCTGTAACGCTTTTCATCTTAATTTATTAGTAGCCCCGTTCAGTGGCCCTTTTTTGAGACCATTGCAGAATTCCTTGACATGTTTTGTGTGTGCTTCTTTGGCCGAGTGGATAAATAGTTGGACTTGTGACCAGAGGGTCAATTCCTAGTGTACCAGTCGGAAGTCTGGCGGTGGGTGGGAGCAAACTATAAACCACTAATAGTTGTACACTGATTCATGCTCGTTAAATTTGTACACGTCAGGTGCATGCCAATCGAGTACGTCTGCGCTACATTGCGACATGCTATGCTCCCCAGCGAGTTGAGAAAGATGTGACAATGGTGACAATGACCTGGTGTGAATGTCGAGTCGCCTGATCCTGCATAGCGGTGACGCAAGACAATAAAAAAGCTATTTCCACTTGTCTTTGTGCATGAGTGTAGCGGTTTCTGATTGAAAACTGGCCATGTCGTTTGTGCAGGCTAAAGTAGAACCTCTCTATACTATCTGGGGACTGTCAAGTTGCAGTCTGTTATTTTTTTTAGTATTTACCTTAGCATAAATGTAAATACAGCAGCACAAACATACTCTAATAACCTCATACAAGACATTTGTTTGACACACTATTTCTCACATTTTCTCCAACCTTCCAGATGAGCAGGTACATCACGATCACTGTATAAAATTATCGTTGTGACTTATCTTTTAGATTTGATTATTTAAACCAGCCTACGAATAATTCGTATAATACTGACCTTAGTTGTGAATTATCTTTTTAGCCTGAATGCATCAATAAAAAACTCCTGTCCCGACGCATTCCTAACGTTATTTGTGGACGCCGCAGACCTCGGCGACCACCGCAGGGGTATATTTAGATGGTTTAATTCGCAACTTTTATCTTACACTGGGTTAATTTTCATAGTTAATAAAGCTATTTTCTGGGGGTAAACAATACCAACACACACACACACACACCATCACCACCACCTCAACCACCACCACAACCAACCACAACAAGATGTTGCCAATAAATCAGACCTGTTCTAATCCAGGCTCCAATCCCGGCAGACGGTAATGTCCTAACGTGGGGACCGTAAACAGCGCGGGGGATTACATTGTCAGTGAGTGCGGGGGGCATTGTGTTTGGTTTCACTTCCGTGTAACTTTGTACAGTAGAACCTCCAAATAAGACCACCTCTCTATAGATTGAGGCCACCTGTATATTAAGACAATTTGTCACACCTTCATAAAGCTATCAAAACGAGCCTCTGTATAGATCACCTGGTCAATGAATACATGTCAATAGTTTCACAGTGACATCAGGCAATAGTTTCAAATTACATCTAGTTGTAAAATTAACTCTATAAAAAATATCTTAAAAATAAAAACAAAGTACATTGAATTAGTTCGAAGAAGCAAAACAACAACAACAGCGAGGTTTACATTAGCAGCGTTGCGAGATTCACTTCAGCTGAACACGTTAGTAAGCAGGACTTGGATTCTTGTGTACATTTCACACACCACTTTTTAACACAAGCGGTAAAGACAGAATTTAACCAGACCTGTGAATTTCATTTGGCCAAAAATGTGAAAATTAAATACCAATAAAATTCTGAATGCAAATATACAGATGGATATGTATATAGATGGATGGAAAAATAATAACATGTATTTAGTTAGAGATCTTATTAATGTTGATGGAAGTATAAAAAAATGATGTAGAATTACTTGAATGTACATCTAAAATAATAACTATGATTAAAGATGCATTTATTGTGGTAAATTATGTCATAAAAAGAATAATGCAATTAGATGTTAGGAATGGTCCATTTGTTAATATAAGACCTTTAACACATGTTTTTACAAAAAAGGATATATAGAATTAAAGATTTGTAGGAGTAATATATTCTACCAGATGTTGGTTAAGAAAGTAAGACAAAGGGGTAATATTGAATCTATATATTCAGGTGAATTCAGTTTTGATAATAATTTTACTATATGGAAAAAACATCTATGATAAAAAATAGAGGAAATTCCTATACCAAAAATATCTGAATTTAATCATAAAATCCTGCATAATATATAAAAATACCCGCAAGGTATAGTTTGGTATACTTCTTAGAAAACATGGCAGAGATAGTGTCTAACATCTGCTTTAAAGCAATTAGTTCAACGTTATCTCACAGGAGGAGCTTAAATTCTTCGTCTAAACGCAAACCCCAAATGTTAGCACAAGTGCGCATCATGGCGACTGTCCTCACGAACGTTATGTTCAAAATCTGTTTACTACAAATCCTCCATTTTTCTCAACAAATCAATGTAATTTAAAGAAAGTTATTTATAAATAATGTGGTATTTAAATTAAAAAACAGACAACAAGTAATTGTTTACAATAGACAGTGAAGTACGTTAGATAAGGTTCTAGATGCTCTAAATGTGTCATGACACAAACACACAGTTTTCTGTCTACCAGTTTAAACATTTTCTGCGTGTCGCCTTCCTGCAGTGATCAAAGCAATTATAACTTCGGTTCTGCCACGATGGCCAGGCTCTGCTATGCCTGGGCATTGCTGCACTGGAGTTTAGATTGAAACCAGGGCAAAGAAGCAGTTGGCTCTGATGGTGAGCTTCTCTGTGCCGAGATCCCTGGGAAATGTTCAATATAAAAAAATTCACTTGATATGAAACAAATGATGGAGAGGCATAGCCACAAGAAGCAAAATACCTGCAATGATGGATGATAGTAGACCTTTCGAGATATATTCACATTGACATCAAAGTACAACATTATACAGGAACGTTGATATATTATTTTCATCTTTCACAACACAAAATAATTTATAAACGTTTGACAGTTTCGTCTGTTCAAAAACACTACTGCACATGTCAGATCATGGTTTACGGCCACCGTTCCCGCCTGCGGCAAGCACTGGGTCGTAGACTCTCGCAAGCTGGTGGGCCCCCTTATCTCTGTTCATGGTCTGACTGTGCATCCGGATGTGAATTGCTTCCTTGATTGCTCCAGTCCAACCATCACTCTCTCTGTCTAGAAATGTCACCCCCTTTCAATCAATCTTGTGATTTTCTTTATTGGCGTGATCTGTGATGGCACTTTTGTTGAATTCTGTAGCAGACTCTCTTTTGGCAGCTCTGGTGAAATTCAACTTTCCATGTTGTTCAACGTCTTTCTGATGTTCTATTATTCTAATACCCAGTGTTCTTCCTGTTTCCCCGATGTAAACTTTCTCACAAGATCCACAAGGAATCATATGCACCACTTCACATTTCTCACTCATCTCTACTTTATCTTTTGGGTGCACCAACAAATTCCTGATTTTCTGAATGGGCTTTACAGCAGTTGCCACCTTATGCTTATTCAAGATTCTTTTAATTCCTTCAGTGACACCCTTTACATATGGTAGAATCACTAGGTCTTTTGATTTCACTCGGTCTTGATCTTTCTTTCTCTTCTCTTTCTTTCTCTCCGTCTTCTCAGCTATTCGTTTCTTTACCTTCTTAAACGACCACTTCGGATAGCTACACTTTGTCAGAGCATCTATGATGTGTTCTTCTTCCATTTTCTTGTCATCCATCTCTGTAACTATTTCCTCACACCTATCCAACAGTGTTCGGATGACTCCAAGTTCAGGTTGCTCTGGATGATGTGAAGTAAAGTGAAGGTGTTGATCTGTATGTTTTCTTTCGATATACCAACAATTTTACAGAGTCATCAGGTTTCCTCACTATGAGTATGTCTAAAATTGGAATAGAGTTGTTGTGTTCCTCCTCGCGGGTAAACCTGATGCTGCCTGAGTCATCAACTGTGTTTAGGTGGTCAGTAAGATTCTGAGTTTCCCCTTTGTTGATTATTTCTAGTACGTCATCAACACATCGTTTCCGAAACTTTGGTTTGCATGAGATTGGGGCAGAGGTTATTGCTTTCTCTTCAAGCCATTCTATAAATAGGTTGGCTACGACCGGCGAGACAAGACTTCCCATAGCCGTGCCAAACTTTTGCTGGTATATACTTCCTCTAAACTTGAAATATGTGGCTGTCAATATGAATTCACATAGTTCCATTACATCATTTGGGTTAAGCATAGTCCTTTTCTTCAGAGTGGTGTCCTTCTCTAATCTGTTCCTAATAACCTGCAGTGCTTTCTCAATGGGTGTATTCGTGAACGGTTATAAATTATTTTGTGTTGTGAAAATGAAAATAGTATATCTACTTAATTACCAACACGATGAACTCATTCAAGGATTATACAGGAAAAGTTACCTAGTACAAGTGTTCAATTCGAATACTTCACGATAGAATCACTCACTCCATATCATATCAGCTGGTGGGACACCAGCCTCTATGGAAAACCCAACTATAACCTAGAAAACTAACCAATCAGCGCTATTCTCTCGCTATTTCGGGGGAACTTTTGACCTGGCAATCTTCTGTAACTCCCTCCTTTTCATGAATATTTGTAAAGACATCATAAAAGCAAGTTTTGGAAACGTACTAGAGTATAGCTATTGAGCCCTTGATACTCAGGGTGGAATCACTGGGATTACTATGTATGTTTCCTAAAATATAAATGACATGTATACAAATTGATTTTATAATTATATCACAGTCTCTGTGCGAGTTTTTTTAAAGCTGCTTTAACTATAATATAAAACTGAATTGAACAATCCTATATTTACTAGGATAGTTACATTCTCTATTTGCTACCAAATCACAAGCGGAGAAATGCATTTACCAATTACAGTCTGCCATTGTGAATGATTTTCGGGACGAAATAAATGCAATTGTGATGAAACATGGAATAGCATATGACCCTCATATCCTATCGGGCAGCGTTGGTGTCCAGGCCTACCACTTCGTGACTTTGGGGGCGAAATGCGCTCTAATGAGATGGGGAAATTCATCATTTTACATAATTTGTACACAACTGGGATTAATTTTA
The DNA here is from genome assembly GCA_019095985.1 of Streblospio benedicti. Lineage (NCBI taxonomy): Eukaryota > Metazoa > Annelida > Polychaeta > Spionida > Spionidae > Streblospio > Streblospio benedicti. Next base: position 50,547,525 of record CM032663.1, read on the forward strand.
GGGTACGGATATGACAATATGGGCATAAAATTTATAGAAAATGTAGTGCTGAACTTTTTTGCCTCATCAGTTGACGCTTACCATTAACAATTAAATTCTGAAAGTGTTAACATTAATGTAGGATCCTATTAAAGCAAAGAAAGAGTAATGAACCAATCAGTGTACAGGTTATAAGCACCAATCAGTATGTTATCAGTGATAGCATTTGCTGACCCAGCGTCTGACACAATACCAATGCACATTTTTAAATTAGTATGTGTTGGTGTCATGCTGTCAATAAATATATTAGATACTATGTTGAAATATTTTGGTTTTACTCTCTTCATTAGTTTTTCCAACAGTCATGTGGTTTTTCTCATGTCCTCTAGCGAGCATGCATACAAAACTCACAAGATTCCTTACGTGATCCCCTTCCTAACCCTCTAGCACTAAACCTCTAACCCTATATCTAACCATACACACTATCTCTTTACTGATGAATAATGTACCTGATACAGGCTCTCCGCCTAAAGGTCAGAATCCCTCTGCATATACCTACCAAATCATTCATGTAAAGCTATTTTGAAACATTCATTTTGATGGTCGCCTGCATGGACTTGTAGCTTAAAGAACTCGTGGCTGCCACCTTTTTACCCATAAAAATGTAGATAGAAATTTAAAAAATTATTTATGCGTATGCTATATTCAGAATATATTTTCAAAGTAAATTTTCCATACTTTTATATTGGTATAAATTTGATAGTAGTGTTATGCTTATTAAATGTCTTCATAGGTCGATTTACTAGTACACAAAGTTATGCGAAGATTAATTTGTGTTTAATTTGTCATTTTCCACTAGTCATGATCATCAAACAATTTTTCAATTAAAAGGTTATGATTAATCTAATTTGAACTGATTCTATAAAAACAAAACTCAAACACAGTATATGATAGTTTAGACTTATATTCATGATGAAAAAATATCAAAATCTTGAACGTGTTCAATGCTGATTATGTACAGAACGATATGTCAAAACTTTAAAATGCAGATAACATCATTGCATGATAAACTTGAGCAACAACAGATGTAGATAATTTAGCAGTAAACTTCACTAATCAGTACCAAAGAGCTCAGAACGAGGAATAGAAGCGTGCGGCATGTGAAAGACGCATTATCTGATGCGCCGCTTGTGCCTGCTGTTTCTTTCTGCACAGTTCTGCGCCCGATAAATAACAACATATTGGACTTTTCATGCCGGATCGCAAACATGAATGAATCATAAACATGGAACTGTTTGTCAAATTTCTCCCCAGAATTCTCATCTGTCGACGTCTCCTCTGCGGCTTCGTAGCTGTTGATGCCCGCGGATCCGACGGAGAGATAGACGTTACTGGCCGCCGTCGTGAAGGGCACTTTGTCCACGCCGACTATTTTATTCAGTTCAGCATCACTCGCAAACATTCTGTCCAGCGGATATTTAAACCCGGGAAACACCTCTTTCAAATTGTACTCGTGTCGATGACAAAGGGAGGGAATCCGACCTCGACTGTTTCCTCTTTGGCGGAACTGTTGCGCCACTCTCTGATCTTCTCTGCGGTCAGCGCCAGCTCTAGCTCTCTCATTGCCGAGTCGCTGCTCGGCTTGATGAGAATCATGTGCATAGTTTTATCTTTGAAAGGCAAGAAAACAAACTCTGCGTCCAATTCGGCGTCTTTACCCCACATGAATCGGTCCGTCTTGGTGAGTAGTTTTCCCCGAGAGGACCATTTCACTTTCATTGCCTCTGGCCAACGCGCGATGAACATCGGGGAGGCGACCAGAACCAGCTTCTCCGACTCTAACGGCCTCGTCGATGAAAAGAAATCTCGCGGGATGGTGAAGTTATTCGCGGCTTCCTCGGAGTCTACGTCTTTAATGAAATATGTAACAAGCGTATTGTTGTAATTTGTGTCAGCAAAAGTTGTTTTGACGCTTTTCCCAGTTTTGCTGTTCAACAATATGCTGACGACTATTTTCAATACATCTGCATCAAGTTTCGTCAGCAGCTCTCTCTTCACATTATCGTATATGATCTGAAAGGTGAAGTCACTATCTTTAATGAGAACGGTACACACTCAAATATTTTTTTTATATATATCACTTGCCTAGCTTGGAAACAACATAAAAGATATGTAAATACTAGACATATGCATTCCGCCGTGGCACAGACGATATAAGCATTTGACTGCTGCTACTTACACTGAGGTTGGCCAGCTGTGCCTTGGTGGCATTTTCCGCCCCGTCGAACACTAGCCCCAGAGCGACACCCACGCTGACGGGAGACACGCAGACGCTCCCGTCTCTCTGCTGCCCCAGCTTTTTGTACATGTGATAGCCCAGGTCGTTGAACCTTTTGATGAGCAGTTCAGCTCGCTGCTGCTTCATCACGCTGGAAGTGGAAAAAAGAACGCAATGTTTCCACAATTCAAAATTTCAGACATGGGAATCAGTCGTCGTGCAGAGATCTATCGCATCTGCGTATGGATCAAACAGATCTAAATGATAGAAAAACTTGCAGGGGACGGTTGCAAAATAGAGTTGGCAGCCAGGCCACACCCTCTGAATGACGAATAACTAGGGCCTGGCCAAATAAATTTAGAATTCGATTGACTGATTTATAAAATTGTCTCTAATTTTTGCTGTGAACACTTTGAAGGACAAAAGATCTGATGAGTACCACCCAGTCATCTCTCAAAATGCCCCCAATATATGTTACAATTATCCAATAATACTGATACATTTTATGTTATTTCATTACATATTACACATGATCAAATGACAAAAAAAATCCATTCACTTTTTCTGCCTGTTTGGCTGCGCTGTTGGATCAAACTTGCCCATAAATAGCGTGGTTTTTTGCAGCGCGTAGTCCTCAATTACCAGGAAAAACGGTCGCCTGCCCACGTGGAAGGTCGCGTCCACAGCCTCTGTCAACACACAAACAGACCATACCACCGCATGTTGGTACATTTAAAAAAAATGGGACCAAGAATTACTCTAAAGGAATAAAAACTCCCACAGTAGCTAATTACAAGCTCATTGTC
>CM032663.1:50550687-50620999 GCA_019095985.1 Streblospio benedicti
GAACCCGCTCTGTTAGCATTTTTTGAGTAATTAAAAACGAAGACTCTCCCATAACAGACAATATCACATCTAAATTAATAATTAATGAGGAAATATGGTGCATGGAAAATAAACACCTATTTATGACAATATGATTTAATGCTGATGGTTTGAAGGATGGAGGTCATGTCATTTCTGGTTGTTGGAAACTCCAAAACAAGCGTGAACTTGAGGCCATGCCAAACGCTTTAGTGAAATGGTGATTTCACTTTGCTTCGGATGTTGAAGAAGGCATTGTTTCTGTACCTCTGCACATTGTGTATTTGAAATCAGATTTACTTACTGGCTGCGTATTGTGACTTTTTATATTGTTCAGATTCTAAATGAAAGGGGACATTATGTATGGACAGCAAAGATGTTCATAATGACAGTAATAAAAGCTATAAACTGTTTATTAGCATTGTTTGTCGGCACAATTTTCAAAAGCTTGTGCGTAAAGCTTTGCTAGAATGATTTGTACCATATTTAGGATATACGATAATAATAAAATATAGTTTTCATTCTAAATGCAATGCTTAGTTAGTGGGTTTCATTTAGTTTTATTAATTTCCTTCCATTGTTACCTCTATTTTGCAATTAAATGCTTCAAAACAGATATTACCTTGTGAAATATTTCAATGTCTGAACATAATAACTTCTAATGAAAAAAAATCAAAAAGCTTTACTAAATTTGTACCATACATGTATTAATCACTTGATTTGACAAGATAGAAAATATAACTTTAATGTATTGTGTCTTTGATGCTCTTTATTTATCATATGGATGAATACATTGACATTTCACACTGTAAATCTAACCCCACTTTTAATTATGTCTAAATTGGAGGCATAATTTTTTTTTAAAACGTAGTATAGTAAGTTTAGTTTGAAAATGTAGTGTGAAGAAATCATACATTTATGGGCAAAGCCAACACACAACCCCATTGACCCAAGATTTCAGTCCATCTGCAGCTATAACACAGTTGACAAACCACTTATGAAACCAAACTGTTGATTACTTAATAATTCCATTGTCTTCATAATACATTTGTATAACCATATAGGAGACGAGACTAAGGAATTTCTAGTAATGGATTCTAACAATTTGCACACCTTACTCTTATGGCTGACAGGCTTATAGTTTCCTGTAACTTGCTTGTTCCCTTTTTTATAAATCGCAGTTACATTTGCCCGACTCCAATCTTCTCGAAATGACATAGAAAACTTGGCTTTTCACAAATCAATGCATCTCTTTTGTTTACTCTTTAGATTAAATGAATAATCGCCAAATGTTAGTGTACTCTTTTCTTTACAATATATCCATGCTATTACAATGGAATTTGGTCCAATCCTGGCTCAATAAACTCATCAACAGTCTAGAGTCCAAATATGACTGCACATCTGCTAATGAAACATCTTAAAAATGGATTGCGGAGTGTGTTGCCCTTTTTTCTCTAAGTTAGGACTATCTTGTATCCATCTTAGTCTTGGTGCTGTCATCCTTTTGGGCCTTTTAGTTCCAGGCTTCTTTAAGTGTTCAAAGAACATTTGTAGATGTACACCCTATGAGTAATTGAAAACTACATGTTTTAACACGTACTATCCATCGACGAAATGCTTATTATGAATGGAATGCTCATAACGCCGTTGACCTCTCTGACTGATCGTCTTCAGATGGCGCCCATCCAAACTTTGTCTCATAATTTTCTGCATAGTCTTCCATTGTCCACGTACCACTGTACAGCTTCAGATGGCTCACAACAAAATCCATCAAATGGAGGTCCAGATCCACATCATGCAGCTTGTTCCTGCTGATGGCCATGCTGCTGATGAGCACGGCCTGGATGAGGGGGATGCCCACCACCAGCATCGTTACCATCACACAGATGAAGTACACCACGTGGAAAAACGAGTTGGGCAGCACGCATTCCGATGAGTCAAAGTCAAGTGCTATGCCAATCAGTGATAAGAATGCAGCGTGGACGGTAGAAAAGCCCTCACAGAAAGGGCCCAAGGCTTGATGACCCACCATCAGGAGCATGAAGAAAACAATGGTCAAAATGATGAACACAGACACAAGTGAACGGAAAGCACAGTGCAGAGCCTCCACAAATATAAGCACTTTTTTAGTCAGCCCGAGGATTCTTAAGAAATTGATGAGGACTGCTGTTGTTGCAATGGCGCCACTTACCAAATAAACATAGTTCATAATAGCTGCTACATACCAGTTGACGAAACCTGAAAACTTGCTTTCTTTCGCTCTTTTTATTGCTTTGTCAACTTCTATGACTTTGGTCAAATACATTAGAATGCACACCACTGTGCATGCAATGATTACGACGTCAGGCCAGTTTTGGAGCAGCTCTCTCAATACAGCGCACCAGTTGTTTCTAACTTGTCTACAATTCTTTACCAGACGCACAGTGTAATAAACCACAAACATCACATACACTACTTGCAACACTATAAACCGAATGTCCGTGTATGATGTGATATTGTACAGCTTGGAGGTGATGATATTGGCCAGGTACGGTTGCACTAAACGTGTAGGCGAGAACTCGAACAACAAGGGAACAATCATGAAGATCTTAACTGCTGGGTTGAATGCCGAATACTCCACAAAGAGTGCCGCAGTGCGATTGTTTAACCAGTTATTTTCCTTGAGCTCTTCTAGAATAAGAATAGTATGTGACAGGTTGCTCGAAAGGACTTGTACGTAGCCCCCTCCTGGGTAAGTATCAAAATATCCGGTCATGGGTGGAGTCATTAGATCCCATGCATTCTGATACTTCCACGCAGACCCAGTAAGGCTGGCATTAGTGTTGTTTGACCCGTGAATCCAACCTACATCATAGTCATCTGTGTCCTCTATGTCTTCTCTATACAGTTCCCGACAAACCAAGTGAGGTATGTGGGGTAGCATCTTCTCAACTGTACATGGCCCTGGACTATATCTGATTTGCCGTAGTCTTGGTGTCCCAACTAGAATATTTGCCATATCTAAGAGGTAGGACTTGTAGATCGGGGATATGGCTGTTGGGTAGAGGGTCACCTCTAAAAGAGTGTTCTGCAAGTAATCCCAAATCTCTGGAATAGAGGTCACATCTGTAAAAGGGATACTCTGGGTGTGCGTCTCTGACATTAGGCTGTTTCGTGCAGAGTCAAACATGAAGAAAGAATTCTCATCGCTGTGAGTATAAACCATGTAGTATGTGATGAAAGCGAAGAATAAGTAGACAATTATGTCTTTGAACCTTGCTCTTATGTGAATTTCTCTTCCGACTTGTCTTCCAACCTTGTTGAGAAACTTCATCTTTGGGACGATACGCGCCCGAGTCGCTCGATATTTTTGCTTTTCCGTCAGTTCAGGAATCAGCTGGTCATACATGTTTTCTGTTGCTTGGTAATAGTGAAAAGAGTGCATCATCATCATTGGTCGTATTGGCAACTTCACCATCAGACACTCGAACAATGCCATCACAAGCACTTTGAGCGGTTGCCAAATGAACGCAATGGAAAAGAAAGATGTGAAGCAGGAGATGAGCCAAGCATCGCTTTTTGCGCTTTGGTATCCCAGACCGTAAATGATGACCACTGCCGAGGCGGCCACTGCCACAATTATTGCCAGTGACCACGGTAAGAACAGCATCTGACTGGGGCAGCACATGTGGGCAGGATACTCGCACTCCCTAAAACTCTGTTCTGTAGTAAGTTCTTTGAAAACGTTCTTTATATAATAGAATAACATGTTATTTGTTTTGATACTAACACTATCCGAGTCTGCTGACTTGTCTTCCTTTTTTGCCACTTGCGTTGCAGGCTTGTTTTGTCTTTCTTTTTGTCGGTCGATATGTAATTGGAACATATATAACGCATCCAATTTTTCTGGTCATTGCTAGCTGTGTGATCTTTTCTCCACCTTGGACGGATGCATCTAAAGAGTGTCACAATAATGAAGTTGACAGTCAAGGCAAGTAGTGCTGAACAAACACCCACCCATACCTGCTCCCATTGAAACATATCTATCTTGACAGGCTCTTCTTGATCACTAGTCACATTAGCATCCACCTCAACAGCGGCTAATGGGTTTTCAATATTAATTCCATACCACAAGACGTTGATGCACATGCAGAGGATGAAGAGTGACATTGTGCACATGATGCGCTGCTTGCGGCTGAAGTTAGAGAAGGCTGGCGGGAAGAAGACACTGACCAGCAGGTACTTGTCACGCAACATCCTCTGCAGGGTTATCGTGAACCGGTACACAAAAGGGAACACATTTGAGGTTGGAGTGAGCTTTTTGAACACAGAGCTTAGGTCTCTAGGGTCGAACCATTCATTGCACAAATAATGCTGTTCTTGAAATGTCTGCAAGTCCAACAACGTAGCTTGGTTCAGAAACCATCTTGGCCGTGGTCCTGAGCAGTTAATCCAGATGTCCACAGAGATATTGTCCCCCAGGCAATGCTCTGTGCCCAGAAGGAAAGCATCCTCACAACCAGCTTCGAACACCTTTCTGCTGGGCTGATAAAGCAGGTAAGTCCTTGAACCATGGATATCACCAATGAGCCTTACGGCAGGAATAGAAGATGTGCCAGCGGCCGTCTTGAACCCTGTTATCATAGTTATGATGTAGTAATACGTATCTTCAGGTTCATTTTCCAGTGTTCTAATCACACTAATCTGACTTTGATCTTGCATTTTAGCTTTGTGAGCCCATAACATAAGCAATAGGAACAAAAACCACAAAACGCCCACAACATATACAGGATGCATATTAAGTGGGGTCAATGCATGCTTCTCGTCACTGTGTTTTGAATGTGGCGTAGCAAAGAATATTGCCGAGAACATACTCAAGTGCAGACACTTGCAGGTCACTTCTCCACTCTCACCCATCGACACCTCACAGCCACCATTCTCCCACTTCAACAACTCGGTATTCCAGCTGACACATTGTACCTGGTTTGTACTGGCTACTATTTTTATGTCTTCATCCAAGCTGCCCATTTCAGTGAGCGAATGATTAAAATGCCTACATTGTTTACCATAAACACGATGAGACATGACCCCAACTCTCAGCACATGCTCTTCGCTGTCACTGTTGGCCCACTTTATCTTTAACTGTTTTCCTGGTGGTATCACAACCTGGCTGTGTGAGAAATCTCCTTTTAAGTTACTCAACTCTACAGCCAGATGTTCTTGAAAAAACACAGGTGTTTTGTACAATGTCACAGGTATGTCTTCTTTCCACGGAGTTAACCAAAATGGGTAAATGTCTAACAAATTAGGACAAATTCGTTCAGTCTCAGGACAACGATATGTAACTTCTTTTCTTCTTTCATATGTATCAGGGCAAAAGTCAACTTCTGATAAAGGTAGATGCTCTACATGTTCACGACATTTATCCTTTTTATGCCATGATATTGATGCACTATCATCACTATTATTACATTTTTGCAAGGATATATAAAAATCTGATGGCACAAGATCCTCATCAATTGTCATGACTAGGTACAGGGGTTCTGGTTCCGTAGATTCCTGCACCGTTAACTCAATGATGCCTAAGGAGGAAGCAGACACGTAGGAAGTTATTACTCTGTAATAAAGTTCACTGCTTGTGTTTATGTTACTTGAAGTGTTTGGTAAAGGTAAAGAGAATTGCACCACATCTTCATCTTCAAGATTAGAATGCTGCAGCCTTTTAACTAGTGGTGTTGACTTGAGAGGCAGTGTAAATGAGATAGGTTCATATAGATTTTTTATTGGTTGATCTGGATTAGCTGTCGAAAATAGATCTATCCCAATTTGAAAATCGGACATGTTTAGTGAGCTTGAAACCCAATCAAACACTTTCATTTTGGTGTTGTACATTTGAACTAGAATGTGGTCATCAGTTCGATTCTTTAATTTGGGAAATGTAATGATACTTGAATTGTCCAGATGTTCCTTTTTCCCCGTTACATCTTCTATGGTTAATTTCTCAAGGATAAGCCACATCAAAGCGGTTTCTACTTTCACCTTTATGTTTGTGGCAACATTCATTAATATAATCTTACTAGCTTTCTCTAAGATACCCAATGCTGATGAAACAACAGTTGCTCTGTACTGTCCATAATCTTTACTACTGTGGAGATAGTTAACAACTGTTTGCATTACCGTTTGAAGAAGATTCCTTGCGATGCCTCCCATCTTTTCAGTACTGAGTCCTATCCCACTTCCCATTTTAGATTTTACAGCAAAATTCCACAAGAAGTCCACTATCTCGATGAAACTGGACATAACAACAAGCATTTCTCTGTCATGGAGCATGTGATGACTTTCAAGCATCAATCTTAGAACCATGATCTTCTGGACACATGATGACAAGTTGTTCACTTGTATTGAAGCCGTTGCACGAAGAACTTCTCCTCTAAACTTTGCAAGAAGTGATTCCAGTTCCTTGGGGCACTGTTTATAAACTAAGTTCATTGATAGCTGAGCATTTCTTACCACAATAAGGGAATCTGCGTTGTTTTTCAAATCACCTGATGCCGTGAGTTCATTGTGAAGTATTCTGAATAATGTGTCATGGATTGAGGTGTCAGTACAAGAGACAGTATTTTTCCATTGTAGAGGTTCTACCGTGACATTGACTTCAAGAAAAGTTTCTACTCCAAATTCATTTTTTGCCATTGCCATAATGTTGACTTCATAGTCATATATTTCATCGCCAGCTGGTAAATGTGTGCTACACATGAAGTTTTGCCCTTTAAATAACAGGAATCCCGCATTACTATATGATTCTGAATGGTTGGTTATTGCCCAAAATTCATATGTAATGTTTTGGTTGTCATCTTCAAAATCAATTGCGGTTATATTAAAAATGTCGGTCGTCCTACCTCTAGGAGGAACAACTGTAAGGCGTCCGGATGGTGGAGCAGCGGCTGTAGATATTTTGTAACTGGCAGTTGGCCCATGATTCGGACACCTTGATGTCCGCACTGTTACAGTAATTGTATAATTTTCAACTGATGTCAGTGCATTGGCTTTCACAATGAGGATGCTGCTATTCAAATCATGAGTATTGTTATTACTCAAGTCTCCATTAATCTCCCAAGAAAAGAGGTATTTTTCTTTCGCCCAGCCATTATGTTTAGCTTTCAGCTCTAGCCAACTCAATGCATTAACTTCCTTCCCACAATTATTTAAACACACAATATTTACATCATATCCTGTATCATCCATACACACAGCTCCAGATGGTGAAGTTTTTTCGCCACACTCGCACACATTAATAGAGGGTCCTATATTGTTGAAGATATCTGTCACTGACTTCCCTTTAAGGTCTATTGCACTGTTATATATGGCCATAAATGTTATCCTTAACTGATGATTCAAAGGGAGCTCACTGCCAACAATGAAATTTGTAGTGCGCAGTCCACCAGGATCAAAATCTTCTATATATTTGTTGTTTTGGTACTGAATGCTCTCACCGTCTACGGATATTCTTATCGTTCCTGATGGTGCCTCAAATGATACAGCTATCTGATGCCATCTGTCCACAGTTAAGTATCTACCAAATTCCATTATTGTCAAGTCCTTGCTATGAGCATTTGGGGTAAATGCTAACCTAGACCCAAGCATATACAGTTGCCTAATTTTTCTACCATAATACCATGACACAAGTGCCCCATTGCCATGTATAGGTAAATGTGACACAACAGGTAACACATCTTTGTCAGGTGGACTCCAACAAACTGTATTGTTGTTTTTACAAGACGAACGAGCACAAGTTGATTCACAATGTTCACCAGTAAATCCCATAAGACAAGCACAAAAATCTGGATCACTTTTCAAACATGTCCCTCCATTTTTGCACAATGTTTGACACAGAACGCTTTTCTGCTTTTCTACAAAAATATATGCTAGCCATGTATATGACTGATTCATCAGTATGGTGCCTGTTATAAGCGGCAATGTTTTATTGCTTGGTACACGTAATGAATTGTTCGCTTCTCCAGATGGACCAAGTTCTAGTAACACGCTTTCTGCACATAGATGGTTGCAACTTTTTGTTATGCTTAACATTCCGTATGTTGCATTCAAAGGAAATATGTCACCATTGATATCACAAAAAGTTGAGCTTTCACACACATCATTGCAGGGGATATTCCCTATGCATTGATGCTCAGGCCAGCAATAGAGAGATTCTTTTAGATATTTTGACTGGGGTCTTGAATGCTGGCAGTACAATCCAAAAAACCCTGATGCACACTGACAAATACTAGACTGCGTACACGATCCTCCATTCTCACATTTAGGATCACACACACTGAACGCTAGAAGTAAAGTAGGAAACGTGGCTAAATAAAATGCTCTGGAACAGTATAACATGGTTGGCAGAAAATAATATGTAATTTAACAAAAACAAAATAAAAGTGGCTGTCGGACGGGAAACGACGATCATATATAGTACTGTTGTGTTTACTGTATAGTAAAGTGGCTGGCCGACAAATCAATATATGAATATTGATCGAGTTAAGCCCCGCGTTATCTTGCAACTGATACACGTTGCTTCCCGACGTTATGAACGAACATGGGCCCCAGCACCATGGAAGGGAGTGTAGAATATATAGGTCATTCTTCTATTTTCATACTACTATTATTTACAAACACTATACAATACACAATACTACTGTACTATAGTAGTTATGTGTATGGTAAATTGTTCGTAAATGATATTAGTATATAGACCACACACACCCGCGCATGATGCTTGTACCCATCCATGGTGACGAATGTTGCATTGCAGTGATCTATTCCAACCAACCGATTTGTTACCCCTCTACACATGACATCTTTTGAGTTATAGGGTGCTCGAATTTGGCATGTCAGTTGCAAATGGTGACCACAAGAACCCTATTTCGCATAGGTCCAAACGGTCCATATCTCCGGGGTCCATTCCGGATCATTATTTTGTACATTTTACTAGCATTCACTGAACTTTAGCCATCATGGAAAAATCAATATTACAAGGTTGCAGCAATAGTCTAGCCTGGTGCTGTTAGCTGAAGCAGAGATAGTTTAGTAATGCTCTTTGGTACAACCACACTACAGATTATTTGTGGCTGATTACTAACTATATGATCTTACCATAAGCACTTGTTTATCATGTTGGATGAAGCTTTTCATTTAGGATATATGTTTTTTGCCTAATATATAGTAGTTAAAAAGTAATGAATAAATTTTCTTCTGAAAGCGTTGAACAGAAAGCGCTCTTTGCACCATCTCGAACGCACTAACACGACTCAAAGCTATTAGTTTTGGATGCTTTTTTTTTAAAGGAGTAACAAATCTCTCGTTCCAGTTTTATTTTTGTGTGCACCCCATACAAGCTGAGAGAGGGGGCCGTTCTGGTGAGACTAGGTCACCGGTCACAATTTTCGCTGGTTATATTTTACAGTCTATACTAAGGGAACGATCATGAATAACGATACCGGGGGGGGGTGATCCATTTTTCGGGGCGCAAAGAAAAAGTTAACCGACACCCCATCAACATTTTAAAAAGTTGAGTGACCCCCCACCTTCCGCTAAAGAAAAAGTCCTCTATATAGTCATTGCATTGCTAAAAGAAAATATTTGAAAAAAATATACCCTAGCGTGATAAATTAGTTCAGCGACCCCCCCCAAAGTGAATCAGAAAGGTTGGACGACCCCACCCCCCCCACCTTTTTGGACGACCCCTCCCCCCTCTTATCATTATTTATGATCGTTCCTTAATAGAGGCGGTCCACCAGGTGGTCACTGCAACACCTCGTCGTGCATGTACAACCATACATGGCTTGAGTCTACATACCGAGTGAGCGGTTATGCAGGGGCTGTTAGTGTGACATGAGTCAGTCTATCCTCATCACTGGTTCATGCATCTACACCTGCTATATAATTGTCACCATCAGCAAGTTGATGGACTATACGTGCAGTATGTTCAAACTATGTATCAATTAAATACACTTAAACAAGCTTAGATAAAACTAAATAGAAAAAAGAGTCTTGAAAATTAAAGTCCCGAAAAGAATTTAGGAATAGAGGAAGGGATGTTTTATTGGATTCTCAAAAAATATTTCAGTCTTCATCAGTTGCAAAAGTTACACAGTGTGCACCTATAAATATATATAGGGATTTAACATATTTCTACTGACTGGATCACAACCCAAGAAGATCTCTCTGCACAATATTATGACAATTAGAGTTCATTTATAACAATACTCATTTTCCATCTTATTGGGGCTCCTCTTTTCTTTGTCTACATAATCTAATACCTCTTACCGGCGTTTGAAAATTGAAAAACATAGACTGCAAGTACGGGATTTGTTGTACCAATAAAGTTGGATAAAGATACAGGAGTAACCACCTAATAACGGAATACATTTGAACATGTTGGTCAATATCACAACGTCGCATGTTTACAATACATCATTGCCACGCCAGCCGCTACTAGAGATGGACTATATGTTTGAATCATCACAACAAAAGGAGACTTCCTTTGTCAACACCACCCATAGCAACAGCATGGGGAATGTGTCCGCCGCGAATGGGACGCTTGTCTTGTTTCCTGGGGAGGATGAGTGGTGGGGGGACCCGAGTGCAGACACGACGGACACTTACCACCAGGTATGACCTAAACTTTGTATCATTTTGAGTTCCTTCTTTAAAAATTTGCCTATGAAAAATTAAAATCATATATTCTCAATATATCAAAACTTATTTAATTTTTTATATACTTTCTTCTTTCATTGCCTAAAACCCATTGTTTTACACTATTGCGATCATAATGTTATTCTGTCACATACTTCAAAGTATAAAACCCCGTCGTCAAGATGTTTAACTGTTGGGTGTCTTTGAACGTAGTTAAATGTTTTTATTGTATTCTGACGAGGACAAAAGTTGAAAACAGTTTTAAAAATAAATAATGTTTAGCCATATTTAGTAATTATGTGGTTTTAATTTTTGGAATTTAGGCATATTTTATAAAAAGAAAAACTCAAAAATGATGCATGGTTTCCGATATGCTAAACCTTCGTTCAAAATTTTAGGTATCAAACTTGTTTAAACAATGCAATGAATGTAATGCACAGTTCGCTCAAGGACATAACTTGCAGTACTGTTGCTGCACTGTCTCTCTACTGGTTTAAACCTGCTTTACTCATCAGCGAATTCTGCCTACGTAGCCCTACATGCAATGACGAACTGGCAAATTTGTCGGAAATTTTTTAACATGTTCAAACATTGTTGACGAATATACTGATTAGTGTAGTTTCGTTACCAATGGTTACGTTGCGTTTATGGATCGTAGAACATTTGCACATGTAAGCAACATTTCGTTTGCCTCAGCAACTCAGTGTAACAAGTATTTTCACTACGTTCAATGCCGCCTCAACACGCCCACGTAGACAACCTGCCCAAAATCGTATCGATAAGTTGCACAGATTCACACATGACCGCCTATGTGTAAAGCGGGTTTAAAACTCAAGGAGACCGTGAACGATCAGTGCGTGTCCATTACGGTAACATGCGGCGCATTTCTGTATTTAGGCAGTATGGAGACAGTAACAGCAACTTCCAATGTATATAGTTATATGGCCTATTCATTATGGCCGTAGGTAGACTGTACGACACAGTACGTTAGACCCTACGTCCATTCCATCGTAACACACAGCACATTAAGAAAATACTGTGCTACCAAAATGTCTGCGCGAACTGTTGTGCCACTAGCTTAACCCTCCTCTACGTCCCCCTCCGCGGTCCTTCTAGGGGGCTTTGCAGTTTCACTTTCCGGAACACATAGTTCACTCAACTCAATACAGGTACTCATCCACTGTTTCCTTCCACTCTCCCATTTAAATTATACCTCCGGGAATAACGGGTTGTAGGGGACAAAGTTAGATAAATGTTAGCTTACACCCTCCCCCGGCCTAAATTTGTGTGAAAGTTTCGCTCCAGACCCTTACAATTACTGCCAGTTTCCCGGCCAGACCCTGTAAATGAAACCCAAAGTTTCAACCCCACCCCATTCTAGTTTGTTTTTGTTTTTTGTTTTTTCATACAGCACATGGACATAAAATGGTAGCCCCCTAATCCTTGTCTTCTGTTCTCCGGTCTTGGCATAATAGATGCAGCATTGGCGTCCACCAGCCCCTTCCGCCACTGGCAGTGTTCATTCTTTGGCCCATTGCACCATTGCCCGCGGTCCTGATCTCGCTGTGACAGTCGGCATTGTGCACGAAACACAGATTCTCTCTCTCTCCTGTTGAAAATCTTTTCTCCTCTTCACTTGGGGCATAAGGAGTTGACACGTGCAAACAAAGGCTTAAAAGGGAGGGGATAGAAGAAAAACAAAGCAAAATCTGTGAAGGGTTTCCTTGTTGGAGAGGACGGGGGATGGGGGACGAGGGGGAGTTTGACAAATTGTGGGATGTAGTAACCCGCTCCACCCCTAAAAGGGGGGGGGGGGCAAAATCAGGGAAAAAACATGCATGTTGGAATTAAAACTAAAAATTGATGCGAGGAATTCACTGACCTCTTCTAAGCCATTCTCCCTTGTGCTTCCTTGGCCGAGTGGGTAAGGAGCTGGACTGGTGACCAGAAGGTCGTGGGTTCTATTCCTGGTCTGGCTGTGGGTGTTGAGAGATCTCATGCCTAAATGTGTAAATAAATGTAAATGTGCTTGTTTATAGTCGCAATGAACAGGCTTTGCCGTTTTCTAGCGATTATACATCTGCACCAGGTCATTGGGATCCTTGTCACACTATATCTTTCTCAACTCCGTGGGGAGCATACAGCACTACTTACATACTGTATACATATAGTGCATACGTACTTATCAGTCCAACTCCCTATCCATTCGGCCACGGAAGCACACCTTAATAGCTGCACACAGCTACATGGCACACACACGTTAATTAGGCACAGTTCATTGGTTTGAAAGAGTGAGTGAGTGATTTGTGCAAGTATGTGAGAAATGATCAATTGACCAACCAGTGCGCCAACACCGTCGGTTTTCGCGGCTTGATCACTCGATCACATTGCTGCCTTTACAAGTCCTTGTTCATGCTGCTTGTATAGCCGTGAAATATGACGATGGCGGATCAATGACCTGCTGGTGTAAAATTTGAAGTCGTGTGAGCAACTGTTGGATCACGACTACTACAACCCACCTACATGTGCTTCCGTGGCTGAGTGGATAGGGAGTTGGACTCGTGGGTTCGATTCCCGGTCAGGTCTGATGGTGGGTGTTGAGCAAACTTACCTCTAACAAGTTGCACACTTCTCCGTGGCACATCCACGTTAAATAGGTACAGTTCATTGAGTTGAAAGCGTGTGGATGTGAGTGATTAGCATTGTGTGCACTAAATGTGCTGCCGGTGCAACTATGCGAGAAATGGTAATAACCTTTTGTAAAATGTAAAGTCGTCAGTGTCACGCTTGTACCACAACATTTCCGCAGGCAGCCCTGTTCACCACTTAAAAATAAAGGAGATGTGAAGTATTTGACCTGTAATATAGTGAAAAATAATCGGGTAGGCTATGTCAAGTTATTTGGAAGATCGTGAAATCGAACTCACGGTCTCCGGTCCATGATTCAGACCAGTCATATATCCATGGACGGACGTTCTAGCCACTGAGCTAATCTCACGGGACGAAGTGCACACACTTCAGTTTGAACCAGTATCAATCTTACGCAATGGCACGTTCCCGCCTTGATACTATTATTAGCCTACCAGCCTTGCAGCCTTAATAATCACAATCATAGCCTACTATACTACCGACTATTTACGTAGGGGCACATGCGTGATACCACTGTATCTACGACAAACTCCTCACTACTTACATGGGCGTAATCAGTGCAACGTCTTTCACACCACCCTCTCCCCCCGCAGGCGGCCGTGTTCGCGGTCCGCCGTGTCCTCCTCCCGGCCGTGGTGCTGCTGGGCGGGGCCGGGGCTCGCCGTCACGGCCGCCGTGCTGGCGCGCCCCGCCATGCGCTCGCCCACCAACGTGCACCTGTCGTGGCTCACGGCCGCCGACGCCGCCTTCCTGCTGCTGCTGGCGTCCACGCGCGCCGGCGACGGCTTCACGCCGCACAGCAGGGTACGTGCTCGTGTAGGAGGGAGTCATATAGCAAAAATGTGATTGGTGATTTGCCCTAAATCTTGGGCGTGAATTGTGAATTGCCTGTATCTAAGTGTGTGAAATGTGATGGAACCTATTCAATTACAATTCCTGTGTTTTGGTGAACGACAATGAAATGTAATGGTGACTGGTGATTTAGGGAAAAGAATGTTGGTGAATGGGTTTTCATCAATGCTATATACCCCCCTCGTGTAGGGCAGGTTTATAAGGGCTGAAAAAAACATTATAAATAACACTTATGTCTTGTTTCCTCTCTTTAGACTATTAACTTGTAAAGGGAGATATTTCGAATTCTGTTGGATTGAATGATGATATAAAGCCTCTGGTGAAATTAGGACTTGTTCTTTTGGTGTTAAGTCTGATGATATTGATTCTGTGGCACCAAGTGATTGCACAGATTTTGATGATTTGAGTTGTACTTTTGATACTAAAGCTGATGGTAGCCATTCTGTTGCAGGGCTTTTAAGGAATACAAATGAAACTACTGTAGTTGAAAGTGTGTGAGGGTGTTAGCACGCGTGTATGTGTGGTCTGACAGTCAGCACAACATAGTACATGTGTGTGGTGTAAGGAGGGTGGGGGTGGTTGTGTGTGTGTGTGGGGGGGGTACATGTTTTACAGCCGGTGGCAGCTTCGTTCTGCACAGCAGGGTACGTAGGTCAATGAGGGCGGTATATAAAATTTAGTGAGAGTTGAGATGGGGTATTAATTCATTGATAATTGACATTTCACCTTTCAATTCATTGAGATCAATAGATTGAGCTTTGAGAACAGGGCTTTTGCATTGAGATTTGACACATTAATTCATTGAGATTTTGAGATCAAGGGGGGCATATGTACCCCCATCTCCACTGGTTGTGCAGTGTTTGTGCGAGAGAGGGTGTGCGTGCACGTGTATGTGCATCTAACAGTCACAATGCTCACAGCATAGTATGTGGTGTAAGGAGCATTCTAACTCACATTTTATAATCAGAAATGCCAAATCTATCACATCTTACAGGAGTTCTACCTGTTCTCTGTTACAGGAGTTCCACCTGTTCTCTGTTACAGGAGTTCCACCTGTTCTCTGTTACAGGAGTTCCACCTGTTCTCTGTTACAGGAGTTCCACCTGTTCTCTGTTACAGGAGTTCCACCTGTTCTCTGTTACAGGAGTTCTACCTGTACTCCATCTACGTGAGCTACGCGTCGGTGGCGCTGCACGTGCTGCTGCTCACCTCCGTCTGGCTCACCGTGGCCCTCGCCGCCCAGAGATACGTGGCCATCTGCCACCCCTTCCTCGCAGCAAAGGTATAGTCCAGTCAATCTGTGGCAAATGAGACCTGAACCCGAAACAAATTGCAGCAGAAGGTTTGCTATTGGAATGCATTTCAGTGACGTCCCTAGAATAACATATCAAAAGTATAAGAAGGTACGTGGAGCAGAAAGATTCATAACTTGCATAAATCCAAGCAGGCTGGTTGGTGTGTGTGCATGGTGGATTCTTACGTATTATGGATTATTATGTATCAAATGTAATACAATTATGTGGTTTCCTATGACTGGGTTTCTCTCCACTACAGAAATAGGTGGCTATCTGGCAACCATTCCTTGTAACTAGGGCATGTTTGTGAAATAATTATCCAAAGTATATGGTGAATTTATTGGAGGGATTGTTTTTCATCCATAATATTCGTCTGTGATACATAACGTACAGATAATACTTGACACCATTGAAAACATTTTATGTTCACCAGATAAATGAACATTATTTGCATCAGTTTATGTTGTATTTTTGTAGTTGTTGTGGTTTTTGTTTGCATGCATTAAAAAACAAACTTCAGCCTATGTGCCATCCAGCACTTATGCAGACTGTTGACACCTGCTGACACCTGCTTCCCCATGTCGACACTTGTTGACACCTGTTGACACCTGTTGACACTTGTTGCATCCTGTCGACACCTACTTACACCTGCTGACACCTGTTGCCACTTCTCTGTCTCCAGCTGTGCACCATCACCAGAGCGAGGCTCACGGTGGCGGGCATCTTTGTCTGCGCCGCGCTGTGTCGTCTGCCCAACCTATGGGAGAACCGCGTGGTGAGCGTGCGCGACCCCGCCACCAACACCACCCTCACCTACCTCGAGGTCACCGACCTCAGCTTTGACCCCACCTACATGGCAGTCTTCCCGGTAATTGTTTTACAATTCCATATTCTTTCTACACTCTTAAACAAAGGTATGAAACTCATTAAAGCAAATTTTACCAAAGGCCTGACATCTATCGAAAGTAGCCTGACCTTAATCCTACTAACATGGAGAACTCAAAACTTACTTGAAACATCCAACCAATCCTTTTAGTTTATTTTTTCATTTTTATTTTATTTTTCTATTTTATTTATTTATTTTCTTATTCATTTTTATTTGTTTTTTATTTTTTATTTATCTTTTTTTGGCTGGGGGCTTTTATCCACATCCCCTTTTTCCTCACATCTCACTTTCCCATAAATCCGGCACCATAGAGTCTTACTATTAAACCCCTGCTGTTGGGCCCCTAGGTGGTGGTGGACGGGGTGCTCACGTCCCTCGTGCCCTTCCTCGCCCTCCTCGTCCTCAACACGCGCCTAGCCTGGGAGGTGCGCCGCTCCACACGCTACCTCCTGCAGCGCAATGGCAGCGGCAGCAACGGCATCAAGGCACGTCCAGGCTTAGTCATAAGTTTATTTATATTATAAACAGGATAATAATGCTCAATTTACATCTTGAGCTTTCGGCAATTGCTCTTGCCTTGTTCACAACAAATGATGACGACATAGGTCGTCACTGTTTGCGCGGGAGAATCCCCAGCTGTGCACCCCCCCAAAAAAAAGGGGGGGTCAACACGTTGTCCCATACGGTGGGAAGGATGTGTTGGCCTCCATCTCTGTTGAGCGAAGGTCTCAGTGTCCTTATCTGGATCACTTCCTTCACTCCACATTCAATGTACTTTGCTTCGACACATAAAATTTTTCGTGTCGAACCAAAGCTCAAGATGTAAATTGAACTTTATTATCCTGTTTATAATATAAATAAACATATGACTATCAGATCCAGGATGAACTTCCAGTGTGTAAGGGAACAAGCATAAATAATGATACCGGGGGGGGCAAGGGTCGTCCATTTTTGGGGCTTGAAGAAAAAATTCAGCGACCTCCCCATCAACATTTTAAAAAGTTGAGTGACACCCCACTCCCGCTGAAGCAAAAGTCCTATACATGGTCATTGCATTTTTGGACAATTGCTAAAAGAAATATTTGAAAAAAATATACCATAGCGTGATAAAAAAAAAAGTTCAGCGACTGCCCCCCCCCACACAAAAAAAAAGGGGGGATCAGGAAAGTTAGACCACCCCCTCCCGGTATCATTATTTATGATCGTTCTCTGAGACAAAGTTACCCCCTGCAGGCTGCGGCGGCGGCTGCGGTGGAGCGGGAGGAGCGGCAGGTCACCGTCATGCTGGTCGCCGTCGTCCTCGTCTTCTTCCTCTGCCAGGTGCGAGCTTGTCTGTTGTCAGCGTGAACATAATTGAACATAATGTAGGTCTGGTTTGTTGATATGCTTGTGATCCACTCCATAGCTACATAGTGGTATTTTCTTTTTTCGAGGAGGGGGGTGGGGGGTTGTTGCAAAACCCTGAGTCTTATGATATTTTTTAACATAAGTACTCTGCTGTGAAAAGAGACATTAGAAAGTTTTCTTGAGGGAGCATGACCTAATAAAGCCAAATATAGCTGTTTGTCTGATCGTTCTCTGAATCCTTGCCAAACATATTTTGCCTCTTGTATTTTGTAACCAGCATAACTCAAGAACTGATTGGTCATATCTTTTGTTGCATTGGATCTGGTCACTCATTGTATGTTAACAAACCTTCTAAAACCTCACGAGATATTGGTTGTCCCATTTTGGGTACAGAATGGTCATTCATATTTAAAATGCATATAATAGGCATATCTAGGTTGAAGCAGGGGCCACGCATCCCCCTTTATACCAAAATATTTCATTTTCATGGGTTTTCGGCATGTCTGCTATCGTTAGCTATTACAAAACCCTAAGATCCCTCAAGTGCACCCCCCCCACCTCCTCCCTTGTCCAGGAATCTGCATATGCCAATGTAATGTAAGTCTAAACCTTGAACCTTGTGATGTTCCTTTTTCTCTTAATCAATCATCAATTATCCTCAATCAACACCATGTCTTCCTCTGCCAGGCGCCGTACGTCACCTACACGGCCATGGTCAGCATCCGCCAGTTCTCGGCGCCCTCTCGCAACCTCATGCTGTTCCGCTACGTGGCCATGTTCCTCCTCACCCTCAAGTCCGCCGTCAACTTCGTCCTCTACTGCTGGTTCTCGGAGAAGTTCTGGGCCACGTTCAAGCGTCTGTTCCGGATCCGCCAGATAATGCACACGTTGCGCTGTTGTAGTGCTTGTTTTTGTTGTCAACGGCGTCGGCAACTGCGACGCCGCAGGTCAAGCAGACGTCAGTCGGGTTCTGTGTCGGGGTCGGCGTCAAGTTACAGCTTCATATCGCGCATGCCGAGTGTGGTGAGTGCTACGACGCGCAACACGTACGTGTGAGGATACGACTGTTTGGCTGTCATGAGAAGTACATGGAGATAAAGGCAAGGGAAGATCAGTCCAGCTGGGATGCAGTGATGCAGAAAGATTGAGAACGTTTGGATATGGATCAAATAGATCCAAATGACTGAAAGGCTTGGTGGGAACAGTTGAGATGCAGACTGGGCTGCCAGGACACACCCTCTGAATGAGGTATAAATAAGGCTTGTCCAAATAAATTTAAGATTTGATTGATTACGTTGGGACATGAATGCCAATAGTAAGAGCAAAGTGTCCCACAGTGTCCATCTACAAGAGATAAATCCAGCCATCAACTTTTTGTAATGGGTTCAGTTTTTCTGCTCACGGGCTATGTCCATTTAATACTTTTACAAGATTTTCCTAAAAAATTTCATAACTGATCTTATCAGAAGGAAATATGGCAAGCAATGAGGGTTCAGATGAAAACCGAACCTTCTTTGAGGACAGGCCTGATAATGTTAATAGATTTAAGTGTATATTTTGGATATATTATACAATTATTTATACATTAATATTATATAAACTCAATTAGATTGAATATATTATAACTCGGGTCTGTGTGTGTGCATGTGTGAATGAGTGCATGTGTGTGTGTGCGTGCATGCGTGGGTTGGTGTGTTCGCATCAAAAGTCAAAATATTTCATATAGAATGTTTATTTATCTCTTTTGGTATATTTCTAAAGCTATTAAAAAAGCAAAATTACAAAATCTATTAAACCTTAAAGGTTGTGGAGTCAGAACAAGTGTATGAAATGTAAACATATCCACAGGTACATTGTATCTGAATATATTACAAAATCGTTCGTATTGCACAGATTATGTCCTAAGGAAGCCATATATTAATAAAAAAGATTAAAATACAATGTTTCTTTATTATTGCTAGAATATTGAGTGTAAATATTAATCAATAGTTGTTTCCAAATGTAAAAATGCTTACATTTGATACAAACTATATTTTGCAAGAAACATTTGCTCTACATTGTATTGTTAACTTTTATGTAGTTAGCTGTGCAGCGACATTTTCCTATCAGACCATCACATTTCTGTGCACACCGTTCATCTATTAATAACCTTTGTACACATACTATACTCATTCAGTTTCTCTTCGGCCTGGAATCATCATTTCATTCATTCTATAACAGTGCTATCAGTATATCATATTAACATAAATCTTTGCCATTTCTTTGACTAACACCCCCTAAATAGTGAATAGTCTGAATACTGGCCATCCCTACCTCAATAGATAATACACATCCTCTGCTAAACATGCATGAAAAAAATAAAATTCAAAATACCACAACAATGCTTAGGAATGTAACTGTTTAACAGTTCATATGAAGCCACTAAATACAACTTGTACACATTAGGAATATTAAGCCATCCAAATATAATAATATCACAATTCAACGAAACATTTCTACTGCTTTTTTGTTGCTTAAATCACAGGTGTTTCATCTGACATACTTTTTTAGCATCACATGGTCCAGGAGAACATGATAACTTACATTGTTCGGCAGCTCATGTAACTTTGAAAAAACATCTTGCCATGCAAAATTCCATTATCGTAGTTGTAATAAAATATGTTTTAACTATATTTTATGATACAGGTCCATTAAATTCAATTATAGAGGTTCATTTGAAGTTGGTGAATACACACTGGCAGATCCAGGGTTTTGAAAAAAAGGAATACCCACACAATTTGATGGGTTTCGTATGCACGAAAGACTTGCTAGGATGCCAAAAATTCCGTGAAAATTCAGGGGGTGACAAAAAGCATGTGCACGTTCCCCCTGCAGTCCACCCCCTCCCCCTCCCCGGATCTGCCTGGCTACATAGCTAAAACATGCATTTAGCCCCAGGTGTAATTCTTTGACCTTCCCTACAATCAGAATCTTACCACTCTAATATTTACTCTGACCAAATGAGTGCGAATCCTGCACCAGAATGATAAACAAATCTGGTGTATCACAATCACCAGATTTAGTATTGGGAATGAGATATATCGAAACTATACCAATAGAATACATGTTAACGCACATATACACAAAAACATATAAAGTATTCTAGTAACTTGGTATACAGCACATGGATTCATGTTATCTTGTCTTTTCTTTCTTTTGCTGTTCACTATTCCAAAAAAACTTCAAACCTTTTCACTTACATATCTTTATTATATATTTAAGATATGTAAATGAAAAGGTTTTAATGTTTTTTTGGAATAGTGAACAGCAAAAGAAAGAAAAGACAAGATAACATACACAAAAACAACTCTGGTGTTAATACTGACAATATGAAAACTGTTATAAAATAATATTCAATATGAGAATAATATAGAATAAAAATACAAAAAGTTTATCTATGAATATTCAATTACAGCCAAACATGTTGCTGTCATGTTATAAGGGTGTCATGATTGCCATTATTCACAAGGACGTAAGGTTACACAAGTTTTTAACATCATGAAAAATATTCTCAACTGCTATAATTTGGCACGTTTCGACATGAGAAGCAGGTAATCTAACAAATACTGTGACTTTTACATGTATACTGATCAAAATGTAATTCATATTAAGGAAAATCTTAAAACTCAATTCAAGCTAAGCCGAACATACTGTGTTGAAGCACATATTAGATCTAGCTGCCCATATATTCTTCGTACTTCATGAAAATAAACACTTAGTCTGCTCATAGAGCTTACATGTTTTACCAGGGTCCATAAATTCATAGTCACATTTTTTCAATACCTAAAAACATTAATTTACAACCACCATAATTGCCTATGACAAATATGCTACAGCAAGTAAAAAACAAAAAAAACATCAAGCACCATTTAATACATTCAAAGTCTAACATTATATTTTACAAATGCTTTTTTAAAGCGTATCCCCAAAAGCCAGATAGTAATAATGCTAAATTAATCCTACACTATAATATATCACCAAATCCTGCCAACCACACAACTGTGGCATGAAGAAACATTGATAAACGTGCCATTCCCATGTCTCAGTCTCTGGGGTGCATAAAGCACTACAATGCAGCCTCCAATTAAGACCACCTCTCTTTACAAAGAGACCACCTCTCCAAGGACTAATCTCATACAGCAGACATGTTGAAGGCAAAGAGAGGCTCTTTACCATGTGGTCACGAAAAAGAAAACGTACACAAACCAAGGTGTTACACATTACTTTATATATACGCCAATGCTCTTCCATTGTTCCCTGACTTCATGATTGAGACGTTTTCTTGTAATAGTGAACGAACCCCAGATGTGTAAAAGCATGTCCCAAAAGGGTCCCTTAAGAGCACTTGACACCAGCGCTTGTGTGGTCTTAATCGAGGTTCTAATGTGCACTCTTCAAAATGAAAGAGTAGTTTCTCCATTGGCGTTGAGAAGCAGGGTTGAGAATCTCAAATGCTAATCCTCTAATCCTATTTCTTCTGCAATGGCTGCAATGACACAAAGATTAATGCACTTGAGCCTATCAAGTCAGAGAAAAATATATAACTCTAAACTACAAAAATGTGACATTATCATGTTTGACATTATTTTTTTATTGCTTTTTTGTACATTTTTCTCATGCACACATCACTATTTTACACTAGTTCAAACACCTTTACAAAATGGATTATAAATAATTCCTTCAAGGATTAATTTTGATAAATCATCACAATATATAACCAAATCATATGCAATTGACATAAATTCTGTTGCAATTAGTTCCGGGTGTTCTTATCGAAATCTTGTGCTATAATAACAAACTTACGTGAGTAAGCCCATTAGGTGAACTGTGGGCAACTACGTTTTCCCCTGGGGAGTGCCCACTGATGAGGGAAACCTGTAAGGGAGACAACACAGCAATTACACCTGGCATTGAAAACAGCATGGTGGAAGCAGAACTTGTGTAGCCCCCCTTGCTGAGATTCGAAATCTGGACCTTTTACAACATCAATTTTTATAATTAGAGTGCCCTTTACATTCATACTTCATGCGTATTACAGAAATCAGAGCCCGATTCGTGGAGCACTCAGCTGAGAATCAAAACGGGAACCTTTCGCGAACTGCACACTATATAAATTCATGCTCGGATTCTTTACATTTATTGCAGTGATGCAACAATACAGTGCATTTGGATAATCACTCATTCAGGCACTTGCAAATGTTACATGTAATTGATTTGCACTCCCGTATATAACCAAGTAGTAATAGTGAAAGTGTTTGTTGATATTCTTTGATACTCTTTTACTACTAGTTACTGTCAGTAAACCAATACATTTTCTTATTGATAAAACGGCACCAGAAACCACTTATTTTCTGTTGAATTTTACAATATAAATCTATTGCTGCTAATCAATTGTAGATTTGTTCATGACACTATCGGTTATCTAACAGCTGTAAAAAAACGGCAACAGATATTGAAATTACAACAGACATGCAGCATCAATTCATAGTATGCCAAATTCAATGTCAATGGGACAAAACGCAGTAACATTTAAACCCTCGATATGAAGAGTGTCTAAATCCACAGGACCCATTCTACTAATGGTCTTAGATCTCAGCGACGAGGACAAAAAGAGGCAACAAGCTTTCGAATGACTCGGAAGCACTGGGAAAAGCTGGCATGTGTCATATACCATAACTGGCTGATAATTGAGCTGAAGTGATTTACTTAAATCCCTGGTAGTTTTGTTTTGAGGGACATCTGTATTGCTCATACTTATACCAACAAGGCCAGTTAGCACTGTTTACCAACATGGCTTATATACAAACGGACAGTATTCTTTTGCCACTAACATATGAGATGACAGTAGCATTAAGATCTAGTAACTATCTTTCACCAACCACAGAATTTATTTGTACTTTTGCCTGAATTTCTGGGCAATGTGGTGCCATATGCCATGTACTCAGTTTGAATCCTAAACTCAAAGTAGCCAAGTTTCCCGTACTTACTGATATCATGTCCCTTGAACATACATGTATGTTACATCTGGCTCTATACTTGTTCTATGCTTGCTCATCTCTTTAATAGCTAAAACTGTAGACGATGCTACTACCTCCACTTTGTAAAAAGCAGTCTCTCAGTTAAGGCCTCTAGAGCTACACTTCAGCAGGACTAGTAACTTTTGAAAAGGTACTAGTCCTCCCCAAAAGTTACTCGACCCGACAAGTTTCCCAACATGTTTTGACTCAGCAGCTACTCAAATGCACGAGTGAATTGAATTCAGCACCAGTCCTCCCCAATGTCTACTCGTCTGAAGGAGCGGGGAAGTCACTAAATGGGAGACTGTAGTATAGCATTAAAATGAGTGTAAAGTTTCATCACTTACTGATGTCGCGTCCCTTGAACATGACCTGCACGGGCCCGTCCACAGTGTAGGGGAGAGTGACGGAGCCCAGACTCGACGGCTTCTTGATGTTGCCCAGGGTCGCCAGCTGGTGTCAGCAAAACATTGTCATATTACAGCAGAATCTTGTTATCTCAATTATGAATATTGGCTATCTTGCCTGTTGTGCTACCTCACAGTAAGTTTCAAAATTCTCTTTGACTACATATTTGTGCAGCAGGTTTTCTCAGGATTATTATGGTCTGGTTTCTGCTGTAAGAATTAAATTGAAAATTTGAAAAATTGATCTATTTTTTTTACGTTTTCGGTGCACAAGCACAAAAGCACCTTCCTCAGATATACTGACAAACAGATTTTTAAACATAAACGTGGATTAAAATGATAAAATGGTTTGGAATACATGTAGATAGATTATAAAAACAATAGTTTCTTATAGTTCTTACAGCAGAATAAAAGACCAGACAATAATCACCAAGAACAGTTGGTTACCTCGAACATTGGCTATTTTGAGCATTTTGTCAAGATAGATTCAAAATAACCAGTTTCTACTATAGATCTGTGGTCTATACTTGTTTATGTCTGTAATAGCTAAAGTATAATACTACTGGCACTGCCATTTACACTACTGTAGTATAAAGCCTAAAGTGAGAAGCTTAAAAAGGTATAAAATTTCATCCATTCCTGTCTGATTCACTTTTACTGTGCTTCAGCAAATCGTGACATCTTTCTTTGTAAATTTTGGGTTGTTTTAGGCTTTATTCTATGTTGCAATTGCAGGCTTCAATAACTTAACCCACGAATAAAAAGGGCCATACTAATATATCTAAATGGTTAATAAATTGTTTATGCAGCATATCACACACGAAAAATGTTTTGTGAGGAGACACTCCTAAACCACCATTTGCACTATTTTGTAGAATTTCTAAAGGATGATTTAAATGGTAGGAACGTTTAAAAGGCCTCCATGGAGTAAATGTTTTACAGAATGAAAGTCAAGCATCTAATATTGTGGATATAAATATGGATATCCTACGCCTGTACCAGTTCTACCATGATATATCTTCTTTTTGCCAAATATCCAAAAATCTTATGTATACTGTAGAACCCATCAGTTAAGACCACCAAGTGGCTTGCCTTAAGTGGTCTAAAAAAAGAGGTGCTTTCTATACAGCGGCTGCCTTAACTGGAGGTTCTACGGTACCAATGAATCATGGGAACAATTTATGAGATAAAACTTATTATATGGAGATTTGCCATAAAAACCTGATTGGTCTAAAATCATTGGTATATACAATAATCAAATATCGGTTGATAAAAAATTGGATAAAATGATTTCGCTTTAAACGTAGTTTGAAAATCATTTTAAAAGACATCGTAGTGACAACAAATAGAGTAACGTAACCAGCTTTGAAAGTGAAATTTTGTCATAGAAGCCTCATAAAAGCAAACTCTATAACGTTCTTGTGTATACATCAACTTGACACCAAGGCCAATATGTAGGTGTAACGCAATACATGTATCTCAATTTCAGCATACAAAATTACTTATTCACAAAACCAATTTTAACTTTGATTTCAGATTCCAGGCCCCATCTTCCAGTATTCGGCCGTTCTACGTTTTATACGATTAGAACCCTGTGATCATGTGTTAAATCTTGACAATAAGACAAGTCAAACATATACAACACACAACTACGCACATTACTAACATCTGTTATCTGATATGTTTTCAGTACATAATATATTATATCACAATGTTCTCATGTTTGACCGACGCGAATTCATGGTGTAAATCATTGTTCTGACACAGAGGTCGCTATATATTGTTGGTGATGTGTAATAACGAAAAATGTGAGTAGTTGGTGTTGCTAATAGCATAAAAGTGTAGTACACATAGTTCCTCTACTAATCGTATCAGATCTGGAATCAACTCCCCATGTACATCACATCCAACTACTATCCACCCAACCCAAAAATACAGAGATTCATTAAAAAATCATTTTTTTTCTATGAAGTCTTCTGAATTCTTAGTATCGAACCAAAACAAGAGAGAATGTTTTGTTCTGGAAATTCATCCAGGAAAAATATATGTAGGAATTATAAGCATTTTAGTAGATATCAGTAGGGCAGGAAACTAGAACCTATCGGCCGAAAACTTCAGTAGTCCAGACACACAAATATTACAGAATCTGCGTAATTTCCATGTTATGGCATCAAGAAGAAGTTAATATGAGGATACATGTATGTTTTACAATATATGTGAAGGACAGTTGTTGGTAGATTACAATGCAATTTACAGTGCAAATCTACGTTATTTGAATAGAACACGATTATATTTTTCACAGTGACGGCCAAATTTTGAGAGGGCCGAAAACAGGTTACGTTACCCTATATAATGTCTCATCCACCTATAATAGTAAAATATTCGATAATAGTAGAAAGCATATAATATAAACAAGATGCTAAATTTCAATTTTGTCAAATATTCTAACAAGCTGTATGTAAAATACTTTGGACAATGAAATCAAAACATGAACTTTTTTTTCGATTTTGTGGTTTCAAATGTTTCATATCTAACTATTGTATATTATATATTGAATGTCTAATGCTGATATTCATAAGTTACTTTATGCCAATATATTCATAGTTCCGATGCCCCGCCCCCTTTTCTGATTTTGTCACGGCTACCACGTGGGTCTCACAAACATTCCTATCGCCCGTAGTAAATAGAGAGAAATTGCCGACTTTCTACCCAAGAGTGTTGAATCAAAATTGTGCTGATCTTCTTAGTTTTGACTTGGGATAAATTTGGTTTTTAACCTCTGTTCTACAACATACAAGAAGTATTCTCAGAAATCATTGATAATAAAGATTTGCTGGGGCATTTAGTTTTCAATCTTTTTACATCCACTACCAGCAGCTACTCTTAATCGCATCGCGCTATGGTCGGTGTTGACAAATTACAGCGTATGATAAAGGCTAATATGCCATTGCAAATGATGTCACCTTTAAATCGCCAAATAGTGATAAATTTGTGAAACGAATGGATTATCATCGTATCAATAACATACCCATCAAGAATTCACACGTCGGATCAATTATGAACTGGTTATGAAGACATGGACGAAAGGATATATCTCAAATCACGCACATTGTTTGAAAATCACAGTGGTTTGTGCGTATGTTGGCGATGATGACATTTGACAGCTAGATCTAACAATGCTGTACGCACAAGACACATATATTTGAAGACGTTTTTATAGAGTCTTTCACTCAAGTAAGCTGATTTATGTTCATTTTCGTATCATCTGTACCCTTTATGATGACTCACAGCAGTCATATTATTTTACGAGTATGAGAACTTTTAGAAATTCGTCCTTTTAAAGTGTATTTTTTTAGTACCTTGAACCGGTCTTTGAATCGAGGGCGGCACTGACTAGCTACATGTTTGGAAGATAATCTAGACGTAAAAATCCATATTCCTATAACTAGATGTTGAAAATAAGAACCGGAATACGATTCTGAGTACATGTGGACAATTTATGTAAAATTTAAGTATTTATGGAGAAACCAGAAACGTTACTGTCTCAGACGTAAAACTGTCAAAATGCCAGTGACAGTGTGCGGTAGTGTTTTTACTACAATGTCAAAACTCTTCTAAATCGATAATTGATAGGTATACTTTGGATACAATGTAGAAAAGATAAAAGGTTGTGCATCCCAATTGAAAAATTAAGACGTTTAGCACATTTTCATTAAAAAATCTGGTATCGAAACTTGGGAATTTCTCACTGTTTACTACGGGGGGAGATAAAGCTTGTGAGACTATGCCAGCGCACCTGCGTATGTTTGTATGAGGCCGCTCGCTGATTGGCTGGCTGACGTAAAAAGGGGCGTGGCTCGGAACTATGAATATCTCATGGTTTGATTGTAAAAAGATTAAAAATACTAGCATGAAAATTGTATTCATTCACAAATGTGATTACAAATATACATTATACAAGCAAACATCATAGAAATATTGTTATAAAATAATTCATTTATCATCAATAACAGCCTAGATATTCAGTTAAGAATGAAACTTTTGAAACAACGCTATGTATAACTGCATGTTCATTTACATGTTCATCTAAACTAATATATGCGTGAGGGCGGGGCATGTTGAGTGAGGGGCGGAGCATGGCATATTGACAAGCAGGTGGGAGGAGCCAGCTACCTGAGACACCACCAGATTGACAGCTGTTGGCTGCTAAAGAAACACAAACGCAGTTAGTAGACAGTATAGGTGTTCATGAGTTCAAATCCGCAGACACATCATGGTGTTATGTAATACATAGTTTTATTCTGGATTGGTGTTTATGTAAGGATACTATGTTAGCTACTTCAAATGCTGTTAGTGTTGTCAGTAAATGAAAATACATATTCACAAACTTCGGAAAAGATGGTCAATACTAGTGAGGGTTGTAATAACTTCTGTTTGATGCATATATACCATGAGAAAACTTTTTTTAGTTTTTAGCCAGAGAAATATCAAAATATATATTATCAAAAAGTTAACATGACAGATACAAAAGACAAATGAGAATGCTTTCATTAAAGAAATAGATATAAATAAATATCGATTGCTATGGACCTATCTCAAGCATGTTTTTTTGTGGTTGATATTTTATCCCTGTTACAGCAAAACAACTAAAACGTGTAGTGTAAGTCATGAGTCATGAACCAATGGAATAGCCTCGGAGGGGGGGGGGTTTTTTTTCTATAAGTCAGGTAGTACGGGTTCACCATTTCTATGGGTTACCTTTCTTTTTAGACATTCCAGGTATAGTGTGATGTCTAAAATTTGTGATTTAGTATAGCTATGGGTCTAAATTTTGTGATTTTAGGTATAGCTATGGGTCTAAATTTTGTAATTTTTGGTATAGCTATGGGTTTGAAATTTTGTGTACATCATTGCTTATCATAATCATCTTATTATCTATTGTTAGTGTAAGTTTTATTTTGTTTGATACTGATATATTTTTTTTAATATTTTGTTAATAAAATGTTAACAGTAGGAAGTTTCATCATTCAGTAATAGGACATGGGTCACTTTTTATGCCAAATTAGTATATCTATGATATCGATGGGTACCGTTTCCAAGTTTGATATGGCACACATGTACCCATTTTTCAGGAGAGAACCCTTCCCCCCCCCTTAGGGAAGTCCACCCCTGGCACTTGGAAAGTCAAGTAAAATAGAAGGGTTTGTGTCCAGTTCAGAGGTTTCACAAGGGTAACAGCCTCATGTTGGTTTCAAGATGTCACCTGCTTGAGATTAGTCCATAACACTTTTCTACAAAACTGATCACATAACGGATACTCATCTTCTCAACATATGGGTATGATTTTTTCTTGTTTAAAACTACTTTTGAGCTAGTTTTTTGAAGCATACCAGAAGAATTTTCAACCACTCACATGACGAATAGCCAGATTGGCAGCAGATTGAAAAAACTTCAACACAAGTTGAAAGCTCTCAAAGTATGCTTAAAAAGCTAGCTCATTAGTAGGTTTATTAGACAAGCCAATTAGCAAGTCTTAGCATGAGGAGATCGTGTTGACCACTGCAGCTTACCTTCGCTTTGAAGCGCGCCCCAAAGGCTTTCTTACTGGAATGTGCAGCCCCGGAAATGGAATCGAGAGAAACGCTGTCATCTGCAACACGACCATGAATGAAAGCTCAATTCACATCTCTCTTTTTCTCTTTAACAATCACGTCCCTACCACTATATTGACATCGATGAACACAATCTTCTATTTTTCTATATTAAGTGGACTATCCTAACCGGTAACGATTAACCAATACCGTTTTTGTTCTTATAAGCCCACCTGCCCCATTAAGCGCATCCCCCTGTTTATTCAGATTAAATTAAGCAAATTTTGCTTCCCCCCCCATCCCCACCCCAAAGATTTCATGTTTATTTTGCCATATTGTAAGACTAACACGCTAATATGCGCCGGGCGCGTTGTTAAAAAAATTAACACGCCAATCGTATTGTGAAAAACCCGCCGGTTGTGTTGTGAAAGAATGTTCATGGTAAGCAATAAAAGAAAAAATGCAAGAACCGCGAAAAATTGTCGGGTGCGCTTATTACTAATATTCGACATTTGTTTTTTTTTGAAATCTGTTTTTTGTAAGCACACTGTGCGCTTATTAGAAGGAATACAGTATATGAAAATGACAATCATGTTACGAAAGGCGTGGTGCCTACCTGATGCTGAGCCCTCTGCTCGCCGGAACCTGGCAGAACCGTCACCCTCATCGGACTAGAACGGCAGACGGAACAAGTTACAAGATCATTAGCACATGTTCGTAGTTTCACAAGTTACACAAGATCCTTACTACCACACTTTTTGTGTTTTGCTGTTGTTGGTGTATTTACAGTTTGAGCCACGATTATGTTGAACGGAACAAACAATAACGTTTAGTTATTCAACATTTCAAGATTAGGAGATGAGTTTTGAAGGCAAAGTAACATGAAATGAAGTAACAATTATTTAAAATCTCCATACAGTTTAATCATCACAGTTTGAGATGAAATGGGTCCAATGTAAACCATTTTTTAAATATACATGTACCCTAATACCATTCACACAAATATTAGTATCAGATCATATCACAATCTGAGCTTTTTATTTGTAAGTTGATGAAGAAATTTATCAGCGGTAAATGAAAATAAAACATGTTGCAAGCCATTAACAGATCAGCCACAGATAAAACATTGCTTTAGACATATGTCAAAATAACGAGGAGTGATTCAATGTTTCAGTTACATGTGTATGAACAACAATTTATCATGCTATTTCTTACACTGATTGCGCTTTATGGAAAGAGACATGATTTATTGCGCATTATTCTACGTTTATTTGATGAAACACTGACAGTAAAGAGACATTGATGCAAAATTGGAAATAATTTTCAAAAAAAAACTTACATCATTAAAAACCTTGTCAGCTCCTAAAATAGAAAACAACAGGAATTACTAAATATCAGTAATTAAAATAACCCAAAGAACTCAAGCAATTAGTTTGTGGTTGACTCACTTGACTGTAAGTTTCTATTTAGTAACCCGACAACAAATCTATCGCACATAAAAGATCTAGGATTTTCAGCAATATGTGAACTGTGAAGCATTTGTTTTAAAATGGTAAGCATATATATATGTAATAAATTTTTCATGCATCCGTGTGCGCGAACATAGATTGCAATACATGGAGGAGTACTTTGGAATTTCCAAACTTTCTACGCCCAAGGAAATTTGAATAAGTGCGTGGCAGGTACAAATACATAGCACCAGACGTGCACTATTTACCCTTGATACTAAAAGGGAAGAGCGTTGTGTTACGCCGCGTATTGGGTGAGGTTAGAAGTTTCTACACATGTCCCTGTTTGTTTATCGTGTCTTCCATGTATGCAAAACTGATGTATCCATTATATTCCACATACCACTAATAGTATGAGAGATTCATAATATAACCTCTCTATTGACCATCGCAGCTAAAGAAAGGACTGTACTATATAGATCTACACCAAACGACGAAACAGTAACCACGTGTTTTTCCCAATTTTGAGAGAGATAAGAATAAAATTGAAACAGTAACAGATCACTCTGAGTATCAGATGTCAAGTAAATTGACCTCTGAAATGTTTCACCTGAGAGTGGATTAACATAATTTATGTGACTTGTTTAAATACTGCAACCTGATTGGTTGATCACCCGCCCCGCGCGCCCCATCTGATACTTAGCTGTGATTGGTCACTTAACCTCATTTATATTCATCACCAGCCAGTGATGATTATAGATAAACAGCCTGTGATTGGTCAGAATTTTCAATGAGAATAGTTATGCATCAGAGGTCTCTTCAGGATATATAATACTCAGAGTGTAATAGATTAACCAATCAATCAAATCAAACTCTATAAAGTATTCTAGTAACTTGGTATACAGCATATGGATTCATATTTATATTATTTATATTATTTATATTATTCAAATTTGAAAAGGAGTCTGTTGACTTGAAACATGTTAATATAATAAAGATATGTAAATGAAAAGGTTTGATCGTTTTTGGAATAGTGAACAGCAAAAGAATGTAAAAGACAAAATAACATAAATCAAACTCTGACCCTCACCCTCAAACTCCACCGGCATATACTCGGGCTCGCCCGCACCCACGTCCTCATACTCTCCTCCCAGCCCGCTGTAGGAGTACTCGGCTGACCCCGGGGTCACGGGGTCAGCTGAGGGTCGGTTGCGCCGTGGAGGCGCCGTCGGCTCCCCCTGGTGGCAGAAAACGGAATCAGTCGCTTAATATTTTGGTATCTTTTAGTCTTTTTCTGTATTGTTTTGGAGATTTTATGAATGATTTACAGTAATTAGAAATTTTGAAATTTGAAATTTTATTTGTTTTTCTATGTTTCGTCAGGGAAATATCATAACATCATACTACTAAATATAAACAAAATCTAATCCAAAAACAATAACAATGAAAATGCATCTTACATACAATGTAAGAGATAATAAGTCTAGTTATTTGATTGTAGGCACCAAATTGGGCTCAAATGTTATTTCTATGTTAAAGTTTAAGAAAAATGTACTAGCCACATGAAATTCCAATATGGCCGCCATTTTACAAGACAACAAGGACAGTGTGCAGCCCCTCACCTTAAGAGCATAGTGCTGCAGAGACCACTTGTTATTCTTTTATCAAGAGGCATGTGCAGCCCCCTCATCTGTAAGACTTAAGCTGCTATTCCTCCCCCGGCTGTTGCCGGAGCCTTCCCTCCCCCCGGGGGAGTCCTCCCTCGACCCGGGGTGGCTCCAGGGGAGGGCGGGGTCGCAGAGTACGCGTACGCTTGGGGCGGGGGATGTTCGACCACTGGTCCAGCTAACTGGTACTCAAGAGGGCCTGGAATAGGAAGTCGCACACTGCTGTCAATTAAGCATACCGAGCGGTCTAATTCATACTCTGAGCATTGAGTCAAAATTTTTAGTACAGGTAGGATTTGGGAGGTGCAATTTCGAGCGACCACTCCAGCTAGCATCGCCAAATTTGGTTAAGGTCTGTGATGGGATTCAAATTTTTCATGTTTGGTTAAGGTTTCATGTTGATGGGATTCAGAATTTTTTCTTAGTTGCATTGTGCTTTGTTTCAATTATATAGATCTAGAGATGCATTGTGTTCAAAAACCAAATGAATTTTCTTTCCCAAAATGTGGCTGTTCCATTGCCTGTATTTAATTATATGAATTATATAAAATGCACTGTGGACAAAAATTCTTAACCCATGTAATTAACTGTACTGGCTGATGTGGCATGCAGCCTTAATAAACCCCAGAATAATCTCAAGTTTATCAAAGGTGGTTAAAAATTCAAGCTTCTTTGATATTACGCTGCAAATGAACCTGTGAATCTCGAAATCTGATTCTTCAAATCTCTGGCTCTAGTCATTCCACATAAACATAAAGACGTTCACACAAACAGCGGACCTCACCTGCCGGCTGCTGCTGCTGCTGCTGCGGTTTCTGTGTCTGTTTGACCGGGGGCGCGGTGGGATACGCGTATTCATGCTGCGACTTCGGCCCCTCACCCGCCAAATCGATCTCCATATACTCCCTCTCGCGCGAAACTAGCACCTCGCGACCCCGCTTATTGGTGGGAACTGCCGCCTCCAGAGAGTATTCTAACACATCCCCGCCACCGCGGCGGCCACCACCATCTTTAGGAACTGCGGTCTCTAGCGAATATTCCGCCGGGGGTTCGGGGGTGGCGGCATCGACATTGTCTTTTTTGGGCTGCACCCCCCTCCGGCTTCCCACACTATCCGTGGCTGAGCACCAGTTCGACAGAACATCGTAATCCTCGCCGGCCATTTCTGAGGCGAACCGATACAGCTCCGAGTTCTCTGTTGTCGCCGTCACTTTATCATTATGGCCCTCGGCAGCCACGGTCACCATGGAAACGTTGTTGTTGTTGCTCCTGGCAACGACGACGGGTTTCTGACCGGTAACCGACGGCAACGGCGATGTCAATGAGACGCCGCTGTCCTCCGATGCTGACCTCTCACCCCCTGACGACCTTTGACCTGAGTTGAGGTGTTGCGGCAGCGATGGCCTGCGCCCGGTGGGGGCAGGTTTTGCCGGCCCCGGGGTGTGGGTGGCAGGAGGGGTGGGGACTGGAGGCGGTGGCAGCTTCGTACCTGATATAGTTGGCATTCTATTAGGTTATTTTCACAAGAAGCAAGTACTTAGTTACTTACATGTAATTGGCTCAACATGGCACTTTAGTTAAAAGTTCTGCAATGCTTTATGTAATTCTAAACTTTTAACTAGCATATTTCAGATTGAGTTTTAAGATTGCATTGTTTAACCCCAAATAACATCATCTGAAAAAAACAATTGTATCCAAGCACACTATTCATTCAATCGTAACGGTATTGAAGTCTCATATAAACGATTTGGAAATTAACACAACATTTCTAGGAAAAACTAAACTGCTTCGTACCTAGCACACTAGGCGGCGCCACAGACTGCTGCTTCTGATTGGACCAATCAGGTTTGGAGTTTGGCAAACTGGGCTTGGGACTGACCAGGCCTGGTTTTGGGCTGACCAGGGGCTTGGACGCACCATTGGCATCCTCTCCACCGGACGATACACTGATCCGCGGTCTGGGGGTCGGTTTCTGGGGTGGGGCTGTAACAACATATGGCAGGAATAAGGCTATATCAGTTTTATTGCGATGTAATATTGTCCATCCTAGTAAAAATGAATCTCGATCAGAAATGTATAGAGAATTGTGATACAGAGATTAATGATTTTACACTATAAATACACAATATGATAGGTAAATCTTTCTTGGACATGTGCATGTAAACGTAGGGAGGTGAGTGTATGGTCATCTCCATGGGAACATTGGGAATTGGTGATCTTGATGTAAAGTTATTCAAAGTAAATGCCAATTCCACATTCATAATGGATTTTTCAAGACAACAAACGTATTCATAGCGGTTTTAAAAATCAAACATTAGCAGACAATTGCCTGACATGTACCAATCTAATGCACAATAACTAAACAGAAGTTTGCAACCTGTTAGAAATCAGTATGCTCAACACCCACCAGCCAACCCAACCAAGATTCGAACCACATCCTTCTAATCTGGTCACCACCAGTTCAACTCCCTTATCTGTTCATCCACAGAAGCTGCTCCTTACCCGGGGTTGCCCCGATCAGCTGATAGCTTTCGGGTGTCTTAGCAGGCACCGCTGGAGCTGGGGCCTCATCAGCATTCAGGGGTGGAGGTTTGTCAGGCCGAGGGGGCGGCGGCCTCTTGATGGACGGGGCCTTCCAGCCGCATCCACATCCGCGTACAGGTTGGAGAGAGGGGGAGACCGAAGGCGCATCGCTGAGAGAGGAGTCTGGGGAAATAGATATCCAATAAAATATAACATGAATATGTAAGCATTTTACATATATATATTTGCTTAGCGGAGCCAGCCCAGCAATATGGTCAGTGGGGTTGATTTGTAGAGAAATCAATGCATGTGAGATGCCTCCACATGAAATATAGGAGGCCTAGATAGTCTATTTAGGGTTTTTCCCTCACACATGCATAGATTACTCCCGTGATACGGTCTGGTCTAAAATCTGTCGGTTTACACTTGATCAATGCTATAACGTCAACTGTCTTACGTATTCACCTGGTTTGAATACTCCTATCATACTTTGAACACAATTATCACAAGGCAAGTATAAGCCAAGTAGAAAGAAATTAACGTATACTCAAAATAACTTGTTTGTGTTCATTAATCTTTGTAGCGCCATATTATTATTTGGAATGGAGAATGTGCAATGTTACACAGTCATAGACAGTGTAGACACAACATAGTTCTTCTTTCGTCATAACGAGTAAGAATATTGTTTGGAGAAAAAAATGCATATCTCGTCCGAAACGAAAATAGAATTTATAGGCTACGAGGTTCAAGTGCTTAGTGTTATCACGACATCCAGGCTGTCTATAAAACGTAATTTCTAGATTATGTATCATTTTTATGGACTGTTCAAACACAAGCTCTGCTTACCCTTACCCTGGTCCCTATGGAAGTAGGGATCGTAACCTTACCCTGGTGCCTAGGGAAGTAGGGGTCGTAACCTTACCCTGGTCTCGATGGGAGTAGGGGTTGTAATCTTACCCTGGTCTCTATGGGAGTAGGGGTTGTAACCTTACCCTGGTCTCGGGGGGAATAGAGGTCGTTCTCAATGAGTTTCTCGATGGTTTCGTTGATGCTCAGAAAGGCTGGCGAGGTTGGTTTGATGCAAATGTCCAGGTCATTTGAGGTCGTATCCGATGGTGACAGACCATCAGCACCTGAAGGACCCAAAGTAGTTTTATTTAATCTTTATAAAAAAATCATTGATATTGTATCATTAGTTGTTTCTATGTCCTTCAAAAATGTTAAAATGTTCTAAAATCTATCTCTGTCATACTAAAAATGTATCTCTATCATAAAAAAGACATTTTGAAAAAACAACACCCAGCAGGTGTCATCCAGTTGGTTTATTCAATCTGTTTTCGTTGATGTTTTTACACAATTAGAATGTTTGATGATTTAAAACTAATTCTCTCTAGAAATATTCATTTTAGTACCTTGCATATAAGTTACACATGTGTAGTGAAAAGTCATGTTACAAGAGGTTTTGACAGAAAGAGGGTAAGAGATATATTTAATGTTGTTTTCTAACATAAATAGAAAGTATAAACACAACTGTGGAAACGCTTATTACAGGATATTACAGGATACACAAATAAACACAAGATAAAAGAGTTAAAAAATAACTTGTTTTCTTTCTTT
This sequence comes from Streblospio benedicti, assembly GCA_019095985.1. NCBI lineage: Eukaryota > Metazoa > Annelida > Polychaeta > Spionida > Spionidae > Streblospio > Streblospio benedicti. The sequence continues at coordinate 50,587,718 of CM032663.1, forward strand.
CAATGCATTTAAATGTGATTCCAGCAACCTTAACAGTTAATGTGATATACATGCATAAAAAAAGCTGCTAGGTTTTCACAAAACCTGCATGATTTTCTAGGTACATGTATATTGTAACTTTAAGCCTTCGTAAAAATAATTGGATTACTAACATACTATTTTCTACTTACAACACACAAAACACAAAAACAAATAATGGAAACATGATGTTTTTCGTAAAGTTGGCATTCAGTATCGTCACATGCAAATGTTCTTTATACATAGATCATGCGCAGCGAGCATACACATGCTACAAATATACACCACAGCAGATTTATTTACATAAAACTGAAGCTGTCAAACTCACAAATAAACATTAACATTTACTTGGCGATTTTTTTTCCATATTCATCATTCAGGTTGCATTTTGCATTGACATGTTAATGTGTACAGGGCCTTTTTTTTCATGAGACCAATCACTCAAAATCTCTTTAGCTTGGTAAGTCTGCGTAGATTTTTAGCTTCGTATTCAGAAAAATTTCCATTGTATGTTTAAAAACGAGAAAATTCATTAATTAGTTTGACCTTGAAATGACCTTCATATGTTGAAACTTACACCAGAAATCGATTTCTTGGCCCTCTATACACAGAAAAAAAAAGGAAAAATAGCATTACACATGATTTTAGGACAAATAACACTGTGATTTGAGTTTGCTATTGGTGGTGGCTGCCATTTTGAATTTCATGTTAAATTGACAAAAAAAAACTTGTCACCAAGTGAGCAATTGGTACCAATACTAAAGAGTAGAGAAAAAATCCAGTCCTGGTTTGAGTTAAATACACGGAATCTGATGTGATGTTAATGTACCGCTGGTAAAGCAGGATGGGTGTGACTGTCAGAGATGGGTATCTCTAGCCATTGTAAATTAGAACTTTGCCCATGTATGACAGCTTCAGTTTAGGCCATGCTCTAGCATAAAGAGTATTCACACATACAGAGATACAGGGTCTACTATGACATAGTAACGTATTCTCAAGTAAAACCTCGCTTCCGTCTCCTGTTTACAAACAAACGTGTGGCTTTTTACCAATGCAGACATTTAACAGCAGATACGTAGAACGTATTAACATTCACAAATTTGTATGTAATAAGAGTAGTGATTTGTTTTGGTTATATACGATTACAAGCACAGTAAACTTGTACTTTTTAGCAATGTCTGCTCCAAATATGTCCAGTATGTTGTACAATAACGTGCACTGAATCAGTTGTACTTCATAACTAGCAAAATGTAGAAGTTCAAGTGTAGAAATATCATGTCAAAAATGGCGACATTCCCGCGCATTTGTATGCGTACATGACAATGTTTTCACGTCAGTGGTGTGTTGTCATGTTGACATGTGACGCATGGGTTTTCTTGAGAATATGGTGGTACTATGTTCGCAATGTAAAGAGATGATATATCTCTCCCCCACCGCCCTCCCCACATACCCCACTCAAACAACTCAACAACCAAACAAACACAAAAAACAAACACACAATATCATAGTTGACTCAGTGAAAAACCCAGTAATGTACATAAAAAACCCAAGCTAATGAAGGTTTTCAGACATTTACTCGCATACCATTGACAGAATTGTGCACATTTTGATACAGTTCCAGCCGGGGACTACGGGGCCCAGGTCCTGCATGGATAAACATGTCACAGTAGTAAACATGGAGCGAGACCCTAAAATGTTCTTGAACTGAAGTACGGCAAGATCTGTTTGTTTGTCTCGCCTATGAATAACTCAAGCCAACAATAATAGGTTATTATACGAGTCAGGGTGCGAGATCAGACAAAATCTCACTGAGTTTGGAGTTTAATAGAACAAGTGAGCGCAGCAAATGAGTTCTGTTAAACTTCATATGAGGTGAGATATTGTCTAATCTCTCACCCCCACTCGTATAATTGCCATTTCTCTCAAGTTTATACATAATTTTAGGTCTTAAAAAAACTTTGAAGCACAGGATATCTATTTTTCTGCTCTACCTCTCAGCCAATCAGAATCAAGTATTCTCGGCAAACATGAGAGAACCACTTCATTAACTTACTGTTACTTGATAGCATAAAGTTAAGATAACTCTGATGTTTTATTCACTCTCTTTGAGTTTGAGTTAACCTGGTCTTACTGTAGTTACTTAGGGAGCGAGAATAATTAATTGTACATGGGATCATTTGGTGGGGGAGGCTCTCAATTTTCTTTGGTAACAGAAGGGAGGGCGCTCAATTTTAATTTCAATTCAAAGTGAGAGGGAGGGCACGCAATTCTCAAACTGAAAAGGTAATATTTTAGGCACTTTTGTCGCGAATTGATGCATTCCTGCAATATGCATGCTTTTGGATGTAACTGCATTGTAATGTCAACAAGTCAAATAGATTGCTAAATATGTATTCATTGACCATTGACATTGAATGATTCTTTGCAATACACTTTAAACAGTTTTCAGGGAATCTGTCCAATATCATACTTTATAATACGAAAGTATGTCATTGTTCATATTTATCTCAGTTTTTTAATGTTCATATGGTGAGGGCATTCAATTTCAATGTAGAGAGCTAGGGAGGGCATTCAATTTTTTTATCTCGTCAATACCAAATGACCGCCCCGCCCCCCCTGTACAATTGATTATGCTCGCTCCCTTATCCCAAAAGTTACTACAATGCACATCTCGTAATTTTTCCCTACTGAGTTCACAATGTGAAAGGTTTTTATGACTGGCTGTAAAATTACGACATCTGTGTTGTAAAAATGCTAATTCATTGAGTGTTGCATAATTTATCAGGATGTAAAAACGACATAAGCAAATTTGAATTATAAAGCGTCTTTATTTGTTTTCTTAAATATTCTTTAATGTATTACAATCATACAATTCCCTCTTGCGTCTTTAGATTAACATGAGGAATGAGCAATGTATGCTTTATTATTACCTCTTGACACTAAACTACATTCAGTTAGAATCATTACTATAACCACTACGTAGAGTGCATACCCTAATACCATTTGGAAAAGTAACTGTGACTTTTTTAGAGTGTTCTAATAACAAGTGAAAAAGCAATCCTTACTACATAATGGATCAAGCGAAAACGTTTCAAAATTCTAAACATTGTTAACTTACCGTTGACGCCTCCGCTGATGTCCTGGTAGTCATCCTCGTCACCGTTGCCTTGGTTACCGTTGCCGGGCGTCGATGGTGTTGCTATGGTGACGTTCTCGTACAGGTGGTGCTGCATGAGGCGCAGGTGGCCCTCAAACAGAACCTTGATGGCCAAGTGCACGAAGATGTACTGGTCCTAGACAGGGGAAACCAGCAATCAGGTACAGTCAAGTCTCTCTATCAGGTCTATAGCCAGGATTGCAAAATTCAAGGTCTAGGTAAATAATCTGCAGACCACAAGAGGCAAATTTAAATATGTTGGGCAATAATTCAGGCAAACAGTTGTTCTCTGTGGGGGTAGGGGGTGGGGAGGGGCAACATGCTCCCCTAAGAAGATTTTGCAATCTAGACCCCTTTTTCCATAGCAGAGAAGTAACCCCTGCCTCCCCAATTCAATCATACAGTCACATACATAAGGCTAATTAGAGGGATACAACTAAAAATGTTTGTGAGGACCATGAGCTTGAGCAGAACGTAACAAGCTATAAATGCAAAAACTTCTTTCTCACAATCTCATTGGTTGTCAACCATCTCCAAACGTGCCCGTGACGACTCGAAGAAAACAAAATACAATATGAAGCTGAGACGGGATGACAAAGTTGCGTGTGTGAGATGCAAGTAAAGGAGACTTCGGCTTTACGAGCCTGTTTTGTCAAATTACAATCCGATTTACAGGTGTTAAATCAGCGAGCTTGTAATTTTGCTGCTAATAAGCGATGACATGAGATTAAAGGGAGCGCGTTTTATGGACATTTTTCATGCACATGGATTTCCATTGATGACGTAAATGTGGGTATTTACAGTCACGAATTCACTAGTATTGTGTTTGAGTGGCTTTTACGTTCACACCAGGTCATTGACATCTTTGTCAGACTATGTTGCCTTTCTCAATTCCCCGAGGAACATACTTGTATAACACTTACTACTATATTGAATGGTGTTCATCACTCACATTACAGTTCACTCATCTACACGGAGCAGCGTAAAACCTGTTAAAGATGAGTTTGCTCAATACCCACCACCACCAAGGATTCTATTCATGTTTAACGTTGCACATCTTAGTATGTTCAAATGTTGTTTTAACAAGCAGACGAACATAAGGCAAGTGGTACTAAAATAGCCAAGGTTGAATTGTGAGAGCTGCAAAAGGCCATAAAAAGAAACAACATTCTTGGAAAACCTTTTACTTTCATACAACAGCCAATTAATCTATAGCAGGATAAAAAGCCAAGGTTGAAAGATGACGAAAGAATAGACAAAAATAGTCCCAGATTAGACATTCAAGGCTGCTGCCTTTGTAAAGAAGATCGTGTTTAATATCAGATTATTAATCTCCATAATAATAACGCATAAAACGTTGTGTAATCAGTTGAAAAATTGTGCCTATCTCTTCACATCAAGGTTACAGGGAACGTGATTATTATGTGTTTAAAAGTCAGAGCTCAATCATTGGGAAGATTAAAGCAGATTTGCTGAAAGCAAAAGGTTACAGTCTATTGTGAGCGCCTCTCTACTGAGTTGAATTACTTTAATGTGAGTAAGTTTAAAAGACTCATCGAAATGCAAATAAAGTGCAACAAAATTTGCATACAATTCACTCTACATTTTTCACGTATTCGCCATGTTGAACCAAAAAAGAGACCAGGGTCAGGATTAGCCACTCGTCCGCTCGTATTGACTAGTAAAAACTAGTGGAGGACAAGTGCTAATTTTTAGAAACTCGTCCTTTTGACGAGGAGCAATTCTGAATAATTTGTCAACCAGATATAGAGTTTGTACAAGGAGGACGAGTACATTTTTTGCACGACGAGTAGATATTTGAGGGTTACTAGTCCTGCTGACGAGTAACACTTTTCCACCTAATCCTGACCCTGAGAGACTTGTTACCATGTGACCACAAAATTAAAAACAAACAAAGTGATATATGTAAATTTCTACGCTGTTTTTTAATTCTTTAGTGAGCAGTGTTACACGTTTTACGTCGTTGTTGGGTAATGCGGAGAGCCTTGTGAATTGCATGTACATCTAATAGAAAACAGCATGTGCTTGAAATGGGTCCATAACAATAGAAGCAAGAAACTTGTTTCATGTACATGATGACCCTTACTACAATCATATTTAGTTGACAATCTCATTAAGGATTTACAAAATGGCCATCAAGCTCTAAAATGGCCACTAAAATCAAAGATGGCCACCACAATCCAAAATGGCCACTATTTATCACATACAAGATCTGATTCCTGCATAGAAAACAACTTCCTAATATTAGTAGAACACTTCGTTATCTCATCATTGCTAATTTCTAAAATTTTCTGTTGTCTCGTCTTTCATTTCCCTTCAAACGTTTTATGAACATATGTCAATTGGTAATCTCGAATTTGGGCAATCTCTAGCATTTGACTGCTATCCATACAGCTTCGAGATAATGAGTTTCTACTGTGGACATGACTTTCGAACTGCGCTCTTGACGGCTCAGATGGTATGGACATGCAAAAACGATCCTTCTCTAGCATCAATTCTGTCATGGACATGGAGATTCCTAGTTGTCGGGTACAGAGCTGGAATGTGTGAAGTCAGACTTGATGGACTGTAATCTCCTTAATACAAACCCGCTAGATAGAGACGCGTGGAGAGCTGGTGTGAGACACAGCTGTCTGCTGCTTGCTACCCTAGAAACTAGGGCACCCGCCGCAGCAGTTGACAACTAAACCTTCGCATTGTACTAGTAGTAGTGTAAACAAAGTGAACCAGAGCACACGATCTCCTGTCAAGTAGCACACACTCGATGTGGTAGCGAGTTTCAGGGACACAGAGAGACTGTGCGATTAAGGCTGTTTGCCATAAATAGTATCATCAAGCGTCAAGTGGCCTGGAAGTGGCGTTGTGCAATGTATACAGGCAAAGTATGAACACGTCTGGTAGGCGTAGGAAAGGTTGGTCCAGTGGTCTAAGACGCCTGTCCGACACATAATGACTGGTCTGGTGTTAGCAGGAGACCGTGAGTTTGATTCCACGGCCTTTCAAAACAACTTTACCTTGTCTCTGGAATTTCGTTACAGTAGTAATAAATAAGCCGCTTACCACAGACTGGACTATTGAGGGTCGCTGCTGACGGAGGGATTTGATCAGCTCGTACAGTGAGAATGACTTGGTCAGCTTCTGGAACAGCAACAGTCGGTTTATAAGTTTCATTCTATGAGAAGTCGATATAAAGGGTCAAGAAATCCAATTTCTCTGTTTTTTCATGATTTTATTTTTATTTTTTCCAATATTCTTCAACAACATGGGGATAAAGTTAGGAGAAACTAGTTTTTTTTTTTGCTATTGTGTTTTCTCTCGATGCTATTTTAATAATATTTATATGCTTTTTTTTTCTTAAAAGCCAGTCCCATAGTAATAAGCTTTGGTCGTAGTTTTTTAATTGTGATGATTTAAACCATCTAGATTGAGCTATACATCTATGTTATTGCATTAATGTAATTGTATAGTGAATAGGTCAAAAGCATATAATATATATATATATGCTGAATGCTAGTATAACTCATGCATTCTTGCACCCGCATGGGGAATTTTTACAACTAGCTAATTCAATAGATCTAGATGAACCTCATACCTTTCCATCATTATAATGTCAAAAGCAATACACATTCACCTGGTTTGAAAAGTCCTATGATACTTTTCTTATAATCTAGTTTGTTTTACACAGTGCAGATAAAAAAGAATTGCACAAGCAAGGTGCATGTATCAGCAAAACGGAAAGAAATTAAAGAATACTTAAAACTACTTGTTTGTGTACAAAAGTTTTTACATCCCCCTATTACTCAGAAAAACAAAACGAGTGACATGTAGTTACGAGATTTATGTGTTTAGTGTTAACAAGCCATCCAGGCTGGCTATCAAATATTCATAAGTTCAAAAGTTTAAATTCATTAAAGCTTTTCAGCTCTCAAGATTATGGAATCATAAATTTTAGGACTTTTTCTATATTCCATATTAACATAAAAAAGAAACACAATACCAACAATAATTGCGGCCATATCGGGTTCATGAAATTACTAATACGAGGAAAAATTCTTTTTATGCATTTTTGTCAGTTAAAGTATATACAACAACGAACATAGCATCGACCTAGACCTATTTCGGTGCCTGTGACAGCCAAGAGCATCTCGCTCCTGTCTCTGTCGGGGAGCAGACAGCTATTTCATGCCCCATGGCCCTGTGATGGGCAGTTTCCGCTTTGTGGACAAATAAAACCAACGACAGACGACAATTTGATTGAAACACGGATAATGCAATTTCCCGCCTCCAATGAGACTGTGATGAGCGGAACAACGTGTAAATATGCACAAAAAGGATATCTTTAGTGGATTTTTAAATAAATGTAATGGGAAATGGCTTATTTATGTTCTTAAGTCCCAGCTAGGCAGAATCAGACGACTCTACATTCACACCAGGTCATTGGCATCCTTTTCACACGATATCTTTCTCAACTCCTGAGGGAGCATACATCACATCGCTATCGTAGCGCAGACGTGCTTATCACTCACATTAACTTTCACAGCCTGACCTGTACCAATTTAGCGCGTAGGTGCCACAGAGTAGTGTGCAACTGTTTGATGATGAGTTTGCTCAACACCCACCACCTGACCTGACCGAGAATTGAACTACAACCTTCTGGTCAAAAGTCACACTTCCTATCCACTCAACCACAGACAATTTGATTCAAACTCTACATAATACAATTTCCAGCCAATCAGCTGCTCCTCTCAAGCTGATTGGCTGGTTTCTTTTTACAAAAGTTGTAAGTCATTAGAACTTTGTAAATAGATTCATTCGATTTTTTTTTATACGGATAGTTCGACTAAATTTGAGATGAATCCATTTAAACGTACTGTCTTAATATTTTCAGACATTTTTCCATGTCCATCGTCTGAGACTTCACTTTATTGTCACATGCTGCCACCTGGTGACGGATAGAAGTCTCAGACAATGGACTTAGAAAAAAGTCCGAAAATATTATGACAATAAGTTTAAATAGAATTATCTCATAATTATTCGATCAATTCATTAGGACTTTTCCAATATTCAAATATTCATTTCAATCACTTTCTATTGTCGTCTTCAGCAATGATTTCAGTGGCACAGTTAACATCTTCGCAAGGGCCCAAACTCATGTAAAAACCCACCGCTCATATAAACAAATCCTAAAACATGGATAAATAGACTATACGAATGTCATATTGACTCATGTCAAAGCCCACACCCCTATATATCATTATAAAACCAAAAAGTAGTTTGCATATGATAGTTATAGCCGGGAATAGACTTAAAACTGCCTACAATTTTCACAGCTCACTATATAGCCAAACAAGTAGACACGGAGATGGCTCGATTTCCATTTTGCCACGCTGAATCCTTTTTTCTTCATGAAATAGAAATTATTCCGATTATTTTTCTATTTATTTTGATAATCATAAGTATCGTAGTTTCAGTGATTGAGCAGTTCCAAGAAAACGGTGATAGCCTTGTATTTGTTTCGAATTGTTAGGAATTGTTACGTTTTCTTACGCTGATTTCTCAAATTTCGTTACGATTCTGTATCGTTTTGCCATGATCAGTACTGTATGTATAAACCAAGCGGACTTACTGCGATTTTGAGGAGGTTCCACACGTAGTCAATGGCGATGATGGTTCCGGTGCGACCGCAGCCCGCGCTGGGGAATACACAGTAAGATGTCATCCCAAGTATTGCAATAAACAGGTACACATTGTGTAGGAACTATTCTTCCTTAGCTTCAAGTTTTTATTCTATCATATACTTCATAGATGAAGGTAGAAAACTATGATGAAAATGTACAAAAATTTTGCATGGGCATGCCCCCCCAAAAAAAAAAAAAAAGGAAAACTGCATCCCTACAGTGCCTGCCTGCACTCTTGCCCAACATATTTTGCCATATTTTGCAATCCTGGCTCTAAACCGAGACTCGAACCCAAAACCTGCAGTGCTTTAAACACTGGCAAATTGCAATGTTAAAATATTGATTTTTAATAAAAGTGCTGAACCTAACTTCATAAACCATAAACAAAAACACCTGAAAAGGAGTATCAATAACCGTCTAAATCATATTAATACAGTCTGTGAATATTTAAGTCTAATTAGATTACCGTATTCATTCTAATAAGTGTACAGTGCGCTTACAAAAACAAATTTCAGCAAAAAAAAAAAAAAAAATAATAATAAGCGCACCCCATTGACCCCACAGAACATGATAACACAACACGCCCCGATGGTTATGTGGTAATCCGAATACGAATAATACTGGCGTGTTATAGTCTTACAATAAAGGCGCCACTGGTGAAATCTTTGTCCAGAAAAAGAGCAAGATTTGTATAATTTTTTAATCTGCATAAACAGGGGGTGCGCTTAAGGGGCAGGTGCGCTTTAAAACACGGAATACCCTCTAGACAAAACCATGAAGTTTATAATATGAATTATGTTATCAGGTGGGTTCTTGTGGCGTAGCAAGGCAAACCCGAAGGGGCGAGGCCTGATGCGCCACAAGAGCAGGCTCCCTGATAAAATAATTCATATTAACGAACCTGGTTTTGTATTTATCATTTTTTTCTAAACAATTACAACACTGTTTTTAAAATTTTGAAAAATTAATCCGGCTGAGTACAAGCATGATAACCATGGTATCATCCCTCTTCGAAGAGGGGTGATAACCCTGTCCGCGTTATCGGATACTTCTGGATCATGATAGCCAATGAAATGACATGAAAAAGAATGATAAAAAAAAATACCTGCAGTGCACGATGATGGGCGGCCACTCCATCTGTCGCTGCCTGACGCGGGCGGACGCGATGACGTCGAGGATGGTGAGTACGCTGGTGGGCGTGCCGTGGTCGGGCCACGCCACGTAGTGGTAGTGATACACGAACCGCTCGCTCCCACCTGCAGACAGCACCAGCACACGCTCCACAAACTCACCGTGGTCGTGCGAAACCTCGCTTTTCTAGCAGAAACAAATCAAATCAAAATCAAATTATCATCCAGTAGAGATTTCTTAGCATCAGGATTCATCATAGTCAAGAAAAGGATAAAACCCTTCCTGGTTAAGGATTTTATCCTTTTCTTGACTAAAAATCAAGTTGTTTATTACATCAAACATAGAGTAGAGATTGTTATGTAAATATACAGTAGAACCTCTCTATCAAGACCACCACCATGGTCATGCAAAACCTCGCTTTTCTACGAGAAATAGAAGTTATATACAATAACAACACTCTGAGTATCAGATGTCCTGAAGAGACCTCTGACACTCAACTATTCTCATTAAAAATTCTGACCAATCACAGGCTGTTAATCTATAATCATCACAGGACTGTGATGAATATAAATGAGGTCAAGTGACCAATTACAGCTGAGTATCAGGTGGGTGTGGCGAGTTCAACCAATCAAATAGCAGTATCTAAACAGGTCACATAAATTATGTTAATCATCTCTCTGGTAAAACAGTTCAGAGGTCAATTTGCTTGACATCTGATACCCAGAGTACATAACAAGGATCACATGGAGAAAAAGGTTATATAAAAATAAATGGCGATTATATGAGGCACATTAGATGTTGTGGTCACGTATTGGTATCATTTGCCTAGCACTGATAATCGATATTGAAATTGTCCCCGATATGCACTGCAGCACTACATGTACTTATAATGGAGATGTTATGAGGTACATTAGATTTTGCAGTCACATATTGACACAACAAGGACACTGTCTGATGAATTCTCCATGCCCGTGCAAAATCTAGCTTTTCTAGGTGAAACAAATCAAATCAAAATGAGTTTTTTTTTTAAACGAAATTGTTTATTACATCAGACATTGTAGATAAGAGAGTAGGTTTGTCCATATAATAATTAGAAATGTGTTTCTATCATTATATACATTTAAAATGTTATACCACATAACAAGTATCAACTGGACAAAAAAAGTTTATACAATGTATAAGGTATTGATATGAGGTACACTAGATTTTGTGGTCATGTACATGTATTGGTAGACCATGAATATGCTCTCCTACAAATTCTTTGTGGTCCTGCGAAATCTCGCTTTTTCTGGGTGAAACATAGAAAACTTCTGGTTCATTACACATGCTGCAAGTAAGTAGCAGCACCTCCATCATCATAAAACCAGTTTCTATATCTCTAAAGCTGCAAAGACCAATTTGAGGCTCTCCTTGTTGCACTAATCACATGAAACAGAATTCCGAGTTACACAATCCATGCCTCAAGGAACCCGTGTTATTGCTCGAGACAATTGTAATTAGGCTCCGTCTCGCAGTTATTTTCACCTTGTCAAGTCATCCACAAGTTTCTGTCTTTATTACTGGCATTGTATGTGTAGTTTCAGGGGCCCAAGCATCGTAATAGATGGGGCTGGGGGTTGATATACTATCTATATTTGCAAAACATACACCTTTCTTATTTTTATGATATAAACTTAGCTAGGTCTAGCCAATTAACAACAACTTCCTGGTTATATTACTGGCAAATGAACCTATGATAATTTGGTGAACATATTTAAATTGAGATTGCATAGGGCTGTGTTCGCTTACTTCAACAAGTTGAAGTGATCAAGTATATACTAGAGCATAAATGCAGACTACAACAGTTTCCCTGCCTTCCCTTCTTTTTGTACATGTACGTTTAGTTATATGTTACCCGGTATATGAGTAAGAATGGTCTTCTTATAGTAAATAATTATATACCCCCACACCTCACCTAACAATGCTGTGTACTTCGACTAAAAAAACTACTGTTGTTTGCTCATTAGTCATATTATGCCTTTAGTGGCTTAATTATTTCGTATCATCAAAAGAAGGTTCTTTTTTCCTACTCTATATAAGAAGTCATTGTCCAATTTACCGAAAAGGTTACTGTGTTCATTCAATGAATATGGTACAATGCATCGTTACATATGTGTTCTGTATTACATGTACAGTGATGATTACTTAATTGCATAACGTCCGTCCACCCACAGTTTTTTGATTAAGCAAAATCCCAATTATCAGTAAGTTTTAAAAGATATTAATTAACAAGTGGTTTTACAATCTTTATGCAATTAAACAATACCGGTATATGCAAATTGTCAGATATGCAATTTAAGTAATATCGTCTGTACAGATTCTTTACCTGTTTTGTGGTGGAATAGTGAACTACATGTATGTACATTATAGATGTAATTAATAAGTATTCAGTGATGAGGAAGTGACTGATGTTTTTATCAAAGGCAACTGCATCAATGGGCTTTTAGAAATGAGGAAATTAAAACTCTTTTCAAAGCCCATTGATGCATTTGCCTTTGGTTTTTATTGTAGTACAACCTAACTTATGGTCATTATGTGTTTTTACATACATTTTATTGTTAGAAGAATACATTGGAATAGCAGCATTAGCGGAAATTGACTAGACAGCTACATAGGAAACAATTCTACGCATATTTCTATTGAGTACAAAAAGTTCACAATTAGTTACCCGAAGTTCTTCCAATTGACAAATAGAAAGACAGAGAAAAAGGCAGACTTCCGTTCTCGCGGTAATAACTGTAAATTGAAAGCCGAGCAGACGTAAAAATTCTACATTGCTGTTAATTGATGAGATAAACAACTTCAATTTGAAACAAGGAGGCGGGGAAAAAGACACACTTCTGTTAATGAAGCTGCATTTGTTGTCACTCGGGAAACCATGACCTGTTATCTGCTCCTCATTACCGCCTAAGACAGCGTCCGCCAGATTCGCATTACTCTTGTCTGATGGGCACATTTTGCTTCTCAAATTCTACATGTATGTGGGGTAGTCTTGGTTTTGAGGATTGAGAGGTCGGGGGTGGGAGGGTTACAAGGGGTCCAGAAATCCCCTGTCCATCTTTTTTTTATCTTAATTCCCACATCCCTCTTTTGTTGTCATTTTTTTGCACATCTCTCTTTTTTCGTAGACCTTTATCCCCATACCTGCGTTTTTCCTCCTTTCCCCTCCCACATACAACTTCCTTTTAACCACAACTCATCAGCTCAAGTTACACATACTGTACAACCTCTAAATAAGACCACGTTGCTATGGAGACCACATGGATAAAAAGAAAATTTCTTGTCATGCCAAACCTCCATAAACAGCCCACCATGAACCTTGATACAAAGACCACCTCTCTTTTGAGGACACCTCTATAAAAGACCTTTTCCACCTCCATAAACAGACGACCATGAACCTCCCATACAGAGACATCTGTTCTCTTGACCCCAGCCAACAGTTAAACCATGCTGTGACAACGCACTATCGGAACCTGCATGTCCACAAAACATCACTCCTGTCGACTCGTTTCACCACAATCAGAGATTTTCATCAAAAACAATTGTCTCCACCGCAGACATAAAAATACTCAAATAAAACATGCGTATTTTTGCGGCCGGATGCTGATGTAGCATCAGTGTTGGCCCGAATGTCATAGTGCACTGTCTAGTATTAATAAGATACAGTAAAACCTTGAATTTAGATCACATCTTTAAAGAGACTGCCTCTATACTAATGCCATTTTATACGCTCTTTACAAAGATATCCTTGCAAACCTCCATAATGAGACCACCTCTCTATTGAGACCACTTGGGGTCAGTCTCTCAGGTGGTCTTGATATAGAGGTTCCACTGTATTCGTAATGGTTCTCACGTAAAGTTTTATTATGACATCCGCATAGATAAATGTGCATCTGTAGATGAGGATTCAAAATATGTCAAATCTAAAAGGCCAAAACAAGAGTTGAAGGTTTGCTTTCAATCTTTCTTACTTACTGACAGCCCTAGCCCACTCATATATTACCAACACTGCCATCTGCCCTCTACGTACATAACACAACTAACCCTAATTCATGGATGACCAGTTCATCAACATCGATGGTTATCATCATCAAAAACCACACATACAGATACAGCTACTTTTAACCCATGTGCAGACCAGTAGCAGTGTGTTCATGTGACATAATGCAAACTTACCTTCCCACACGCTATTTTTGAAAGTTTTTTTTGCAAGCAAAAAGGCGTACCAAAATGGCTAGAGGCTAAAATAAAACAACTTAGATCAACTTATAATGCTTAATATTAATTCAAATCTGCTGATCATTCTAAGGATGGTCTTCATACATGTTCCCACTGTATACTCATCAGGGAGTTGAGAACTTACCAATGATATTGTGATGTCTGCCAACATGAGTGTCTCTGACACTGTATACTCCCCTTGGAGTTTGTACTTACCAAAGATATCGAGATGTCCCAAATGTGAGCGTCTTTCCAGCCTCAGCCCAGTACTCCTCACACTGTACATTCTACAGGGAGTTGAAAAACTTACTGACGATATTGATATTAGCATCATATTCCTCAAATGTGAGTGCCTTCCTGGGCTCATGGCACTACTTCTGACACTGTATAGTGACTGTTGTACTTACTTGTGAGTGAGTTGTACTTACCGATGATATTGAGACGTCGCCAAACGTGAGTGTCTCCCCCTCTTCCGGCCAGTACTTCTGACACTTGTGTTTGTTGTTCTCAAACTCATTCGCGGCCATAATCACGATCCGCACCTGAGGAGGTCAAAGGTCAAGGTCAAGGTCTGATACTGGCCATTACGAACCATCGTAATGATGGCCGTTACGATCAACAAAGATGGCAATCTTATTGGTCAATTCAATTCAAATGGTTTTTGCTTTTGATTGAAATCATGAAATATTTTAGTCTCTTTGTTATCAACATGTAAATATCATGTTGATTATTTTCATTACCATCTATTTCGAAAAACCAGTTTTCAAACCAATACATTTCTTTTCAATCCTCATAGAAAATGCTAGCTTTCAGAATGAATTTGTGGATGATATATATTGGAATGTCTATTGCATGGTAAGAAAACTAACCAAGGTGAGCTGTGTTGATAAACTCTGTTTTACGCGGTGTAATCCGTTTTATTGAAATGCTGTGGTCATGTGTATGACATGTTAAATTATCAGGATCACGGATATGTACCTGTCCTATTGTCCGAGATAGGAACCCGTATTGTCAAGATAGGTAAAGATTTTGAGTTACTTGCCCTACAGATGAGTATTTCTCAGTCACCCAGACATCAGTTTCAATTGTGTTTACATTGAGTTTGTGGATTTGAACATGTAAATTTTAGTTAGGATGGGTATATATTTCAGGATACCCGTCCTCTGATATTCAGGCTGTGCCCAACTCATACTGTTAGATGTGAGAGTTAAAGGTTATGCTCAGTGGCCAAACAAGTATGTTTGTAGAGAAGCATTATGATGTGTTCTGTTCATTCTGAAAGTTTCTGTCATTTAAACAGCATATTAAAATATCCAGAACAATGTAAATACCAGGCTATAAAAACACCACTTATGAAACTGCCAAAACACGTGATAGCCCAAAATGTAAACAAATGATTTTCGTCAGACGTAACGTGCACGGTGCACATAAAAAGTCGCCTATACCACCAATGTTAAACGTGACGTCTGGCGTTAGAAATCCATGGTAAGTCTGGCGAAAGTCATTCGATTATGCAACATCACGTGACCTCATGTTTTAACTAACAAGACAGCATGGTATTTTAAAAGGTGAAATAAGCATTAAACGTGGAGAATATGAATATCATTTCCCTTATACTTCCAATGGAAAAGGCATCGTTTATCGATCCTGGATTTTACAGAACACATATATTTTTGGCTGAGCAGTATCTTTAAGGTTGTACCCACCTCATACTGCCACAGCATGCGCACAAAGTCGTCGACGGTCTGTGGCAGCGGGCCCTGGGCAGCAATATACGTCTGGTGGCCCGTCGCGCCCTGCAACACGCATTAAATGTAAATGTGGTGGTTTATAATCATGATTCTAGCGCTCTCACAACTTTACATTTTATACCAGGTCATTGGCATCCTTGTCACATTTTATCTTTCTCAACTCCCCGGGGAGCATACAGCACAATTGCTGCCGTAGCGGCACACTCACACTCACATATGTGTTCACTCGCCTGACCTGTACCTATTTAACGTGTAGGTACCACGGAGCAGTGTGCAACCTGTTAGTGGTAGGTTTGCTCAACACCCACCACCAGACCCGACAGGGAATCGAACTCAAGACCTGGTCACGAGTCCAACTCCCTATCCACTCGGCAACGGAAGCATATTATCATGCATTGACTCATAATCACACTGCATACTCTCCAGAGAGCTGGGAATGAGCACGAGTTTGCCCAGTCATGAGGTGCATATGACATACAGTAAAACTAGAATATTTTGCAGACACTTTATTTTGTGGTTCTATAATAAAATCATATTTTTGCAACAAAAAAGTTCATCAAACATGAGCAAAGAATAAATTTACTTGACAATCTGAATTTGCATTTGCTCATATATTCAAAGACTATGATTTACTATGATTAAAATATTATTAGTAACATATCAAAAGGAAAAACATAATCAATATGTGTGAAAAGCACTCTTATTATCATCATAATTGCTGCGGTGTCTCCATGGAAACTGCTTCCTCATCAGTAAAACATACATCTAATCATCACTGTGTTTATCGCTGGTCATGTGTTTATTAACTTAATTATCAGCCAAGGCTCTTATTGAAAGATGACTACAGTAAAACCTCTTTATGAAGTTACAGTCATAGAGTTGCCTAAAGTGGTCTAAATAGAGGTGGTTTATCCATGAAGGGTTACAGTGGTCTATGAAGACTTATAACGAAGATATATGGTCTTACTAGTAGAGGTGGTTTCATTATAGAGATGCCCTTAACCGGAGGTTCTACTACATTTAGTTTGAAACCATTAATTTGGCCACAACACATGAATAATCAAATGTGCACACTTAACAGTATATCTTTTTACCATTTGCTATTGAAAGTCGTTGAAAGTTTAAACAGGGTGCCAAAAAAACACATTTGATCGATTCTTTATTGGTAGGAACTTCAAATTGCATACTTTGATAGACATTGGTGTCTCATCTATACATGATATGATTGAATATCGTAAAAACACATTTAAAAGTTTATTTCTCAACTAATTTTCAATTATTCCGGCTAATTTCTAACTTTTCATAAGCTTCACGCTTTCAAATTGCAAATGTATTTCTCTTTGGTTTTATACATATTAATGATAATCATTCTAGTTTTAGACATGATTATTCATCCAAAAAGCAAGTAGGATATATTGACACAAGCTGATAGTGACAAAATCATAACCCAGTCTAGGCATTAATAACAGACAAACATAATTGCACATGACTTTCATGCGATGATACATTTCATAGTGAAATGGCTATTGAAACATACACCACGCCCATGGTTTAGCACTGAAAAACATACGTGTATGGGTAAAAAGGATTTAATGTCTGCCACGGGATAATATTGTCGATACTATACTACACTACTATTGTAGCCACCAAACTTTCGAAAGGTAGTAAAGAAAAATTTCAAGTAGAAGCAAACAATGATCATCTTGAGTCATCCATATAAAGTTTTCACTTAACTTTTATCATTACATTACATATTTTTTTAATTTTGTCTCACAATTTGTCAAGTACCTGAATATTTCAGTTAAACTGATCCAATGAAATATGGCCCTTAAAATGTTCTGTAAAAGTGGTTGGGACATAGTCCACCCAACCATTAGTAACAGGTCTAAAACCTTTAGTCTAAAACATGCAATATAGTTAACAACTATTCAAAGGCTCACTTTCATTCAACACCCCATTCCAAAAAGGGGATTACCCCCCCCCCCCCAAATTTTTGTCTAATTATTGAAACATTTGTATAAAAGCACACCCCACCTAAATTTGTAATTTTCTATTCAAAAGCCCATAGGCATTTGGATGGTAGTTAACTATAATCCCATGAACTGATTCCTGCAAGTGGTGTGCGTTCTCTGACCTTGACGAAGTTTGCGTTGATATAGTCTGATCCGTCGACGTCCTGAACAGTGGGAAGTTTCACCCGCGTCTCATCATCTACAAAGACACATGGGAACAAATGAAGTAAAACACTGAATGTTGTCAGGCATGAGTGGACTGTGGTCAGATTCAGGACAGAGCAAAATAAATATAGTATAAATGTTTCCCAGTGCTTGTGAACATCATTTTCAACCTTCTCTCTCACCTATTTTTACCACGATAGACACCACCGATACTCACGACCCCAAGGTTGCGAGACCAGAATGATACCATCATCCCAAGCATGCTTCTTGATATAGCTGAATCAAAGCGGAATGCTGCAAAACCTGTCTTTAGCTAAATGTATCATGGTACAAATATGCTTGGTCGAAAGATGAGAGCAGAAGGTTAAAAATGAAAGAAAATTCTAGGCGGAACATGGACTCATCTCGAGCGGGTGACATCTTGATTTCAGAACGAGTTTAATCAACCCTGTGACGATGAAAACGTGCACAAAAAAGGTGCTAGACGTGAATTTCTATGTGTCATACGCTGCCATTCAATTGTTTTGTGGGCAAGCCAATTTTTCCAGTAATGAGGATAGAAATGTAAAAGTCACCATATGACCTTTCTCAACTCTACATAAATAAATATTTACGACTAAACTTCCAGTGACTGTAGGGACCCAATCAAAGGAACCCTAGAATTTTTGGTGGATCACAGTCTATGGAGATTACAGGCAATACAGGACTTGTTCTCTATTCATGTCATCTCATAAACAGCAGCCATATAAAAGAAGGTAAAAACACCATATTGAAGACGTGACATTCCATGAGACAGGGCATCATAATAGTACAGATGCATATGGCAATGAATGATGGTCAGCACTAAACGGGGTTAGACTTGATCTGTCACGGCATCAAATCATTTCTCTGGGATTTGTGCTTACTTCATCATAATACAAATCATAGTAATGAAATCATTTGATACATGGCAATATTTGCAGCAAAAAACAATTACATGATGCTGCACTGATCTGTTACTTATGGACAATTTTCTCATTTATTGTATTCTGGAAAATAGCGATAACTTAAAACCGCAAAAATGAGCAATCATTTCATTCTAAAATGGTAATGTTCTTCTAAATAACTAATCTAACATGAGTAACTCATCACTATTGTAAAATCATTCTTCCTGGATGCCATTTGTCTATTACAGTTGCCACTGAATTCATATCTATGCCAGTCAGTTGTACTAACACACTATGCACAAGAGAGAAAAACAGACTTTCGCTGTCACAGTCATTCTTAAAAATACTTTTTGTATCTTTGTTTACTGTAAACATTTATGTAAAAGCTAATTTATTGAGAACATAATTCTAAGTGGTGCAAGCTTTAACATTTTCAAATACAAAGATACAGTAAGTAGCCGAGATATTTCAATCACGTACATGTATAGAGACATGAAATGTAACCATGAATTTTAATTGTTGGTAAAGCACTTCATTTTGCACACAACCGAAAAACGTAATAACAATATTCTAGAGCCGTTCTGCAGTAGTTATACAGTGCTCGAGATAATTGACAAAGCTTACGATTGGTGCATAGAACCAGGCCTAAAATAAGCTCAAGTTACCACAATAGAAATCTCACCCTCACTGCTTTTTGATACATCAGAACTCCATTCCTGTAAATTGCAGTTTGCACCTACATTGTATTCCCCCAGTGAAGGATGAATATAGGTCACTATATAATCTATGTCTACATTCAAGTGAATATCTAGTGGTCCAACTCACATGGAATGATGTCCTTGTATCGGTTCTTTTTGATGTTACATTCTTTCTTTCCCTCATTGCACGGGATGATGTCCTTTGTCCTGTACTGAAACGTCAGCTTCCGAAGAGCCTAAAATAGCAGCATAAACATCATTATGTTATCTATCGAATGCTTATAAATAGTAATTCATTCAATTTATATGTCGGTTGAAACCAACTTAATTAGTGAAGTAACTTTACTTGAAATCAATTATGATCGCATTTTTTTCAGTAAATATCGTTTTGTTCCTTGGACACATCTTCAGCAAAAAGAATGATTGAAATATGAAGTACATGTACAGTGGAACCTGTCAATGTGGACATGTCACATTTAAGGACACCAGTTGTATGTGGACACTTTTCACTTCTCCCTTTCACTTTATAGCATATAAACAGTGAACTTCTGCTATAAGGACAACTGTCTTATGTGGACACTTTTCAATTCTCCCAAGGGTTACTATATAGTATATACATGGTCGACTGTACTACCTTAGTTTAGATTGTAAATGTACATAATACTGCACATGTCTGTAGATACTTATGTTATTTTAATTGGTCTATGTAATTACCTATCCATGTTAGAATAAATAAATGCAAAAAATGTTTTCTAATCGCCTGTGTTTGCCTGTTGGAGAAGGAAATAAAACTACTCTAGATGCAGTCACCGGCATTCCAACTATTTTCAAACAGACGACAGTTTTAGATTAAGGAAGGTTACTTAGATAAATAGTGTTTGATAGGAATAATCTCAAGAAGATTACTGCTTAATGATTCATTAATTCATAAATACTGTGCTATCAAAGTGTGATAAGAATGTTTCTACAAAGTGTGCACTATTTCTTCAGGTCAGTTCTTGCTTCTGCTTAAACTGATTAACTTGATATAGTTAGTTACAGAATGTAACAAAATCTGTAAATCTGTAACATATGATTTTTTTTTTAAATTGCCTCTAATAAAATTTGTGATTTTCATGTCATATTAGACATGTAAATGTTTTAAAGTAGGATTTTAGCACGCGCTTGTTTTGTCAGCTGGAACATTTTGCACACTGCTGCACGATTTGCACAAGCCAAGTGATTGTAAATTACACATCATTATGTAAATTTTCATGCGATCCCCTGCCATCCACAAAAAAGAAATAGATAAATAAAATAAAACATCATCAAGTAGAGTTTGTCAGCTCCCCACCCATAGTTTTTTCTTCTTCAATCTTTTAAAATATTCCTTTGGGCCATGATTAACGGCAATTGCTAGCCACATGTTTGCCAGTGATTGATATTCATATCTATATCATTAGACATCAATACAACTAAATCTAAGCTGTACATGTATATCACACGGCTATGTACAGAGCTACCACTTGTGTCAAACCCTGTTAATAAAGCTAGAAGCAATAGAGGTCTACACGAGTACACACAATTTCTTTTAAAGTCAATTTAATAGGGCCATGTCATTTACAATTTTCAAGGGTGATGGTGGGTGGGGGTCAGTTATATCCTTTAAACATCCATAAAGGAAAGTCTGACACCCCCACCCCCACCCCAAAATCTTACAAAATGAGAGTCCAACCGCACCAGTAATTAAGTAATGAAAAGTATACCCCCCCCCCCAATCCATTCAAGTGAATAGTAGACAGAGTGTTCCTTGATATGATTCACAAGTCAAAAAAAACATCATCAACCTTTGTTTTGTTTTCTTATCTAACTTACTCTATCTAATCGATTAAGATCTGAAATACCATGAATAACTGGTCATGGATCTACATCAATTGAATGTTGCAATGATTGTCACTCTAATAAATTTAGTCTGCGATTCTATAAATTTCCATTTTTTCATCATATATATCATACTCTTTTTCATATTCTCCGGCTTATCCAGGATTTAGGAAAAAGGGGAAGGGGGCACGAATTCACTAGGGGGGTCTGTGGGCATCACCACTGTGGTGGGCATAATGATATGCCCCCACCCCCCTTCCCCAAAATATTTTTTTTGAAGTGTGTCAGTTGGTGCAATCTGAGACATGTTTAGGGGAAGGCACGAACTCTATAAAAAGGAGTTATACACATGATTTTGGCTGACAGTGTGGGGGTGGGCTCTTGTTCCCTGTGCACCCCCTCACCACCCTTGACACGTCTATAATACTTTCAATATTCCACCTAAAGGTAGTCTGCCATATAGTCTACTATCAGACATTTAGATTTGTGTTTGATTATGTTTATCTCACAGGCACAATATAGTGCTGGAATATTGATATAATAAAAATGATCTTCAATGTGAAAGTATGACAGCATCCCCACCCCACCCCCTCCTGTGACTTCACTTTTTAAAGTATACCCCCCCCCCCACACACACACACACAATTTATAGAGATATGTTGCTGTTTTACTTGTGCAATCAAATCTGAAGCGAGTAGCTCAAAACCTCTACGGTTTTTGGTTTGATTGCACACCAGTAAAACGTCTGCATATCTCTATAAATTGCTCCCCCCCCCCCCAACTGATCCCACCCCATCAGAATGTCTCGATGGCGGATGTATGACATAAACGACGACCCCTGACTACCGGCGTTTAATAGTGTAGGCCGTATAAATTAAATAATCATGATAATGAAACCAAATTAGATAATCTGACAGATATTTTGTTAAAACCTACCATGTATTCTTTGGTATAACCATCTTCTTCATTGTCGTCAGCAGCATCCAACTTATTCACGTGTTCAAGGAAATTCTCTAGAATCTCTTTGATGGACATTATGTCTCTACGCTGAACATTTAGGGTTGAATTTTCTCATTTTCTGTTTAACAAGGAAGCTTCATAATGTCAATAACAAACCAGGAAGTACCTGTTGATCACGTGGCATCTCCATTTATCGCTCACGTAAACAGGTGGGCGTGGTCTTTGCTGTTTGCGTTATGAAATTCATTATGTACTTTATTGTGTGACAATATTTCTGACTGTCCTGCCGTTTTTTAAATTAAACAGGAAGCAATATGTAAGGGATGATGTATATTTTGTCACGCTCCGCAAAAGTGGAAGTGTTCCACTTAGGGGGAGGGGGGGTTTCGGTCAAGTTTTGGATGTTCCACTTTTTTGTGGGTGTAAAATTTTATCTCTCGCGCTAAAACTTTTCATACCAGAACTCCACTATTTACTATTTAAATGTGGCATTAAAAAATATACACAGCAGATTTCACACATCCATTAATATTATAATTTACATTCCTGATATATAATAGATATTATTTTATGGCATGTATAAGTAATATTTGAATAGATATCGCGAAACACTGTGTAGATATTCTTTGATTATGTCACACATCTGATGTTTCCACTTTTGGGGGAGGGGGGGGTCATGAAAAAAGAGAACACTGTTCCACTTTTGCGGAGCGTGACAAAATGTACATCATCCCTAAGTTTTATGTCAAATATGTATAGTCTTTCTTCTTAACATGAAGCATAAAATAGCCTAAAGTTTAAAAAAGTTTTGTTCCTCTATTTGGAACTAGTTTCAAGGCAACAGCCTCCTTTTCAATCTGCATAAGAATTGCTGTTCTTCAATTTATATTATTTTACATTTTCTTCTTTCTTCTATTTCTGCTGCTCTAATGCGGTCTACATTAAATCTACGTTGGTCTAAATGTTTTATATATTTTTATTTACTCTATTTACTCTTTCAACATGTTTCAATGCCATCAGTATCCTTCTCAAATTCAAATTTCAAAATATTAGTTCCAAAAAAATGCAATATGTACTTTTGGATAATTAATAACAATTTAAGGATAAAGAGTTTGGTCTTACAGTCCAACCTGACATAAAGGGATTTTACAATCTGTAAAGGAAAAAAATGAGGTCTTAAAATTTGTTAAGGATAAAAAGACAGAGAGCATAATTAAAACTCGTGCCCTCAAATAATTAGTGCCCACCTGTAATATGTGGTATTATGATGTGCTTTCATATTGTAAACATTATTGATGAAAAACAAAAAAAAACACTATTTAATTTCTTTTATTATCTATAGCAAAAACCACATAACATGCCATCCGAACAGAGTGACTAGAATTCAGTCTGGCAAAGCCCATATCAGTAAATAACACAATCTTGAATACTTATAAGTATTTAACGTAAGTATTGTAACAAAGTGGAATATAAAAAGTACATTCTTTGAATGCAGTTATTTAAATGATAATTTTCATATCTTTTGGAATGCATGAGGAATGATTGCAACAAACGTTTCCATAGAAATGTTTGCAAAACAGCAGTTTTATATTCATGTCACATCAATAGATGCTGCATTACGAGCAATTATTTTTCACATAAATATTTAACATTTAAAATACAAAACATTTAATATCTAAAAAAAACTTTGGTAAATCCTCCTAATTTAATTATTTTGAAAAACTTAAAAATTATAAAATTTGACATGTTACTTCAGATAATGATAAACATAACTATTAATGTTAAATCTTCTAAAAATGCAAATATTGTCCAGCAATAAAACAAAATCTTTATCATGAAACAAAATACCCATACTATTAATAACCTATGAAATATCTAGATCACAACTTGCATAAATTACAAAATAAATGCCTTTACGGGAATTCTAAATCACAAATTCTCCACCCATTCCTCATCATTGCGATCAACCTTGACCTCCGCCTGACCCTCTTGACCTTCAACAAGACCCTCGTCTATCGAAAGTGACCTATTATCGTCCAGCGAAATTTCCCCCCCGTCCGACGACTGATTAGTGTCAATGGCACTGTCCTGAGTGTCGTCCGATCTCTCCAGATTATCCAGCGAATCCTGAGAGTCCGTGTCCTCTTTTTTCGTTATCCTATCACAATCTAATTTGTCCTCTTTTGCCACAACCATACCACATTCTACCTCCGCCTCATTGTGATCACTTGTCACAGTCTGTAACTCCTCTCCGTCACGAGCACCTTCACTCTCAGTCATCACTGTTTCTCCCCCCACATGGTCCCCACTATCCTCATGCACAATGCTGCTGTCTTTAGTGGTATCCTCGAACACTGAGTCTTCCTCAGCGGCAGTAAATGCTTCGATGCTCGAGGTTCTGAGTATCTGTGATGTCCTCGGGCTTGTCTCCCGTGGTGGGTTCTGATTGGCTGACTGTGGCGACGCCCCATTTGATGGATGTCTCTGATTGGCTGACTGCGGCGACACCTTCCCCCATGGTGGCCTCTGATTGGCTGCCTGTGGCTCCGCCCCCCTCAACAGTGGCCTCTGATTGGCTGCCCCCGCCTCCCTGCAGTGCCTTGGCGTGTTCTATGGCCGTCTTGAGAGCTTCCAACCACCTACAGTACAGGAAATACAAACAAATCAGTTTTATGGTCAACTATCCATACGATCCGTCAACTTTACATCAACATCAGGTCATTGGCATTCTTGTCACACTATGTTGCCTGTCTCAACTCCTTGGGGAGCATGCAGCATATTAAACCACAGTGCAAACCTCCTTGTCAAAATAAATCGCACATTTATGCCCAAATAATTTTTAGATTTGATCAATGGTTGACAATTCACCCACCTGACAAGGTTGTCGACATTTTCGTCTTTGAGGAAATACGCCTTGCTGTCGTCCTTCTCCAAACGGATTACCTTCTGTCCATCGAGACTCACGAGTGACGGAGGCTGAGCAATCTTTGTCAGCGGCAGGAACGCGACAGGACAGATGTCCTGAAACCAGACGACAAAGATTAGTTATGTAAAACATGATAACAGAGGTTTAAGAAAAAGTGGCAGATGATAGGCCATGATGACATGGTTGTATTTTGTTCACAACTGCACATAATTATCCCGAACTCACATTAATTTGGAGATTTTTTACTTCTCAATATCATCTAATGAATCATACACATTTTGACACAATCAGGAAGAATAGATGTCAAGGGCTCAACAGCAAGTTTTGATCATTATCTAATTTTATGACCAGTTGTAGCAAGTATTTACAACTCAGTTTTAAATTGATTTGTACACTACGATTTTATTGTACGCTACAGTCTCTCAATAACTCTTACCTGATTGGTTAAAATATGTAATATATGATTTTAATGTTTGTAAAATACATGTTTATTTACATATTTTAATTTGAGACTTAAATAAATAAATAAATAAACATAAAGCGAGTTCTTGATATTCAAGGTGGAAACTTTTGAACTGTCAATATCATCTAATGAATCATACACATTTTGACACAATTGGGAAGAATGGATGTCACGGGCTCAACACCAAGTTTTGATCATTATATAAAGGAGTTCTTGATACTCTGGGTGGTTTTCATGGACAATGAGCTACCTGCTGTGCACGGAAGCAGTAGAGCGTGCCCTCCTCGTGGACCTCGAACCAGCGGCGGGAGAAGGCGTGTTTGTCGTCAGGCCGCATGAGGAGGAAGCCGCGATGGGAGCAGAGCTCACGCGAACCGCGCGCCTGGAACATGCAAATATACGGATACTAGAATATTTTGTGGCTATTAAATTTTTGCGATTTTTATCTATAAATTATTTAATGACTATGTAATTTTGTGATTTAGGTCCATCCTGCACCTACTTTACATAGGCTATTAAAGTTTGCTGACTATTTAACTTTGCGTATTTGCACCTACCCACGAAATTCGCATATTAAATCTTGTGCAAAAACATTTCTAGTTTTACAGTAAACCAACGGTATCTACAGGAGAAACTTGTAAGCTTTCGCCCAGAATAAGGGCTTCATCAGACTGTCAATATAACCAAACATGATAGTCTCAATGGACTGAATAGTCTTCGTTTTAAAGTGTTAAGTTTAACATGCAAATGTTGTGGTTTATAATTGTGATTCAAACCTTGTTTTCTTTGTAATACTTTATGCCTTCAGGTGTTGACATATATGTTTGTTTTTTTCCACCTAGTACCTTGAAGTCAATTTACAGACAAAACTAGAAAATTGTCTGCCAGACAAATTATTTCCCCACCACAAAAAAATGACACATTATCAGATTCTGTCATACTGATGGCTGAGACTAACTTCAAATTGAATTATGTAAGAGAGAGAAGCTTGAAACTGAATTTAAAGACAAACTTTTCGGCTGCATACCTTGAAGTCCCTGAGTCCTCCTCCCGAGCATGGACCTGGTTAGCTCTATTTCATACCCTAATATACATGCTTGCTAAAAAGATGCACACAGAGAGAAGCTTGGGTACCTTGAAGTCCCTGAGTCCTCCTCCCACACACAAACCAGGGCAGGTGGTGGCATGGTGGCACATGGTCACACACAGCCGCCGCGCCCCCCGCCACAGTACTCCAGGGGGAGCTCGTGCGACGAACACTTCCCACACACAACCTGGGGGAGGTATGCATAAAACATACTATAGAACCTTCAATTACATCGTCAGTTTTTGATTTCGGTTTCGGCTTGAGAGCCTATAATAAGACCACCTCCATAAACACTTGGCACACAACACCTGGGAGGTTATGTTTGTGTTAGATATACAGTAGAATCTCCAATTAACACCATATCTCTATAGAGACACCACTTCAATAAAGTGACCATCTCCATGGAGAGATCATCTCTATAATAAGACCACCTCCTATTTTTCAATAGGATGCAAAGAATCAAAAATTGTGCATCCCATGTAATGGGACCTGTAAAATATTTATAGCTTCAAACTACTAGTTTGTTTTGGTTTTGTATGCCAGATCACATTGCATTGGCCCTCAGACTCATTGTTTCTAAATATGCGAATCCTTAGGGGACTCATTGGCATCAATTGTTAGATTCATCAATGTATATTTGCTCCATTCTAAGTGCAGTATGCCGAGTTACTCACGCTCCCACACGCGGCAGTGATGTTTGCGTGTGAACGCGCGGAAGTCGGCGGCGCACGACATGCACATGGACACCTGGGAGTTGTGGATCCACACCGGAGCCTCCCGCCCCAGACGGTCCTCCTCAATCTGGAACACGCAATACAGAGAACACCTTGATAAAGTGACCACCTCAACAAAGTCCCTTTTTGATACGACATCAGGACATTCCAACCCAGACGCTCCTTAATCTGTAAATCAGCAGTATAACCTGTTTAATCTGGAACATACAGGAACACCTCAATACAGTGACCACTTGCTCAAGGTCTCCCAACCCAGACGATTCTCTGCTAGATAAAGATATAGACTTTGAAAAAGGAAAAATCCCCAATACTGTAAATGGCATTCTACTTTACTGATAATGAACTACGGTGTGGTTTTGAACATTGTGTGAGTATGTACCATGTCACGCACTAATTTGCATGCGTGCTTGCATGCGTGTGCGTGCATACCATGATCTCGCGCTGGTTGCACGTGCGTGTGTTTGTGTGTGCACCCACGTGTGTACATACCATAGTCTCATGCGTGTGTGTGTCTGCATAAGTACCATGGTTTCACACTGGTTGTGTGTGTGTGTGTGTGTGTGCATGAGTGCGTGCATGTGCTTGTCTGTATAAGTACCATGGTCTCGCGCTGGTTGCGACTTGGGCCCTCGGCGTACGTTTTCCGCGAGATGTTCTCTCTCACCCGACTCCCCACAGCCTGCCACAGCGCCTGGGGGTAAAACACATGTAAAAAACTGAAAACCCTAAATTAAGACCACATCTATAAGGAGACCACCTTTGTAACGACACTACCTCTATAAAAAGATCATTTTTCAGAGACCCAAGCTTTCATAAAGAGACCAATGTGAACATCTATAAGGAGATCACTTCTTAATTGAGACCACTTGAAGGCAGTCCCCTGTATATTGTTTTCACAATTGAAATGGTTTCAAGTAATAGATTTTCATTGTTACTATCCACTTAAATTTAAGTAAATATTGAGAAAGGCATTACAAATTATGGAAGAGAGAAATGAAATACTTTATCTGTTGGTGCATTGCACAGTGCCTTAGGGAAAATGTTACGAGAAAAACATTATACTATAGAAAATTACAAATAATTACTGTACGTTAACAAATATTTCGATGTTCTAATACAAAGTGCACTTTACCTGTTGCCATTCATTCTTCTCTTCTTCAGAACTGAAAAACAAAATCCAAATTTAGATTTTTAATTGTTTATAACACATTACAAAGAAAAAATTTAGGTATCTAATTGTTTAAGACAAAAAGTAACACTTTTCACACGCATAGTGTGGATTAGCTAATTACTTCATCCGATATGTTGTATACAATGATATGCAGTAATAATTGCAAAATAGAGTGAATATTGAATATAATGAAAGCTTATGGTGCAATGAGAAAATGGATATGGGAAGAGACGACGCAAAATCAACAAATGTCATCAACTAAATCATTTCACCCATATTTTGATTATTTAATGAGAAATCATTACAAACCTCCCTCCCAGTTCGATGGCCCGCTTCTTTGTTTTGATGTAGAACGTGAAGGGCACCTCAAGGTTATCACCCTCGGTAATCTGAAACAGTCAAAATGTAATCACCCTCAGTAATCAGTCACAATGGAAAGTTTTTTACAGTTACATTTTATTTTGCTTTTATTGAATTATATTTCAATTATTCTATGTATTTGGCCTGAAGCACTAGATCTATAGTATATAGTTTTTTTCCAGCTGTATTCTTGTTGAAATGAAATTTTGTTTCAAAAACCTAAATTTTGACTTTATTAACTTAAAACCTTTTTCGAACTCAAAAGAAAGTTAAGAAAGTTTACTATTAACTGATTTATTATCACTGCAATTAATTTGAAAAGGTATTTACCGATAATTTGATAAGAATACAGCTGAAAAATAAAACTATACATTATGTATATTGAATTATATTATATCAAATTATTTCTTCAATTTTTACAAATTTACACCTTGTGTAGGTAATAATCCCATCTAATGATATAACATGTT
The DNA here is from genome assembly GCA_019095985.1 of Streblospio benedicti. NCBI lineage: Eukaryota > Metazoa > Annelida > Polychaeta > Spionida > Spionidae > Streblospio > Streblospio benedicti. The sequence continues at coordinate 50,617,563 of CM032663.1, forward strand.
TGAAATATACAGATCATAAATTTAGCAACTTTGCCTGTGTAGCATATAACTGAGAGTAAAAACATGAGAATCATTAAAACATTATCCAAAAAATAACAAAATTCATAAAATTATCTAGCTTAAAAAACCACAAATTTCTCGAAGTTTCTTGCTATTCAATACAAAAACTTTGATTATTCATGAACAAAATAAAAACATAAAAATCCCTAGAAAGGTTTTTCCAGAAGGCATTTATCTTCCAGCATATCAATATTTGTGAAAACTCAATTTCACAGTTTTCGGTAAATAGAAATTTGGTACGAAACATTCATAACTACACATTTTAAATTTTGAGATATTGGCCTTTGAACGTTGAACATCATTATGTAATACTACTAGTTGCTGTCCATAAAATTGATCATATTAGGAAAACTATTGCTGATAAAAGGTTCATTTAAAAAGTATTTTATTCTCTATTATTCATTGTATGCTAAACATTAATACTGTGAAAATCAATTATTCATCCCATACATGTTCTGACCAAACCCTACACTGGACAAGTGATGTAGAATTGGATAGACGTTTCAGTAGATACTGTGGTATATACTGTATACAGCCATTTAAAACATGATAAAAGTTTAATGAATAATGTTAGCTATCTATAGGAACCATAAATGACCAACTGAGGTGTTCCATTTGGCCTGATGAAGTTGTTGAGATAACAGCAAAAGCCTCACCACAGATCAAACTATAGTTCCTATAGGTAGCTAAAATTATTCTTTAAATTATGAATAATGGAACGCAGAATGAACCGAATATTCATTCATGATAAAGGCTTGTACTGTGAATATTGTATTGAAGTACACATTCAATTTAAGGGTTCTCCTAAAATTGACTCATTAAATGTTCAACTGAAAAGCCCACTAGTACAGGGATGGTCTTGGCGCCATCCTATCTGTTTGTACAGATGCAATAACTGAATACCTCTTGTATTTTACTGCTGCTTTGCATTGTGATTCAATTCTGCTGATTTATGAGTTTGTGGGATTGAAATTTTCATTGAACCAGTCAAAAGATCAGATTCCTGGTCAAAATAAACTTCTGTGTGACTTAGATATGTACGAGAGTTTATAAGATACGATAAAGATAACGATAAACGATAATTATTTGTTTTTTATATGATATGTCTGGTTTTATTACAATACATATTACATAAAAGACATTATCATGAAAAAATAAAAAATAAAAATCATAAACACTTAAAAACATACATCACATTGGAAGTAAAATATTACTTCTAATAAAAGTATCTTGTAATATGGTACAAATTCTAGTAAAGCATTATATAAATGAAAGAAGCATCAATCAAGTATATATTTTTGGAAGCAAAGCTAATGAATGATCATATTTTTATGAATATTCATATTGTCATCATGAAGATCTTTTTTCATATCCCAGTGAATAAGAATATAAACAAGATAAAAGAACAATAACAGCAACCAATATATTGTAGACATAAAATTAAGTCAACAATTATGTGAATATATTTCATATCATATTCACATCCTCAGCACACATGACAAAATTAGGTGGAATAAACCCCGGGAATAAACAACACCTAATGCTATACTAACTAATGTACAGTTATATTGTAACACAATCAGCTAGTTTAGGCAAAAGGAGGGTTTGCTGCAATAATAGTAATATATAAATTGAATACAAACTTTGATGTTTGACCATTAGAATCAAACAAGAATACTTTGATACAAATTATGTGTAAACTATCCTCATTATCGTCTGCATTTTTTCAAATGAGTGTGATAAAAGTTGCATGTACATGGCCACCACTTTATATTGTAGTCTAGATCACCTGACTCTGGCAAGCACAATGGGTCTTTCTCACTCACATGGCAGAGGCCACCACTCTGGACAGCGACCCGTGTACTGCACGAACTGAGCCTCTTCTACAAACAGCTCATACAGAGGACGGAGGCAAGCGAACAGTATTGATAGTACATAACGATTCATGGAGTGGAATCCCTCAAATATGTTGACACCATGATAGTTCTCGTTTCCCACCATTGATACATTGTATAAAGCAGAGGCAAGTTTTGAGAACAAAGAGACTATGTTGTGAGAGAGAGGAGACTTGGCTTTCAGCGCTGCATCCAGGCTGCTACCAAATGCCAGTGGTAAGGATGAGATGGGGGGTGCTGTTGATGATAGCTCCAGATATAGGTTCTGTAAATTATACTGAGCATCTTCTGTTTTCTTGTACAGATCCACCCATGACCATATGACATTCCAGACCTGAGCTGAATCCTGCTTGCTGATATCAATGGCCAGGTTGTGAATCTCAATGATTAGACTGATGTTTCTGTTTGCAATGCTTGGATGGGAACATCCAGATATGACTCGGTCCCAGCAGGAGTTGAGTTCTGCTATGTTCTTGACAAAATGTTGCATGAAATTGTGAATGTCTGAGTAAGGAGGAAGTCTTGTGTGGAACATGATGAGACAAGTGGCTCCCTCTATGTAGATGTTGTGGTCATGACATGCTGGTAGGTCAGGCTTCTTCTGGTTACTGAGCCACTTGTCTAGCTGTGAGAGTCTCATCACCTGCTCTAAAGGGTCTTCATACTCAGTGCAGAGACTCGTGGTCCAGTTGTACAGGCCAGAGTCAGTGTGTCTGTTATATGTATCCAAAACATCATTCAGATCATTGTCTATATATGCTTCACTATAATACAGTACCTGCTCATAAGGTTGTCAGTGATGTATGCATTATACTTATAGTCATCACACTCTATAGCACTGAGTGCCTTGTGCACCGGGTCCTGAGGGTCGCTGTACTTATGGTTCAGCTGCCATTTACTCAGACCATCATCACCAGTGTATTGGAGGATAGTCACTGCAAACTGAGCTCTTTGCAAGCCAAGTCTGATCTGTGGTGAATAATCCTCGTGTGTTACCATTGGGTCATGTACATAAGGACACTGTATATACTTGAGGTACATGGCGTCCATAGTGTAGAAGGGGTCAGCGGGGTGGGGGTGGGTCGTGTTATACGTGCACCAGAAATCTGCTTAATTTCATACGTATGCTGGTATCCTTTTGTTATGTGGTCTCTAATCTTGGGTACTTCTCTATCACTTTGTCCTTACACACTCTTAGTTTGTCTCTGGCATGACACACACCGTGGTATGTAAGAACGTTATCAGCATACAGTCTCATGAAGTAGTCGTAACAGTAGATGTATTCCTTTAAACCACCAATAGCTGAGGTGCTTCTCTTGTGCATCGTCATGTGCTTTACACTGGATCTATGAATCTCTCTGGAATCCACATGAAACACACACACCAGTAGTGTTACCATATACACAAGGATTTCCATTTTGTGTTGTTTGTTGCCAATACAAATATAACTTTAACAGTTACAGTATTAAAGTTTCAATGTGT
>CM032663.1:50621099-50657701 GCA_019095985.1 Streblospio benedicti
GTCAAAATAAAAACATAAATTTTGACTTTATCTATTTAAACATTACTATTGGACAACGGATGTGAAATTGGATAGACGTCTCTTTTGGTAACAGTAGATACTCTGGTATACTGTATACAACTATTTAAAACATGATAAAAGTTTGTACTTTGAATATTGTAATGTAAGTTCACTTTCATGTTAACGCCTTATTCTAAAATTAACTCCTTCAATTTTCAACTGAAAAGCCCAGGGTGTATAGATGGTTGTATGTGTATTATATGGTGTTGCCTTCATTCTGTTTGTAAAGATGCTATAACTGAGAATGTCTTGTATTTTACAGTTGCTTTGCCTTGTGATTCAATTCTGCTGTTATCCGTTTGTGGGAGTGAATTTTTCATTGAACCAGCCAAAAGATCAGATTCCTGATCCAACTAAACATCTGTGTGACTTAGACAAATGTGGTGAGTTTATAAGATGCGATGCGATAAAGATAACGATAAACGATAATTATTTGTTTTTGATTTAATATGACTGGCTTATTACATACATATCACATAAAAGCAGACATTGTCATGAAAAATAAAAATAAATTTATAAATTCATGTGATAAACATAGCGCATTAAAAATACATCACAATGGAAATAAAATATTCTTATTTTTAGTAAAAGTATCTTGTAATACGGTACAAATTCTAGTAAAGCATTATACAAATGAAAGAAGCATCAATCAAGTATACATTTTTGCATGCAAAGCTATAATGTATGATGATATACATTATGAATATCAATATTGTCACCATGAAGATCTTTTGCTCATCTCTCATGTCCAGTGAATAAGAATGTGAACAAGATAAAGGGACAATAATAGCAACCAACAATATTGTAGAGATAAAATTGAGTCAACAATAAGATGAATATATTTCATATCGTGTTCACATCCTCAGCACAAATGACAAAATCACATGGAATAAAAAAACACCTAATACTACAATAACTAATGTGCAGTAATATTGTAATTAAACACAAAACAGCTACATGTAGTTTAGGCAAGGAAGTGTTTGTAGCAATAATAGTAATAATATAAATTGAATACAAACGTTGATGTGTTTCCATTAGAATCAAACAAAAACCTTCTAGAAACCACAAACACTTTTAATATTAAAAGTTGTTCACCTTATAAACCAGGGCCGTAGCTACATATGAGCCAGGGGAGGCAACTGCCTCCTCTATTTTATGGAGATCACAGTGTTATTGGAGACAGTTTTTTGATCTTTTTCCACTTTTCTGTCATAGATAGCCCCAGAAGCTATGAAAAAGGGTCTAAATTCAGAATTTTCTTGTTTTCTTGTGGGGGGGGGGAGCATGCCCTCAAACCCCTAGCCTATGTGCTTGTCTGCACTCGCCCAATACCCAACATATTTGCCTCCTCTGTTTTCGCAATCTGGCTACAGCCCTGTAAACAGAATTATGTGTAAAATATCATCATAATTGTCTGGATTTTACAAATACGTGTGATAAAAGTTGCATGTACTTCGCCACTACTCCATATTTCAGTCTAGATCACTTGACTCTGGCGAATACGAAGGGTCTTTCTCACTCACATGGCAGAGGCCACCACTCTGGACAGCGACCCGTGTACTGCACAAACTGAGCCTCTTCTACAAACAGCTCATACAGAGGCTGGAGGCATTTGAGCAGTATTGATAGTACATAACGATTCATGGAGTGGAATCCCTCAAATATGTTGACACCATGATAGTTCTCGTTGCCCACCATTGATATGTTGTATAAAGCAGAGGAGATTTTTTGAGAACAAAGAGTATGTTGTGAGAGAGATGGAGACTTGGCTTTCAGAGCTGCCTCAGGCTGCTGCCGAATGCCAGTGGGAAGGATGAGATGGGCCTTGCTGGTGCTGATAGGTGCTGATATAGGTTCTGCAATTCATCCTGAGCTTGTTCTGTTTTCTTGTACAGATCCGACCATGACCATATAACATCCCAGACCAGAGCTGAATCCTCTCTGCTGATATCACTAGCCAGGTTGAAAATCTCAATGATGAGACTGATGTTTCTGTTTTGCACTGCTTGGATGGGGACATCCAGATATGACTCGGTCCCAGCAGGAGTTCAGTTTTGCTATGTTCTTAACAAAGGGTGGCATGAAATTGTGAATGTCTGAGTATGGGGGAAGTCTTGTGTGGAACATGATGAGGCAAGTGGCTCCCCATTATATATATGTTGTGGTCATGACATGGTGGTAGATCAGGCTTCTTCTGGTGACTGAGCCACTTGTCTAGCTGTGATTCTCATCACCTGCTCTAGAGGGTCTTCATACTCAGAGCAGAGGCTTGTGTTCCAGTTGTACAAGCCGCCAGTGTGTCTGCATATGTATCCACACCATCAGCCAGATCACTGTGTATATGCTTAACTATAATACAATACCTGCTCATAAGGTTGTCAGTGGTGTATGCATGTTCCCTATACCTATCGCACCACATAGCACTGAGTGCCTTGTGCACGGGGTCCTGAGGGTCGCTGTACTTATGGTTCAGCTGCCATTTACTCAGCCTATTAACACCAGTGTATCGCAGGATAATGCCTGCAAACTGAGCTCTTTGCGAGCCAAGTTTGATCTGTGGTGAATAATCCTCGTGTGTTAGCAATGGGTCATGTACATAAGGACACTGTATATACTTGAGGTACATGGCGTCCATAGTGTAGAAGGGGTCAGCGGGGTGGGGGTGGGTCGTGTTATACGTGCACCAGAAATCTGCTATCATTTCATACATATTCTGGTATCCTTTTAGTGTGTTTTTCTCTAATCTTGGGTACTTCTCTATCACTCTGTCCTTACAAAATCTTAGTTTGTCTCTGGCATGACACACACCATGGTATGTAAGCATGTTATCATTATACAGTCTCATGAAGTAGTCATAACAGTAGACATATTCCTTGAAACCATCATTATCTGAGGTGCTTCTCTTGTGCATCATCATGTGCTTTACACTGGATCCATGAATCTCTATAGAATCCACATGAAACACACACACCAATAGAGTTATCATATATACAAGGATTTTCATTTTGCGTCATTTGTTGCCGACACACAATAAAACTTGACAGTTAAAGTATAGAAGTTTCAATGTGTACACAAATACCAAAACTTGCATTAATGAAATTACAATATTATCCACAAAGTTCTATGTCCTTCAAATACAATATGGGGAATATATGTGGTTATGCTGTCCTAACAAAGTAACATGACAGAATGACCCACACAATTCATAAACCTTTGAATACATTAGGGGGGAATACCTAAAAAGGGGAAACATTGCGTAAACCTGCTTTAACTGGTTTATCTTACTTCCTGATTGGGTGACCTATAACATGTCAAAGACACAGTTATATGCTTCGTTGATCACCATTTGAAAACAATTTACAAGTGATAATGTTTATGGATAAACGTCGATATGAGGGACAATGAATCCTCTGTAATTGTTGAATTAGAAAAATCCCTTTATACAGTGCCAAAGTTGATGTTTTGGAGATCTACCTGTCTGACTAAGTACTTCGATGCCCCTGGATCACACTTGTGAATGAGCACGTGTTTGTGTAAATCATGTGTGTACACATGTATGTGTTTGAGTGTGTGTACTGCGCATGTATGTACATGTGTGTGTGTGTGTTTGTGTGTGTGTGTGTGCAAGTGTGTGTTGTGTGCGCACATGTGTGCATGTATCATGTTTATGCATGCGTGCATGTGTGTAAATCACATGTGTATCCATGTGCCTATGCATGTATGTATGTGCATATGTGTACTGTGTGCATGTGGTATGTGCACTGTGCGTGTATGTATGCACATGTATCATGTGTGCATGTGTGTATGCACATGTGTGGTGTATCATACCGTGTATGTTGTGTGTGTCTGTGTGTACCATGCACGTGCGTGTGCGTGTGCTGGCGTGTACCCACCTCCATGCCCTCACCTCGAGCACCTGTCTGGCGTGGCGGGGCCCGAGGGGATCGGCAGCAGGTGCGGTGTATAGAACATAACACTACATACTTTCCACGTCACTTCGATCTTCACTGCCAGCAGGAAGATACTTCAGGTACTCTGGAAAGACAGAAACATAAAAATAAGTACATGTGGCCTGAACGGTTAGTGTGAGTTTGTCACATTGGATTGTCTTGAACTGTGATATTAAAGTTGAATTTAAGAACAGCTAAGTTCAAAAGCTTGGGCAAATTATCATATCATTTCCCTGTAAACTTACATTGTATCATAGAGAGTCAATGAATGGTGTGGTTCTCTAGTCTTTTCTGTAGACACAACCAAAGAGGCTGCTGCCTTATGGTCACATCTCTGTTTCTTCAAGCATTATGTATAGATACATACGTTTGAGGAAGAGTTTGAATCAAGCCACCCTCTGGTACTTACGTTTGAGCAGGAGTTCGTAGCGAGGCACTCTCTGGATCGGCTCCAGCATGTGAGCCTTCACCTGGATCCGCATACTGTGGGACGGACCCTGAAAAAACAGGCACAGTGTCTGTCAGCAAATGATAATGCAATGAAGATAAGACATCCAGGTTTAATAATATACAAGCGCCTCAGTAACCCAGCCATTATTGGAGTTATGTCATATGTATACATCACTAAAATGCTGTCTGTGAGCTTTAGTTTTATGTGAATAGGCACTTAAATGGTACTTGTGGGATTTGAGTATAATAGACCACACATTGGACGGATGTATTGTTCTCAAAGCAAGTTCAAACAGGGAATCTGATGGTGTATGTAAGTTACATGTACATACAAAATTAATTATTTTACTTTGGGACCAAACACTGATCTTAACAGAAACTCAAAAACAAAACAAAAAACATAACTGGCCTTGACCACCCAGACATTTCCCTCTAATCCCGCTGACCTTGACCCCTGACCCCGAATGAGCCCCTCCTGCATCTACTGACACTCACTGACCTTGATCTCTGAACCTAACCTCTGAACCTCGATGCCCTCTGATGCCCCGCTAACTTTGAGCTCTGAACCCCAACTGACCTTGACCTCTGACCTGAATAGACTAAATGACTTTGACCCCTGCTAACATTGACTTCTGATGTCAACGATTGACCTTGACCCCACCCACTGACCTTGACCTCTGACCCCCACCGCCTGACTGACCTTGACCTGCACGGTGCGGAGCATCATGTTGAACTCGGCGGACTTGGCCTGCCACTGGTCGAGCACCTTCATGGCCGTGTCGAAGTTCTTCACGTAGTCGGTGTACAGCTTGAGGTACGGCGTGAACTTCTTCATCACGTCGCCCACCTTCTGGTTCGACTTCCTGAAACATTACAGCATTACAGGTCATGCTCAGTGTTTTGTAAAGGGGCTTGGTTTTTGCAAAGAGCAGTTTCCTTTTCGTTTTGTAAAGAGAGGTTCGGTTTTGTAGAGAAGGGTTTGGTTTTGAAAAGGGGGATTCGGTTTTGTAGAGAAGGGTTCCGTTTTGAAAACAGGGGGTTTGGTTTTGTTCGGTTTTGTTTCAGTTTTTTTAAAGGGGGTTCGGCTTTGTAAATGGGGGTGGGTCTTTTCTGCTTGTCCAATGAATACCTTTACCCTCAACATTTCATATGTAACCTTATGGGAAGAAAATCTCGCCCTCACAGGGGGCTGAACCCCCCGAGTCCCCCTGAGCAAATAGCCTGCAGTACAGCTACATGTATAACTCACTTTGTATGAAAACAATAGCTTTCACAATTAGAGCTTGACATAGACTTGTGCTTTTTATGTACTAATCATGGAGATAGCAGGAGTCTTGAGAACTTGGGAGAAAAACCCTGTAAAGTGATGGATCATATCACACACATGACATCATGAATCCAGTTTAACAACTATGTGACCACAAAATATTTCCCTTTGACTCTATCTCTTTTTTTATAATTAAAAGCAATTTCATCTATCAACTTGAAGAAGACGATGTTGCATCTCCAAACATATATACTTTTCCATCATATAAAAGTATTCTTCACAACAAAAAAAAGCAACATGGAGTATACCACAAATAAATCAGGTGGCAAACAGTAAGTTGGTGACATTTTGCTGACATTTGGTTATTACATTAACAAGCCTCAGGTCAGGTTGTCAACACAGCCACTGTAGTTATGAGTCTAAAAAGATTACCAGAAAATATACAACAGAACCTCTCTATTCAGGCCACCTAGAGGACCGCATTATGGACTCAATAGAGATGATTTCAAAACAGAGCTTCATTTATGGCTGTCTTCTTATGAGGGTTAGGACTCACAAAAACTGGTCTTAAATAGAGGTTTTACTGTACATGTATATCAAATGGTCTCATAGTCAAAAGCGTTAGGCTTCATAATCACTTTATTTATTATTTTCTCATTTCATAAGGTTTACTCAGTCCAGTTTAAGTGTTTAAGACCATCCTCATCAATTTCAGACTTATCATTCAATCCACAAGTTATTTGCACATGAGAAAATATTGTAAGGTTGCTAAATAGGCAGAGTAAAAAACAAAAATCAAATGTGCAATGATTGATTAAGAATGTGGGGAAATCTATAATTTATTGCGTAGCACCGAAATTAATGCTTTCGACTCGCCATAAAGAATGTGAGATTGAAAATGCCAGTAGAAGAAACAAACATCTGGGAACAGATGGGTTTTATCCCTTAATGTAAAACAGACTTGGTAAATGTTGCAAAAAAAATTTGAGCCTGCATTTTATTCATCATTGGAGATGGTGTCTTCATTTTTTATTCTAATTGAGCATGAATATAAAACCCTCCGGCAGAAGCTGTGACCGTTTTATTTTCCATGAGGTGGAATTATTTTAAATGAAAAGAGAGACAATTCTTTCACCACTTATCAATACAGTGAATCTCCTCAACAAAAACCCAATTTGCAGTCACAAATCTCTCCATTGAAGTGGATTTCAGTTGTTTAGTTCATAATTTACTTACATTTTCAATAGGTAATTCATGAGAAAATTGTCCATTATTAAATTTTTCCATTGTTATAGGGGGTACGTACATTCACTGTACTGTAAAGGCACTAGACTACACAATGTGATATAATACCTTTGCCTTTGATCGAGACCATATGAGGGGTGGTCTGGGCGTGTGTGTGCGTACAAACATAGTCTTTTCATACATGTGGGCCCTCAGATGATTGAATATCCCAATCTCCCGTGTTAGCACCTCGCTGCTGCACCTACCACATGACATCCCGTCATCACCACACTGCTGCACCTACCACACGTCCCTCTGGTGTTAGAACCTCACCCCTGCACCTACCACATGGTTTTAGCACCACACTGCTGCACCTACCACATGATCCATCTCATGTTAGCACCTCAACGCTGCACCTACCACATCATCTCTCCCATGTTAACACCAAGCAGCTGCACCTACCACATGACGTCGCGCTCCTTGAGGTGCGGCAGGACGTTGTCTTTGTGCAGCACGTGCATCGAGTCGACGTTGGGGAAGATCTGCCGCGCCACCGTCTTGCCCAGCATCTTCTCCGTCTTCCCGCGAGCCTGCGAGGAAAAGGAAAGGAGGTATAATGTACAAACTTTGTATGTTATCACTGGATTGACCATAGCACAGATGATGATGAGGTGAAAACGATGTCACACTTGTCACAACTATCGCAATAGTCACTGTAGTTGTATAATCATAGGAGACCAATGTTGTCTGTTTGAATGTTTTTTCTTTCAAGATGGCTGCAGTAGTGGTTGAAACATCAATAGAGGGGTATGTTTATTTGTGCTCAGATGAGTTCAAACAGCCAATGTTCAAACAATACACGAGGTTTCCTATCTATGAATTCTGGGAGTTATTTAGACAAACAAACCAAATCACATGACTTTTCACATGTTTTACAATTAAATACATTCTGGGAATCATTTAGACAAACATTGATAGAGACTAAATCATTTCCTTTTTTACAGCGTCTGGTTGATTGAAACTAATCACTAGCAGCCGAATATGTGAATGTGAATGTGGTGGTTTATAGTCCTGATCCAAGTCTTGCTCTCACGACTTAACAATTTCCACCAGGTAATTGGCCCACTTATTGATCATCAATCGATCATTTCTCATGCTTGCATCGGCAGCACATTCAGTGCACAATGCTAATCACCCACACAAGCACTCACCCACTCTTTCAACCCAATGACCTGTATATAATTAACGTGTAGGTGCCACGGAGCAGTGTGCAACTCCTTTAGGGATGAGTTTGCTCAACAACCACCACCAGAACCGACCAGGAATCGAACCCACGACCTTCTGGTCACTAGTCCAGCTTCCTAACCACACAGCCACAGAAGCGCAATATTCCCAATAGAAAACAAGTGTATAGGAGTGAGCCTCGTTACCGTGTTGAGCAGGCTGAGTTTCTCGACGTACACGGCCTCTGTGGTCATCAGCTCGTGCACGATGTGGTGGAGCTTGTCGTTCACCGCCACACCCTCATCATCCAGGCGCTGCAATAACACGCAGTTATGGTATTCTTCACTTTAATACATGATACTTATGAAATTTAGCTACTACACAGTTCGATTTCGTGTGATATCAGTGATGGAGCTTGTTGGTCACCATCACACCTTCATCATCTAGAAGCTGGAATAGACACAGTTATGGTATTCTTCACTGTAATACATGATACTTATGAAATTTAGCTATTACACAGTTCATTTTCATGTGATATCAGTGATGGAGCTTGTTGGTCACCGCCACACCCTCATCATCCAGATGCTGGAATAACACACAGTCATGGCAATGGCAGATTCAGGTTTTTAGAAAAGGGATTTCATGCGCGATCAATGGCAGATGTGTAAAAAACCTATGAAAATGAAGTATATTGGTGGAAGAAAAAAGGGGGGGGGGGCTTTTGCAGTCATGGTATTCTTCACTTTGAAACAAATTTCATGATGCTTATGAAATTTAGCTACTACAAAGTTCATTTTTGTGTGATATCAGTGATGGAGCTTGTTGGTCACCATTACACCTTCATCATGCAGGCGCTGGAATAGACAGAGTCATGGGTCAGTGACAGTATTCTTGTTGTATGTAATAGGTCATTAGACTTATGACTCAAAGTCAGGTTAGGACTATATCACATAGTCTCTGGTTGCATTCCAACCGATGACCATACGGCACCAAATCGCCTCCTGTGGCAGAGTGGACTAGTGGGTTAGCCTGAACTGCTAGGCTATTTGGTGCCATATGATCGAGGGTTTGAATCCCACCAGAGACTATGGGATATAGTCCTAACCTGACTTGCGTATGATGATAAATTCCGAAGACCAATAAACCAAAATCATTTCAAACAATATTCTTCACTTTAAAACAAGACATAGCGTTTGTGAAATTAAGTTAGAAGTCAATATTCAGTTCATTTTTTGTGGTATCAGAGGTGGACTTGAAGTCATACATGACTTAAACACATTTGTACATAGAATGATAATTCCAAAACCCATAAAATCTACATAATTTCTAACAAATTTCGACAACCTGAAATCTCGAGTTGACGTAATGTCTATAATAACATTCAGAGAAATGGTATTTGCTTGAAATGTCCATAAATTCCAGTTATCAGACTTTGAGATAAAGGGCTCTGACTGCAACAATAAAAAATAGACCTATGTTAATCTGTGTTTACATCCTGAAGGGATAAGGTAATAGGTTCCAGTTAGCAGATGAGCTTTCACTTTCTTTTTCAGGTGCAGTGAACCGAGATTTTACAAAGACATATATATATATTCTTGGAAATTTCTTGTTATCAATGCATATAACACCCATGGCCTTTCAGATTTGAAATTGATTGATTTCTAATAGGGGGTATGCTTTGTACAGGAGTACGTCTATATATTTGCATTTCAATGGTTTAGATTTTGGGCTGGTCGAAATTGGCCTTTACACGAGGCTGGGCTCTTGGGCGGCTGTATTCGGTACATGTATGAGACAAATTTCTTATTTTTTGTTTGCTTACAATAGATGGCAACAATATTGTCAGCGATATCAATGGCAGACTCAGAGATCTAAATGCATTCTACAAAGCCACAGTTTCGTTCCAACAACCTGTCAGCATCTGGGTTGGATCTGCCAATTTGCAAATCTCTAGTTTATTTTCACAGTAACTTTCAACTCTCAAGATAATGGCTACATGTACTGGGATCTACATGGGCTAAAACTAACAAGGCAAAACAGCCATTCTTTTAATCACTTTTAGTAAAAAAAAGAAACACATTTAAATATTCTTATTTGCGGACATGAGACGCACAATATTTTTTTATTTTAGACATCATTAAAAAGGTGAGACAGAAACTTTTCAAGTTCTCACAAAAAGAGACAGAGGGAAATATTGTTGGGACCACATGTAGTTGCTTCTACAAGAGGAAATCCAGATTTCTATCACCATGTACCAAGGTGACCTAGTTACACTGAGGAATGCAGGTTAAATGGGGTCGAATTAACATGGAGATTTCCATGATAAACACATGGAGAAACATTTGATGATTTGAGTGGTTATATTCAGTAATACTTAGATTTAGATACAACTTTGATAAAGCTGCACCAATAGCATTTGAAATTCATTGTAATAATATGTATGCTATTAATATATATTATAAACTGTGCATTAAAATTCATGGGTTAACATACATGTTTGGCACTTGGTGAAATAAGTAATTAAAACTGCAATTACAGAGCACATAATCTGTTTAATTAATGAAATGCATCTGCTTCTAAAACATTTGCTTTTTTTATTTACTACTCTAAGACTATCATATCACCGATCTATACTTAAGTGTCTCCTTTTTTCAGTTTCTAATCAATTTGTGAAGTCAAAAAGGATCATTTAACAACATGTGAATGCGTACCAGTTGAAATTGTAAACACCATTGCAATGACATCTTTTTCAGACATCTTTTTACCATCTTGCTATACATGTAATAAGTTCTGACATTGTATATGTCAAACAATTTACCTATTCATCAAATATGTGTAATTATTTGGGATATGGCATGTGTCGCCAGTTGGACCCTAGTACAGCTGTCAGAAACTGCCGTCTGAACCTCTGATAAAGCAGACGAAATACAAACATTTTACATGTTTTATGCTGTCCTCAATCTGTTTTTAGTAGAATTTGCTATTCTATGCCTTTTTTGAGTGATTATTGGGGAGAACTCCTCATAAATGAAGTTCAATATTCAAATTGATATACATCTTTTTAGATATTTTTTCAACATTCTCTAGTTAGAGCTTTGAAGAAAGGTCTTTGTCAAGAATGGAAACATTACAACATAATGCATTATATCCAGTTTATGAATTGATTAGTTTTTTATGTCTCTTAATAGAAAAGTTTCACTCTTACGTCCACTACTATGAGAGTTCTTCTCCAAGTCAATCAATTACAAATTATATATTAACTGCAGGCTACACCCATTCAAATAGTAATAATTAAGGCCTACCCAAATAAACGTAGGATTTGATAGTATTTAAAAAGGACTAGGATTTATAATACAAAAAGAACAATTCTGATAGTGAAACCAGAATATAATTGGAGGTGCTATTCTATTAACCTTGGGGATTGCGGAAAAACCTTTGAATTGTATGCGTAGGTACATTGTATTTGTGTTCTTACACACTTAATTGTTTTGGTTTTTTATCAACTGACACACTTCATGATAAGATTGCAAGGAAATGTAGGCGGCACGTTCTCCAGTGTGATAAAACATAAAATGTATTTCTAAAATAGCACCAAATGAAATCTAATATATACGCCTCCATTTTTATAAGCAGCAAATAAATGAATAGATTCGAAGCATGTAGATTGATAAATGTACAAAAAGTCTGGTATTATCATCGTGGAGAGTAATTGAAAATTGGCCTTAATTTAAAAACATTGAGTATACTTTTTTTCATGATTAAAAATCATTGTCAGCATATTTTCAAAACCATCATACAGATGAATATAGCAAAATTTCATTCAAATACATTTAAAAGATAATCCTCTAATTCAGATTATGAGTGCTTTGTGAAAACTACAATATTTGTCCTGTTGTTTTTGAGAAAACTCTTCACAATGTTCCATAATCTTATAACTACTGTATTATATAACGGCCGTCCAAATGACCATGGGCTTCATGCTTGAAAATAAGTGAATCTAGGGGCTGGGTTTTTACATGAATGTGCATTTCTATGAGAAATGTGATGGTCTAGATTTTAATATTGTCACTAGTTTTTTGGTTTTACATGAGAATGGGCCCTTGGATGGTGTTACAATAATAAAGTGATACAAGCCATTGTGTGAACACTCTGGAATATTATAAACCGTTGACTGACCACACAAACTAGTATGGTACAAACCATTGTGTGAACACTCTGGATCATGAGAACCGTTGACTGACCACACAAACTATGATTGACACGAATGTGGTACAAGCCGGACTACGCACCACGAGGTTTCCGTACAGCTCCTCCTCCTCCTTGCCTCCTGCCTCCTCGTCCTCCTCGCTCGAATCCTCCACGTCCTCACTGTCCGGTCCCTTCACCTCCCCGTCCAGGCTCCCAACCTGCACAACAACGCAATTATATAGTAAAAGAACCCACCTTTTCTTCATTATTTCTTTCTAAGCAATTCTCAAAGCAGATTCTCATAAAAAGTCATCTCATTTTTGGGGGCTGGAATAAAAAATGAACCTTCCATCAACATTTTAAAAATATGATGACCCCCACCCACTATGCTAAAACAAAAGTCCTTGAATAAACATTAATAGACAATTTTTTTTATTTGTATTTTGAAAAAAGTTCAGACCCCCCAAAAGGAATCAAAAAAGTAGCATAAGTCCTTTTTGCACTGGTATCATTATTTATGATCATTATAAAGGTCATCTCGTTTGGATGTAAAAAGGGCTTGTTGAAATTAAGATCATGATATGCAGAAAGGAGGAATAAGCATAAAATTATTATTTTTGTTCGTATTTTATATAAGCAGCAGTGGTAGATATCAAGAAATATGCTACATTAAAAGTGCGCTTATTTAGTTGCTAAAATGACAATGGGGATTCAATTATTGTACCTGTCTTATAAGACAATTTGGTCAGATATGAAAAAACTCCTAAAACTGCTTATTTAAACATAAACAGGTAATCTAGTGGGACAAGGTCACTTTATAAATGCTATATAGGGACAGGTAGATGTGAAAAGTGTCGACAAAAGACAGGTTGTGTCTGTAAACGGTAGGTGTCTACATTGACAGGTTCCACTGTACTAGAATTCATATCAAAATGAAAAAAAATTGACCTTTTGTCCTATCAATTTATTCAATCAAAACATGGAGTTTGTTTTTATAAATGTTACCTTAGTTGGTGCAGAATGAAATATGTTTGTTGTAGTGATAGCATTTGGCCCAGTATTGTTAGAAGAATTTAAAAAAACATGTTTATTTTTAGCTATTCAGTATTTTAGTAGAATTAACTAGCTTTACTTACGTTCTAGTTCATGATCATGTTTGTTTGACTTTTTCATAGTGTTGGACTAAAAACAAAAAGTAAAAGTCCCTGATTTATGCACAACTTTTTCATAACCTAATAAAATGAACTCACCGACCCCTGCAGTGACCCTCTCAGCGACCCTCTCAGTGACCCCCGCGACCCTCTCACCGACCCCCGGGCCCCAGAGGTCACACTATCCGACGACGAGTGATGCGGCACTTTCGGCGCTCGCTTTTTCACGTCTGCCGTTTCCGCCGGATTCTTCGGCGACACAGAACCTCTAGCCGGCAGCGCGGGAGGAGCATCCGCGTCTGTGTTGGATCCTCCTCTCCCATCCTCCACTCCCGACAATGACACAGGAGGCATCGGAGGTTCCGGCCGGGACGACGAAGTTGACGGAAGTCTCGGTGGGACTGGGGGAGGACCGCCTGACGGGAGTTCCGCCGACACCAGCCCGCCTTGAGATTCCACCACCAGTGGGTCCCCTCCCCCTGGAGGTGGGGGCGGCACTGCCTTCTGGATAGTCGACTGCCTGGCAGAGAGTCTGGGAGGCCGGACGGGCGGCGGTTCCGGAGATCCGGGGTTATTCGGTGGCGGGAGCGGTGGAGGCGACGGCTGTTTCGGAGGTGGTTTCGTTCCGCGCGACAACGACGACATCTTCAGTTCATCGATGTCGTCGTAAAAGTCGACGTCGTCGCCGTGGTTTTCATTTTCAGCCTCGTGCACGCCTGAGTCCATGGTGATTGTATCCTCGGCGCCGCGGCGTCGATCGTCGCTGCCTTCGATATCCTCGTACACGTCGGTTTCGGCGTCGTCGTTCTCGTAGTCGGTTCCCGCGTCCGAGGCTGCGTCGTCAACAGCGCATGCAGGTGATCGAGGATGGATGGAGGGAGGCTGAAACATGCACGATAGAGGATGGTCAATTATGGTCTGGTACATTCATTTGGATTTTTTTTCACACTCTTACTCTTTTTATCCATAACGTACTCCTTAAACTGTCACTATTAAATAGAAAAGAGTTTTGAATATTGGTTTGATTCCTTTAGACATTTATAGCATTGCAAAGTGTGCCTTAAAAATCTTGTAATAAAATATATTCCCATATCCGTGATATGAAAATTGATTAGTGAAAAACGATAGTACAAATTGTGGAAAACCCAAATGCCACCCACGGCAAAGTCAATATCTGATCGGATGATTCATTATCACATTAACATTCTGTAAAAAAATAGCCATTACATATAGTAGTGAAGCTATTAGTTAGCATAGTTTATTTCAAAAAAATGAAAATGTATGCGGCATGATGGCAAAAATGTGACACGAAAATGAGACAGTCATCTCCAAAATGAATCTATAACTGAAATAATGCATGTGATATGTGAAGTTTTAACTTCTAACTGCAGACAGATCTCTGTAACTCACCCCCCACACACCCCACCCTGCACCCCAGAGAATAAAACACTGGTTTATCAAATATTGTAGATTACAATAATCTTGTACTTAAGTTTTTTTCAAACTATTCTCTCTTTCAATGTAAAAAAAATTATTTAGCCACATACAGTTGAACTTGAAACGAGTTGATAAGAGATATTATATGATTAAACTTCAAGGGAAATGGTTATTCCCTTATCCTCGAATTCAAAGTATCAGAGTTTAAAACGTAAAAATAAATACCAATCAAGCATGTATTATTTCAAACGCAAAACATTTCAAGTATTCATCCTTCCAATAAATGCAGAACAAAGTTTGCAAGTTTGTGAAATTTAGTAAATGTAACACTGCCAATGCCAAGTTGTACAAGTTTTTGTATCCACATGAAGGTCACAGAATATCCTGACTCTGATAAACCTCATTCTGTTCACTGTTTCCTCAGTTTTATACAGTTACAAGTGAAATTAAGTCATAACATTTCCACTTTTTAAGACCATATGCCTATGATTACAAATAATAACCCAGACACCCATATTTGCTTTGTACATTGTATTTAGAGCGTTTTGCTTGCTAAAGTCATGTATTATGCACGAAGTTGTTAACATTACACCACCTTCAAACAAATTTTTCTGCATAAGTATTTACTTTGCTGACAACATAGATTTGAGATTAATATTTTCATAGCCAAATCATCCTTCAATATCAATATAAGAGCTGACAGCATGCTTAATCGATTTTTGTGTGTATATATTGCTTGGGGTAAAAACCATGATCTCGTGCAAATTTCCACCAATCAATATGCTTATCTGATTCTATGACTCATTCTGGCTAATACAGTATTTACTGTATGCAGTCATAGGGTTTTTGAACACTGTCTAAATATTTCGTACATATGCCAAATAGTGGTTTCAAACAATAGGTTCAAAAACCTACAATGCCTTGCAGCTAATAGACACGAAAAACAGATATTTTCAAAGGTTCAATTCTTGTCCCATCGTAATGGGATATTATTATGATCATGATGCATTGCTTGTCAAGTATTATGCATTTGTAATCAAATCAATGTTTCAAACACTAACAAAAATGGTAAATCCAGGATCATCTGTGAGGGTGGGGGAAGGGGTGGGAGGGGTCATGTTCGCAGGACCTTTTCCTACAGTGGACTAGTCATCATGAGATTGTGGTGTGATGACGTTGGCCCCAGGAAAAAGGTCATACGTATAATATGACCGAAAGAATCAGGTGATCTCTCAAAATTGATTCAATGTATTATAGGTTTAACCTAAGATCATGAATGAAAACTTGAACAACTGAACATCTAACATATGTCCAAAAATATGGAAAGCACAAGCCAACCCAATGGGGCAGGGATATGGTCAAAATGATGAAAGAATGTGGGAGGAAGGAGGTAGCCTAGGGGGTTGGACTTAATCTGCCTGACTTACTCTATAACAGATTTGGTGTCAATCAACGAACATGTGATAAACATTTACAGGAAACTGTGAATCACTTGAGCTTTACAGTTTTACAGGTGTTTTCTATAACTCAGAACTTTTTTTTACAACTCAATGTATACGAGTATATAACAGTAACTGGTTTTGGCATGAGCTCAACACTAACATTTCGTTTGATGTGAAAGAAAGGAGTTTTGACAAGGAATTGAGCATCATAGGATTCAGTACATACAGTAGAACCACCGGATTGAGACCAGCCAGGGTCAGAGAAGGTCGCATGGAAGAAAACTCTAAAAAAAGGCTTGGGTCCACGAACAGTGGTTTCATTTACTTGTGAGAATGTGTTTGTATGCATACATGTCCATGCTTCACGTAGATGGTTCACTTTTTTGTCAAACCAAATCAATGTCATTTTTATTTTGTAAATTGAAATATATGTTTGAACTAAAAATGATCTACTTACAAAGGTGGACTTTTTATACCGTTTGTGTCAATTGTAAGCTAAAATGTCAGAGCCTAGTTTCCGTGCTACATGCTTGGTTGAGAAATGTCAATATTGTGGTTCGAGACCACAACAAAAACATGTGATGGTTTGGTTTAGAGTTCTTTAGAGCCTCTATGCGGTTTGTTTACATTTCCCCCATTCTGTTTGCACAAACAAAATGCTACTTACAGAATCTGACAGAAATAGCATGATTCAATACATGAAAAACTAAGAGAATGATTGTGTATTTGCAAAAACAACGTTATTTGCTCATTTTGTGAGTTCAAATTCTGAACTCAACATTTCTAAACGTACCATTCAAACTTGTTCACAATATTATCAAAATCACAGTCAAGCCTTAAAAACTGTACTATAAAGTGCCAAATGTTCAACTTTGCCTTCTATTTCTCACAAATCTATCGTAACTGATTTAAAAGCAATTAATTTCAATTATACTCATAACTACTTCCATCTTGAATATAGAACAGGTGTTGGTGATTTCCTACCACACTGTGTATTTCATTTGGCACATTCTGATGATCATGCTGATCAGTGATAAAAAAGATCAATGTGAGTAAATCATTCTACAGGGTGCCACAAAAGCGTACCTGTTATATAATCGAGACACTGTTTAGCTTTTTGTAAACATTCAATCAATACACAAAAGAAAACGCCATTTTATTGTGTATTTTCCCTCTTCACATTCAGTATTTATAATGTATTTTGTTGCTTCTAACTTAGTGCAAATTCAGAGAGCATTGAAATGCATGGAAAAAGAAAGAAATGGGTTTAAAGACGGGAATTTATAATGAATATACCCACGAAAAAGGGAAGTATAGAAAATCAAGAAGAAAATGTAGTTAATAAGTACAATAGAACCTCTCTATTAAAGCCACCTGTGGGATTGACCTCAACTGGTCTCAATAGAGGGATGGTCTTTTATTAACGTTCATTTTGGTCGCTTTATTATGAAAGTTTGAGAGCATGAACTATGGTCCTATTATAGAAATTGTCTCAATAGACAGGTGGTCTGTATATTAACGTTCATTTTGGTCGCTGTATGAACAACGTTTTGGGAGCATTACAGAAGTGGTCTCACTATAAAGGTGGTCTTAATAGGAGGCTCTGTTGTGCACTACAGTAGAACCTCTCTATTAAGACCACCTATGTCACTGACCTCAAGTGGTCTCAATAGAAAGGTGGTCTTTATAAGGAGGTTCATCGTTGTCACTTTATGAACAGCTGGGAGCATGAAAAATGGTCCTATTACAAAGGTGGTCTCTATATAGAGATGGTCTTAATTGGCGATTTTACTACACACTACATGAAAAAGAGTCACATACCCTGAGCACATACCTGTGTACTCATCATTTTGGTCGCTGTATGAACATTTGACAGCATTACAGAAGTGGTCTCACTATACAGGTGGTCTTAATTGGCGATTCTACTATACACTACATTAAAAAAAAAAGCGTCCCATACCCGTGTATCGCCGCCACCGTCGGTTTTCTCGGCGCCGGCATTTCTGGCGTCACAGGGGGCGCTGTAGTCCTCGTAGAGGTCATCCTCACTGAGCGCGTGAGTGAGCGGAGCCCCGGGCGGACGCGCGTCACGCGGTGAGCTGTACTCAACCCGTATGCGTGGCGCCGTATCCGTTGTAACGTTCGTGGTATCCATGGCAACGGCGGCGTCAACAACGTCTCCCGCCAACAGATAAACGGGCTGCGAATCGTTATCCGTCGTGTTATCCGTAGCGATAATATCGCCGTTCGTTGTGTTGTGATTATCCACGACGACGGTGGTGGATCCGGTTTTATCAATATCACTGCTACTCCCGACTCCTCCTCCGGAGTTATCATCGCCCTGGATCTCCCGTGCTAGGCTGTAATCCGAGGGGAGCGGCGGAGGTGGATCTAATCCGGAATCACTGTCATCGTCATCCCCTTCCACAGGGATTTCCCGATCCAGGGACTCAAGACGGTTGCCCATTTTTTGCACCAGAGTGTAGCCTAAATCATTCCGCTCTTGTTGTTGCTTTTGCTGTTGTTCACTATCACTAGTATCCTCTGTATCCTGTGTTTGATGATTGGCGTCTGTTTTCTCAGACTGTTCACTGTTAGACACAGTACTCCCGCCTGCCTTATCACCAAGTACTGCGGGTGGAGTGAGTCTAGCCGCTGCCTGCTGCTCACAGCTGCTGGACTTGTCACTTGCTGGCTCATTGCCGGGTGCATTGTGATTTGCACTAGAACCTAGAATTGTATGAACTCAAACATGAATTCAAAGATATGAAGGAAAGTCATCTTTTTTTTTTTTAAATTTATTGATGGGACATATACAATGAGTAGTAAAAATTGAAAAAGATGATTTCACAAAAAAAAAAAAAAGTCATCTTTGAAAAGGACAGACTAAATGTTAGAGAAATTCTCATTTTTTACTTTTTAAATAACATTTTGGAAAAAGGCACATTTAAGAAAATAAACACACCAACAAAATCAATGCTATTATTATCCAAGCCCGTACTCAGAGGTGGTTCGGAGGATTTGACTGTGTAGCAAATTTTCTTGTGATAAGGTTACATATAAAATGTTCAGGGAAACCTTGTAAAGATTTTTTTTTAATACTTTATTTTTTAAAAATTTAAAATTTAAAATTTTAAAACCCATGTCCCATTTTACATAAGAGTCGTATTGCAGGACTTACAATGACTCTTTACAATAATGCACATAACTGTTAAAATAGCATAAATTCAAGTTTAGAGAAGAGCAA
Organism: Streblospio benedicti; assembly: GCA_019095985.1. Taxonomy (NCBI): domain Eukaryota; kingdom Metazoa; phylum Annelida; class Polychaeta; order Spionida; family Spionidae; genus Streblospio; species Streblospio benedicti. The sequence continues at coordinate 50,640,740 of CM032663.1, forward strand.
ATTTTCTCTCTCTTTTTTTTTTTCGTAAAGATATTCATTGGACAATAGCCTATGAGAAGAAAAACCGAACCCCCCTTACAAAAAGCTGAGCGTGGGCCGGTTATCAAATGTATCTATCAAGCTGCTTCAAGCACCAGTAAAAATCAATTTCATACATGGAGCTATCTTCATATGGGTTCAAGTGGTGGGGGCCAGTGGGGCTCAGTGAGCCCCGAATGAGCTTTTTGCCAGACATGATTTTGGTCTAAAATAAAGAAAATACAATAAAAGTTTCCATCCTCACATTTCATTCTAAAAAATACCTTTATTAGGCTTGAAAATGCACCAAAATTGCTCTCAGAGTATCTAATTTTCAAAATTAGACTGTGGGTTCTGATTGAATGTGTTTGGGATTGCAAGGTGTCATAAAAAAATTTTGGCAAAATTAAAGTTTCTCTGGAGCCATGACCATATGGACCCCCAATAGATTTTGCTGATATATTCAGTACCTATCAAGCCCGTTCATAAATCACTTTTCTAACCCTTGACAGGCCTGTCTTTGTACCTGTGCCGCCCCGCTGGGCCTGTGGGTTGAACTCGACCAGGTCGTAGTGCGCTTCCTCGTCCAGCTCCTCGATGCTGTTGTCGATGCTCGTGTTGAGGCTGTTGTCGAGGCTTGGCTCCGTGGACGCATCAGCGCGAGACAGCAGGGTCGGGTCGCTGGCCTGGGCCTTCAACTTCAGCTTACCTGTAGCAGGGTGGATTGGTTTTGATTTTAAAAGTACTCACTGATATCACATGGGATTTTCAATGGGGGCACGAAAAAATGAAACTTGACTTGCAGACCCCAACCGTAAATTTGTTTGAAAGTTTCAGAACACCTATTCCTCAACCTAAAATTACTATCAATTTTCAGGGTCGCCCCTATAAGTTCACCCCAGATTTTTAAGCCACCCTTCTCCCCTCCCATCGTCATATCTCACTGCTATATACACAGTCTATACACAGTCTATAGCCATTATTCAAGACCCCTGATGTTCGTGGAAGTTGGTCTCAAAATCCAACCAGTCACAAGCCCCACTGCCAAAATATTCAGTAACATCGAACATACGATCTTACAAGGCCAAATAAGAAAAAACAAGTATTGATTTCGCTTTTGACGCAAGTCTAACCTGACAAATTTCTCCACTTAAAAGCCGCTTTTTAACACACGGATAGATATTATAATGCTTAATATACATACAGTGTAAAAATGTTTCAGGTAGACCCGACGATATGCTCCCCCCCCCCCAAAAAAAAAATCAAGTAGTTTTTCAGGCCCTCACCGAGCGGTCGTCCCAGGGAGTGCAGACTCTCGGAGCTCTGGAGCACTTCCTTGGATCGACTTCGCACGGATCCGGGAGAAGTCCAGGTTCACGCCGCCCGTGCTGAACCTGGCACAAAAAAACATGCAAACTGTAACGATATTAGATAGACATTATTTTAAGTCAAAGATTTATTGAATAATATATTTCATGTCATGGACACATCCTCAGCATAAATGAAAAATTATTACATGTAATAAGTACAACAATGGTAGCACTACAATGTACAAATACATTTATATTTATAGTACAATTAAAACTGCTTTTATAGTCAGCATACAATAATGCAAAAACAATGATTACATATTATGCAATATTCAATAACAAGATTATACAATATTGTATTTGTTTTTAAAATGTTGTTTTGTTCATTATTTTTCTGAAGATGACTAAAGTAGTGAAAATATTTAACTGGTAAGAAAAATTCTGGTTCTTGTCTTTTATGTTGAAAAAATGTATGCATCGTAAATTTTCAAGCAAAAACCCATTGACTTTTACGTCCAACCTTGAATAATTTCTAAGGTTTTTCTATTGTTGAGTAAGCAAGCTTAGGCAATTTTCAACAAAGTATCACATGATGTTGCCCACGAACAAGTAAATATTTCTTCAATATGTACCCCTTAAATTAAGCATGCCAGATAAGATAATGAATTCACAGGTACATGTAGCTGATATCATGTGTTCTAATTAAAACTTTAATTAACAGTATAACTTTCAACCAGTATGAGCTAGTAGATAAAACTTCTAATATCACCAACCGTTTGAACATGGACGACATCCTGTCCTGTCCTGTCGTCAGCGTCTTCTTCACACGCAGTTTCACCTGGATAAAGATGGCATTATCTCATCTGTTATTGGCTGGCCATAAACATACCAGAACATTTATCATCTCTATAAGTCTTAACACTGCAAAAATAAGAAAACTGTATGGAATACAACAGAATCATACATGCCTTCAATATCATATGGAAGTTATATGGACGTCATGAATACGCCATCAATATCATACAGAAATTGCATTCTTTTACTGAAGGCCAAATGCAGCCATGTCCAAATTAGTAACGGTACTGATCCTATTTTAAAACACGTTTTATGAGAAATCGACTTTTCTAAAAACAACAACTACCAACTCACGTCACTGAACGATGGAGAGGCTGCTTCTGCTGGTTTCTGCTCTGGTGCCTCAACTGGGGGATTGGTCGCGGGCGTTTCTGCTATTTTGCTGGGGGTGGTCGGGGCGGAAGACTTGCGGAATTTCAACTTAACGTTTGAAAATGACGGTTTTCGGAAGAGTTTGCTGGTCGAGGTTGGTGTGGGTGGTTGTTCAGCCTCAACCACACTATTTTCTGTCACTGGTTCTGCTCCATTTTCTGTTGATTCTATGTCAAGAGATTTGGCGCGAATGTCCGGACGATCTTTCTTTTTGAAGCTCGGCATTCGGATGGACGACCTACAAGCGCATAGAAAATTAGGTATTTGAAATGGCGTCATTTGATTTGAGAACCAAATTCTGATTTGAAACTAATTCATATTGCATTCACCCCAGTTCTGTGGTAATATAATGTAGTGCCCCTAGTTTTGCTGGGTGATTGTGTTACCGGTAGATGTGTTGTCAAAAGAGCTGACAAATATTGGGTTGCATGGAAAAAAAGGAAAAAAAATGAAGGATGCAGAAAAATGGCTAAAGAAAGTGGAACCTATAGTCCCCCTCACCAAACAAGTACCAATCTCAGTACATTATACAATGTATATAGATCTTTAATATATACTACATACATTGTATGTATTAAACAAAAACTATTGTGTTTTTTTCATTGCTGTAAGGTAAGGTTGCATATAACCATAACAGGACATGCCCGAACCAAATCGTCATCTATTATCTTCAATTGGTAAATTATCACATTACCTAAATGTAATAGATAAAAAATGAATATCATTTAAATCCAGTACCTAATGTTCTAATGTGGTTTGGTACTAAACTTAAGAGTTGAAAAAAGGGCTGAAAAATGAGGGATTCAGAAAAAAGGCTAAAGAGGTGGGACCCGTATAATCTGGGTCCCTTCTCTCCAAAAAGTACCTGATGCGCTTGAATGGTTTTGCGGTCGTGTCTGTGGCGCGGGCGAGCGCTGGCTGGGAGGTGCTCAGATCGCCACGGGAACCCATGTTCAGTCTGCAACATTAGGTAAAAGGTGGAAATCAGTCACAAATATTTTCCTCAATACACATTAGATTATGATAGATGAACAAAATGGATTCCAATTAACTTGCGGGTGCCGAATTCAAATCTGCTAAATGCCACTTTGTCATCCTTTGGGAAAATTTGTTATTCAAAATGGCTGCCATAAGATTGCATAAATTTAGGAAATTTGATTCATAAGGTAATTATGTATCTAACAGTGTGTATAATACATCAAAATGTATGCTTTTCCAAGCCACATAAGCGATTAGAAGCACATATAGCATAACCTTACTTATTTAATCAAGATGGCAACCATGGGATTGCGTAATTTTAGGGTGATTGATTCATAAGATCATAATGTATCGAAAAGTGTGCATAATAAATCAAAATGCTACAGAAGCCATTAGAGGAATGTAAAAGCTCATACAACCTAAACGTATTTATATATTCAAAATGGCTGCCATGTGATTGCGTAAATATAATGATTTATTCATTTGGTCATAAGGTATATATAATTGAGCCTAACATATCAACATACATGTATTTTTGAAGGCAAGAAAGCCATCATACTCCCATTTATAGTATCACCACTATTTCTAATACGATGGTGACATTTTGTGAGAATGGATATTCAAAATTTCAGACAAAGTTATATCATAGTTCAAGCTTTTTACTGACAGTTCGTTCACATCGTTTTCTTAGAAAATTTGCTTGCGACTCTGTTTTTTATATATATTTCGACAAGTCAATATTGGTGCGAACCTGATTGCTCCATGGTTTCTTTTTGTTCATGTTATATAATTTAGTTTTCCCACAAGGCTGAGTTTACTTGGTCCGAATTCTACTGCGTTGCAGGGGATCTATTTGAAATAGCTCACTTTTGAATTACGTAGAATAAATTTACTTTCTTTACATTCTATAAACAATGCACATTCTACGTTATATGTGAGCATGTGAAGAATAAATGTTTTCAAGTCTAAAAATTCAGGAAGTTGTCTTCACAAACAACTTTTTTCTTTGAGGCATCTTTTGTTGATGCGGGACATTTTTATAGTTTTGAAATAACGTGACACTTGATTGGCTAAAGCATGGACCAAGAGTAACATTTATAACTGACACTGGAAAAGTGCCCAACAAAGCAACGCCAGCCATGGAGCTATCTACATCTAATTTTGGAGCTATTGTGAGAACCAGGGCCACGGAAATATCTCAGAGAATACAGCTGAAATATGCACAGATGAACTGTGATGTGAAGGAAAAGCTGAAGCATCACTTCCAAAAGGCGTCCAAGCTGAACCTGGCACTCTCCTGCTGGTCGCCTGCATGTTCATGTGGATCCTGTTCTCTTCTGGATCCACAACAGCTGAGCAAGATGGACACAAGGTGAGAAATACCTTCATATTGGTTTACTTAAGAAAAATATTATCAAACCTTTTGTTTTTTCAAATTAAGATGGAAAAACTAAAATCTATAAGCACAAATGAGAAATACATTTTAATCAGTTGTCAAATATTCCTCCTTATATTACTAGATATTTTAAAGAACATTTTAATACAGGTTTAACATGAAGACACACTGGCCAGGTGTAAAGATTAAAGATTAACTTTTCTAAAGCAATTTGTGCTTTATTTTTCTTCTTAGAGTCGTTCCAAAAGAGAGTTGACGAGTGACACAGTGACAGGAGGTGCTCACATCTACACCCGATGGGGGCGGACCACTTGTCCTTGGGATGCACATTTCAAATCAGGCGGAATTTCAGCTTGTCGTTCTAAAAAGGCTGGCGGAAGAGTTTGGGTCGACTGCCGTGGGTGGTTGTTCACTGAACTGTGGTATTTTTGTCACTGGTTCTGCTCCATTTTCTGTTGATTCTATGTCAAGAGATTTGCCTTTGATGAAAATTTGAAGCTCGGCAATTCTGATGGTTATACACTTGACAAGCGCATAGAAAATTACATTTAAATGGCATCATTTGATTTGAGAACCAAATTATGCATCTAGATCAATCTGAGGGTTGAAAGGGTTAACTGGCAATGCAATGTATAATAGTGATGTGCACCTGTTTGGGGATAGAATACAAAGATTAGTTTTGAAAAAGATGACAAATATTGGGTTGCATGGAAAGAATGGAACCATGATGGATGCAGTGCGGTTTTGCCTCAAGTGAAACCCTATAGTTATGATCCAAACAAGTACCAATGCTCACATGTATACTACATACATTTATGTAAACAAAACTAGTGCGTTTTTTTCATTGCTGAAGGTCCGGTGCCGTGGATCTAGGAATAACAGAACATGCCCAACCAAATCTTCATTTATTATCTTCAATTGGTAACCATCATATAAACCATGGCTCCCAGATGCAAAATGAATATTATTCAAAATTAAGTACCTAATGTGCTTAAATGGTTTGATCTAGATAAACATTTTATAAGAGTTAGGAAAAAATGAAAAATGAGGGATTTAGAAAAAAAGGCAAAAGAAATTCAGACCTGTATAGTCCCTCTCTCACCAAACAAGTACCTGATGCGCTTGAAGGGTTTTGCAGTGGTGTCTGATTTTTTGGCGAAGCGCTGGCTGAGGACGTGCTTGGTCGCCGGGGAACCCATGTTCAGTCTGAAACATCAGGTAAAGGGTGCATATTAGTCTCAAATATTTTCCTGTGACCACCTTAGATTTATACAATAGATGAACGAAATGGACACCTGTCCTGGCCTGTCCCTTGGCCAACTTTTTCTCCCATAGTCCGGTAGCCAAACAAGGATTTTTAGCTTAACATCACAATCTGGTACGCATGATGCTTTATGATTGATTCTGACTAATTTGATGGTGCCGAATTCAAATCTGCCAGGTGCCACCTTGTCACCCTTGCGGAATTTTTTAAATTCAAGATGGCCGCATTGGAATTGCATAATTTTAGGATGATTTATTCATAAGGTCATAATAATCAAAGGTGTGTATAATACATCAAAATGTATGTTTTTCTAGTACCAGAAGGCATTAAAAGACATTTAAAACATATAACATAAACGTATTTATTTTTTTCAAGATGGCTGTCATGTGATAGCATAATTATTATTAACTCATATGGTCATAAGGTATCTACAATTGTGGCTAACATATCCAGATATATATTTTGTATTTGAAGGAAAGAAAACCATTACACCCCTATTATAGTATCAACACTATTTGATGTAGGACATTTTTAACGTTTTTAAATAACTTGACACTCAATAACTGACACTGGAAAAGTGCCCAACAAAGGAAACGACAGCCATGGAGCTATCTACAACTAATTTTTGAGTTATTATGAGAGTCATAGACTGTGGCACGCCAGCCTCTCCATCGCCGCAAAGTCTGCTAGAGCATGCTGCAAACGGCAGCTCTTAGCAGTCTGAATGACTGAGATTATGAGAATCAGGGCCACAGAAATATCTCAAAGAATGCAGCTGAAGTATGCGCATGAAGGAAAAGCTGAAGCATCACTTCCAAAGGCGTCCAAGCTGAACCTGGCACTCTCCCTGCTGGTCGCCTGCATGTTCATGTGGATCCTGTTCTCTTCTGGATCCACAACAGAGGAGCAAGATGGACACAAGGTGAGAAATACCTTCAGATTTGGTTTATCATGTAAGAAAACAAATACTTCCCAGGGGGGTCATTATTGGGTTTTTTTTGAAAAAATCTAAGACTTCAGATTAGTGAAAATGAGGACCCCCCCTTGAAAAAAAAACTTTTAGAAGACCCAAAACCTAATTGCACAAAAATGTGACTCTTACAAAGTGGAACCCATTTTGTTGATTGAATGTTGTCAAATATTGTTTCCTTATAATTGCTAGATTATTCTACAAAAAAGAATAAATTGGGTTTGGTGTGGTAATTGGTGCATCCCTTGAGAGACCACATTTTGCTAAAGTCAAAAATCTTATTTTTTTTTCTTTTCTCTTTCGTTCCAAAAAAGCAGTTGACAAGTGACACAGTGACAGGAGGTGGGCACATCTACACCGATGGGGGCGGACCATGTGTCCTTGGGATGCACATTTGCTCTACCATGGTAAATGGTTTTGTCATTATGCATATGAATAATTTATTTACATTAAATGAACTGCTTAAACCACAAGGATAGGAGATCATATTGGAAATGATCATCAACTGTGCATACAGATAAAACTTATCAAATAAAGTGTAAAAAAGAAATAAGATATCAATTTAGATTTTTTATTGAAATTAAAGTCACCCAAGACTGGTAGTTGGATGAGAATAGTTAAAAAAACTTGACAAGATAAGAAATGTTCAGGGTAATAGCATTTAAGTGGTTTTTCAGTGATACTGTGCAGGCAATTCCGTCGTTTCTTAAATTATCAAGAAGTGAATTAGACTCACGTCTGTAGTTCTATAAAGGCTGGCTGACGCCCTGGGTCACTAGAAGCCTTAGATCAGGCCATTACGTTCTTTGTGCCAAAGCCCCAAGTTTTATAAATATGCTTTTCTACATGGATATGGACATCTGGGGCCATAAAAGCATAACAACCAGGCCATCATCTATCAGATCCTGTCATTCAGTATCTAAAAATGCATGGTACTGCGCATGACCAGACTGTGGTGTGAACATGGACATGTGCATTTGAATAAATGATCATCATAATAACCTTTTGGAAATTTCACCAATATTGCAGGTTATGCAGCAGGTTCCTATCATAGCCACTCTGGTGGTGGTTCCAACTACCTCTGTATGCCTCACGACCCGCAATTTGCCAACACCAACCCATCTGCAAGTACTATTGGAGGTTACTTGTATGGAGTAGAGTACCAACCATTTGGCGGTCGATTCCCATTCTTAGAGGGTGGAAAGCAATTGGGTGCCCATGATGCTCCATGTGCTGTTTGCCTTAATCCCAAGCCTACAGTTATGATCCCAGCAAGAACCCAATGCTACGAAGGCTGGCAAATGCAGTACCGAGGCTACTTGATGACAAGCCATTATACTGGACACTACAGGTCTGAATTTGTGTGCGTTGATGAAGATCCGGAGACAGTGGATGGAGGATACGCTCTGCAATATGGAGCTTTCTTGGTACCAGGTTGAGACTCGCTGTGGTTCTTTGCCCTGCACCCCGTATGCTAACAATTTAGAAGTCAATTGCATTGTCTGCTCTTTGATCTAAAGGTCAATTTAATATTTGACGCAAATGGCTAATGAAAAGATATTACAGTATTGACTTTTTTTAAAGAAAAAGCAGTGTCTCATATATTGAATTTGTTAGTTTCTAATGCACCATTGTACAAAATCTGACCACTTCTTATATAAATGTATATCTAGAGTTTACCATTGGATAGTGCAAGGGTAAAAAAATCTAATTCTTGCTGTATTAGCTGTGTTTGTAATTTTGTCACATACATAATTACATATGCACACACATATTTCGTGATGCACAAAACGCACACACATACGGGAACCTATGTTCATTGTAGAACACAATCACAAAAGGGTGGTAAATTGTATGGCTTATTTAAAAAGGAGGAGTATTGAAAAAGGAACCAGCAAGTACTGAGTAAATTGATTTAATAGGTACATTTCTTAATTGACATTAGAAACCATAAAGTTAATACAGTGGTCACATCTCTGTTACCAAATTCCCTGAATTCTCCACTAGATTTACTACAATAAACAATATTTGATACTTTTTAAAGCAACGCACGATACATTATGAAATAGTCCAAATTCTTACATGAAAGTGAATATGTACAGTAGACTTGAATCTTAACAGAAAGAGTATATTTAAATCTTTATTAAATCTTTAAATTAGTCTCCAAATATTTTCCTTGGCACACCTTAGATTAAATAGAAGAACAAAATGGACACCTGTATTGGCCTGTATCTTTGGGCCAACTTTTTCTCCCCGTAGTCCAGAGGAAAACAAGGATTTTTAGCTGAACCTCACAATCTGATACTTAATAATGTTTTGTGATAAATTCTGACTAATTTTAGGGTGCTAAATTCAAATCTACTGAATGCCACTTTGTAATCCTTGGGAAAAATTAGTTATTCAAGATGGCCGTAGGATTGCATAATTTTAGGAAATTTGATTCCTAAGGTAATAATGTATCTAAAAGTGTTTATAATACATCAAAATGTATGTTTCTAAGCCCCAGAAGTCATTAAAAGCAAATATAGCTTAAATAAAATTGCTCTATAGTGAACCCGGAAATGGTGATTACAGTAAGGTTTTTTTATTGTTTTGCATTCTTTGGGGTCAAAATATGAAATTTACCTTGGTTGCTAAAAGTTGCACATTTTGGGGGAATTTTTTTTATTGACGATTTTCAAAATGGCCGCCATAGATATGACAAAAGAACTAAAAATTGTTTGTAAATGGCACAGAAACATGAAATTGCTCTTGAACTTGTGAGCTTTGATTAGTAAAATACCAATTTGATGTAATCGTATATATTTGCTGGGCAGCCATCTTTATTTTTTTTTTCAAAATGGCCGCCAAAATACCTACAAATGCAGATAAAATGCATTCTACCAGCGATTAATCATAATCTTAAATTTCTAAAATAATATATTTAGCTTCACTTTTTTATTCAATGTCCTCTAGACTATGATTGTCCTCTAGACTATAAACATATAATGATTTTCAGGAGCTTTACATTGATTTTTTTTCTAAATAATCCTAAATGTCAAGATATTTATATGCATAGCTTTATGTTGTACTACTTTATTTACCATCAAAAATGTTGTAGCTACTTCTTCATTCTGAACAAATTAGGGGAAGATTTTGTCAATGTTGATGAATCATTTGTATACAACAACTATTAAAACAAAAATACTATACATCTAGTTTGTTTTACAATGAGAAGATGTCAAAAAAATGCCTCTTCTCACCATGTAATGGTAAGTCAGAATGGATGAAGTGTAAAAAACGCGATAAATAAAATATTAATGTGTAGCAAAAACAGAGGGGATGACATATACAAACAAATAGACACATTAAAACTGTCAAAACAAGTAAATGACAGTGATAGCAATGAGAATACGTTCCTATGGTGTCATAAAGGATGCTACTGCAGTTATACTTCTGCCACACGAAATCAGGGATCCCGTAAGAGACCTGCTTCTTGCCCACCACCAAGTGAGAGAGTTTTAAAATCACATGTTCCAGCATTTAGCCGTGAGGATTTAAAAACTAGATGCTTTTTTATGCACAAAATTGTGCATTCCAAAAGATTGCAAGCATCCAGACCGCTGGCATCCCTGGTCAGTGTGCGAGAAAGAAGTCTCTGGTTCTGTTAGCTTTAAAGACACCTTGCTAGACATCTGTGACCAGAGGCAAGACAGTTGGTCAAAGGAAGTATTTGTGAGACTGCAGGCAGTCTCAACATCAATGCCAGCTTATGATGGTCGATATCATGTAGATTGCATGAATTCATTTAGGCATATTCCGAAAGATTCTACAAATTCAGCTTTTAACCAACCAATGATCGACATTTCAATTAAAGCAGTGGTCAATCACATGAACAAAGTCTCCAAAGCTCTGACATGTACTGTTACAGAACTATATGATATTTTTAAAATGCGAATGGTGATCTCACAAAGAAGCAAATGATGAACAAATTATCTCAATATTTTGGGGAAGAATTAGTCATAATTAGAATTCCTGGATGTGAGACAGAAGTTGGATTAATAGTAAAACTTGGAAAAATGCTGAAAGTGATCAGAAAGAAAAATGAGTATGAGAATGAAGATAATGATGAAGTTGATGAAGTTGCAAGACAAATTAATGCCGAAGTCAAAGGAATAAATCTTTCATGTGACTATGACCTCAGTGACTTCCATTATGAAAAAAATGATAGACAGCACAAGTCGAACTCTTCTTAGGGTAGTTTCTTCACTAGTATCTAACGGGCATATTACAAAAAAAATCACTTTCATTAGCACAATGCATCCAACAACATGTTGGAAGTGCAAGACGGAACCAAACATCTCTTGGACTGGCATTAAAATTACATCACAAATTTGGAAGTTATGAACTTATACAATTGCTTCATTCACATGGACTTATATCACCTTATGATGAAGTTATGCGATTTAGAAAGTCAGCCGCAAAATTTGTTTCCACTAATAAAGAGCAATATCACAAATGCCTTGGGCTAACAACTGAAATAGGTCCCATATTTTCATGGTGTGACAACTATGATTTGTGGATTTCCAGTCCCAATGGGACAAAGACCACACACGCCATGGTGTCTGAATATACTGTTCATCCCAAAGAACCTACCTCCTCCATTGACAAAATACAGATTGGAGTCATGAATCTTCAAATACCTCGTCTGAAGAAGACCGAAGCATCTGCTCTCTCTCTTGCAAGCTCTCAACAAGAACTTATTGAACATTACAAAGGCCCTAATAAAGTAAAACCACCCAAACTGAAACAGTCAAAGCCATCTCAAAATGAAAGCGATAAACTTCAAGCAAGTTTAGTCAGGGCATATAAAAGAGATGCTGCTTATTGGTCACAGCTTAGAGATGAAGATGCAATTGAGTTCAGTGGTTTTAATGCTCAAAAAGACAGGGAGGAGAATGATGAAAAGTCCCCTCAAACGTTGTATGTATTTGGACAATGACAATGTCTGAAGCAAGGTACCAACTTTCCAAGAAAAATACCAAACCACCTCCACTCAAAAAGCTACCTCCAACTGAGGAAAATATGAAGCTTCACGCCCTACGAGCTCACTTACAGGTGCTATTGTGGAAATCGGCAGACAGAGACAAGCCTCCAGATATTACAAAAGAGATTACAAATTTTGGTTGGGAAATGGATGCAAACCAAGTGATGCCTTCGATCGCAGTTCAACCAAGTGCACCTAAAAAGCTTCTCGATGTTGTGAGCTGTTGTTGCAAGACATGCAATCAAAACAATTGTAGTTGCAAAAAACAAAGACTCTCATGTACACTCTACTGCAAATGTGAGGCAGGTGATGCATGTGAAAATCCACACACTGAAACTACCAGTGATCCATCAGATGTAGATGACAATGATGATGTTGATTGTTGATTACGAAAATGATTATTCTGAATTATTGTAGATATATGTTATTTGTGAATCAATGTTTTAATGAACAATTTGTAATCATGTTTAACTAAATGTATAGTTAAGTGACTAATATATCTTTTCTGTATGATGATATTCATTTTAAATGACATTTTCTACATTTTTCACACTTTTGGCGGCCATTTTGAAAAAAATAAAGATGGCTGCCGAACAAATATACACCATTATATCAAATTAGTATTTTACAAATAAACACTAATAAATTCAAGACCAATTTCATGTTTCTATGACATTTATATTCAATTTCTGGCTCCTTTGTCATATTCATGGCGGCCATTTTGAAAATCATCAATAAAAAAAGTTCCCCAAAGTGCAACTTTTAGCAACCAAGGTAAATTTCATATTTAGACCCCAAAGGATGCAAAACAATAAAAAAACCTTACTGTAATCACCATTTCTGGGTATTGAATATTTGTTTGGGGTCCATTTTTTAAATAGCTAACTTTTGAATATACGGAGAATAAATTTGCTTTTTTCCCTATTGTTCATGTTAAATAATGCAGTTTTCCCACGGTGTTTGTTTACTTGTTCGAATAAATGTTTTCAAGTCTCACAATTCAAAAACATTGTCTTTACAAAAAAAATTTACTTGAGGCATCTATTGACAATGGAACACCACGGTTTTGAAATAATGTTGACACTTGATTCACAAAGCCTGATCAAGAAAAGTATATATAACTGGACACTGAAAAGTGCCCAACAAAGAAACGCTTCAGCCATGGAGCTATCTACAACTAATTCTGAGTGAGAACCAGGGCCATGGAAATATCTCAGAGAATACAGTTGAAGTATGCACAGATGAACTGTGATGTGAAGGAAAAGCTGAAGCATCACTTCCAAAAGGCGCCCAAGCTGAACTTGGCACTCTCCCCTGCTGGTCGCCTGTATGTTCACGTGGATCCCTGTTCTCTTCTGGATCCACAACAGCGGAGCACAGTGAGCACAAGGTGAGAAATACCTTCATATTAGTTTGTTTGTTTAAGAAAATGTATCATATCATAAAAAAAATGTTTTTCTCTTCAGATTAGTGAAAATGATTTACATAAAAACCAAGCACAAATACCCTTTTATTAGTTGTCAAATTTCAAATATTGCTCTTTATATTGCTAGATATTCCACAAAAAATCTATCATCATGGGTGTGGTTGTGCTGGATTATAGGTTAAGAAAATTGAACTTATTTTTTTTCTTAGAGTCGCTCCAAAAGAGAGTTGACAAGTGAAACCGTGACAGGAGGAGCTCACATCTATACCCGATGGGGGCGGACCATGCCCCGGGGATGCACATTTGCTCTACCACGTAAATGGTTTTGTCATTATGCAATATGCATATGTATACAAATATATTTACATATTACAGAATGAACAGCTGCACCACAAGGACAGGAAAAAATATTGGAAAATGATCAAGTGTGTATACAGATAAAATCATTAAATGAAGTGTTAAAAGCTATACATTATTAATTTAGATTTATTGTAATAAAAAGTGGCCTGGGACTTGAATTCGATGAGAATAATCTTGACATGATGCCAAAATCATAACAATGTTATCCAGGCCATCATCTATCAAATCCTAGCATTCAATATACATGTATCAGAAAGCCAGCTTGCATATGCATGACTGGACTGTGGTGTAATTGTGAGTTTGAATGCATGATCATCAGATTTAATACAATGCCTTTTTCATGAAAATTTCACACCATGCAATATTGCAGGTTTTGCAGCAGGAACTATTATGGCAACACTGGTGGTGGCTCTAACTACATCTGCATGCCTCATGACCCGCAATTTGCAAACACCAACCCATCTGCAAGTACTAATGGAGGTTACCTGTATGGGGTAGAGTACCGACCATCTGACGGCCGATTCCCATTCTTAGAGGGTGGAAAGCAATTGAGTGCCCATGATGCTCCATGTGCCGTTTGCCTTAATCCCAAGCCAACAGTTATGATCCCCGCGAGAACCCAATGCTACAAAGGCTGGCAAATGCAGTACCGAGGCTACTTGATGGCAAACCATTATACACATTATGGGATGAATTATAGGACTGAATTTGTGCGTTGATGAAGATCCTGAGACAGTGGATGGAGGGTACCTTCCCGAAGAAGCAGCTTATTGGTACCAGCTTGAGACTCGCTGTGGCTCTTTGCCTTGCACCCCGTATGCTGACAACTTAGAAGTCAATTGCATTGTCTGCTCTTTGATCTAAATGCCTGATATTTGACTGTAAAAAACAATCGACATGGAGAAACTTTTATTATACTATATTATGAAAAGGAAACTCAGATCAAATGAATGCAAATGAAAAGATATTACAGTATTGACTTTTTTTAAAGAAAAAGCAGTGTCTCATATATTGAATTTGTTAGTTTCTAATGCACCATTGTACAAAATCTGACCACTTCTTATATAAATGTATATCTAGAGTTTACCATTGGATAGTGCAAGGGTAAAAAAATCTAATTCTTGCTGTATTAGCTGTGTTTGTAATTTTGTCACATACATATGCACAGACGCACACAACCCGAGAAGCAGACATATATGCGAATCCATGTTCAGTCTGGAACACAATCGCAAAAAGGTTAGTAAATTGTATGGATTATTAAAGGAGGAGTATTGAAAAGGTTGCCAGCAACTTATTGAGTACATACTAATTGATTTAATGGTATATTTCTCGATTGACATTAGAAGCCATGTAAAATCTGGAATACATTAGAAGTGTTAAAATGTATCGTGAAGTGTAGGCACTGAACTTTTCATGTGTCTCTCAGTAATTAATCTGGAAATTGGCAACAATGAGTCCTTAAGAACTCGCATATTTTGAAACAATGGGTCCGAGGACAACGAGTCATTAATTCTAGTCATTCGGTAAATTGGCAAAAACATCTTGTTTAAAATCTGATTTACAACTAATTTTAACTACATCTTAATATAAACTGTGATATTTTACTATGCATTCTATGTGAAATAAACTGATACAATACAATAACCATAACAAATCACAAACATTTTATGGATCCTGTGGCATGCATGACTTTTTTTTGCATCCTATTGAAAAATAATGAGTCCTAGACTCAAAACTCGCACCTAGATTAATCACTGGTCCCTATTGTCCCCAGACATGTACAACCCAAAACACTGTTCATTGGCAGATCCAAGTTTTCTACATATGCAGAGATGTGAACCCGTCAGCGTTGAAAATCTTAATCACAGCCATGAAAAATCTTAATTTTCAAGCAAAAATCTTAATAAAAATAAAAATCTTTAATAAAATCTTAATGTTTTCTACCTATAATAAACAATATTAAAGGGAAATACTAGTATATTTACTAGTATTGTAAACTACTCTGGGGTGAAATGAAAAAAAAATGATATTGGAAAAAATCTAGATATCATGGAAATCAATTAAAAAAAATCACCAAAATCAACAAGAATTGATAAAGTAGTTAATATTTAGATTAAACAAGCATTTGCCATTTACCCCTCTGTCACAGGCTTCATCATATAAGTCCATCAAATGGCGTTTTGAAGCAGTGTCATTGTGATTAAAAAATAGATAACTTTTATGTGAAACCTATTAGGAATGATAGTAGATTATATATTTTACTGTTACTTTAATATTCTAAGCATATTAAAAAAGTTTCAACAGATTGACACCAAAAGTAGCCATATTGGAAGTGCGCACCTGCTGGTCATACTAGTTCCCTAGGCAACATGCATTGATCACAACGCAAATACATCTTTGTGCAAACACGTTTTATCGCACTAGATAAATTACCTTTGTGAACCAGTTGAAATTATTTTGTTTCTTACAAATAAAGATTGCTTGTGAACACTTAAATGGCGCCCGATCAAGCTGTATTTTAAGAAACTGTCCATATTTCTCTGACACTAGTAAAAATCCCGTAACAAACCCATGTCCCCGGACGTAATTTTCAGGGGTCAAAAATTGTAAAAATACGGAAAAACGTAAGTTCACATCTCTGCATATGGGGAGCCCTACTGAGGTTTCACATGAGATCTGGATCCTGGTGCATTGCAATGCAGAAATCCCAATATCACAATGTGTTTAATATCTGCGGAACTTGACCTCAAATCCAACTAATTAGAAGCTCTACGGTAAAAGTTTTCAGTGGCAGGAGCTGCCAAGTCTGTTACACCAACCCAATGGAACTGCCAGCAACAACACTGTATAGAACAGAAATTTGGATGGATGTACGGTGAAGCACTGAAACGTCGTCAATACAATGCTCACATTTCTGCTACCAAATTCCCTGGAATTTGCCACTAGACTTACAACAATAAACAAAATTAATACATCTATAAATGAAT
>CM032663.1:50657801-50672393 GCA_019095985.1 Streblospio benedicti
CGTATGCTAACAATTTAGAAGTCAATTGCATTGTCTGCTCTTTGATCTAAATGCCAATGAAATATTTGACTGTAAAAAAACAATCCACATAAAGGAAGCTTTATCTACTGGTATATATTCAAGGAAAAGGAAACTCACAGATCAAACGTGAATGGCAAATAAAAGGAAATTACAGTATTGACTTTTTTAGTGTCTCATATATTGAATTTGTTAGTCTCTAATGCATCATTGTACATAATCTGACCACCTATACATGTTTACCATCGCATGTATAAAGCAAGGATAAAAATACCTAATTCTTGTTATAATAGTTTGTTTTTCATTTTGTCACATACACACACACGCACATACACGTACGCACCCATAAACATAGCGTATAGAGCATAGGAAATTTTGATCAATCATGTCGTAGAGCACTGGAAAGTTGTCAATACAATGTAGACCACATTTCTGCTATGGAATTCCCTGCAATTCTCCCCTAGATTTACGACAATAAACAACATTTAATACTTCTTTAAATGAACGTTAAAGATGCATTATGATGCAAGTTCAAATTTTACATGAGATTGAATATGCAAAGTAGACTGGAATTTTAACAGAATGAGTCTATATTTAAATCTTTACAAAGGTCTTCATGAATGATTTCCCTTGCAACGACTTGAACCTGACACAATGCATAAAAAGCATTATATTATTGTCCTACGTTTTAAGATTCAGGAAGTTTCTCACAAATATTTTATTTTCATCGTCTTTTGTCAACCTGGGAAACTCTCACGACAACAGACTATTGTTGCAAACGGCACTGGCGTCTGTCTCCAACAGTAGCTTGGGTTCTGTCAAACAAACAAGCAGCGACCATGGAGCAATCTGCAAGAAATACGCTGGTGATTCTGCGAGACAGAGCCTCTGAAACCTTCCAGACCTTACAGCTGAAGTATGCACAGATGAACTGTGATGTGAAGGAAAAGCTGAAGCATCACTTCCAAAAGGCGTCCAAGCTGAACCTGGCACTCTCCCTGCTGGTCGCCTGCATGTTCATGTGGATCCTGTTCTCTTCTGGATCCACAACAGCGGAGCATGATGGACACAAGGTGAGAGAAAATGTATTTTTCCTGTAATAGACTTTCGTTTGGCTTTGTAAATAAGGAAAACTCACCAGTTACTATTAGTTACAACCCTCATTAACAGTCAAAAATCAATTCTTTATTTTAAAAATGCATTCGACCATATTTGAAAAATATGATGAAGACATTGGGCAATTCAGCTCTTTACACACATTTAGCTACTGTTTTTCTTCCTGAATGTGGCTTGCAAACACTTGCATGTGTTATAGAGCCGTGCCAAGAGAGAGCTGTCCAGCGACGGTTCGCTGGGGGGAGGACAAGTGTACACCCGGTGGGGCAGGACATCTTGTCCCAGCTGCTGCTAAGCTTGTCTACCACGGTAAATTCTCACTTATTCATACATTCAATGTTCTACAGACCTAAGCATTGTCTCTAAATATTTCTTGACAAGAATCATTACAGAAGAAATTCGGTATCTTGAGTCTGCAGGGAGAACAGAAAAATGTACCATAGAGATCAGATTCTCTTGTACCGTCATTTTTTTTTGCATTGTCTACCTGTTTTTTTTTATAATCTAGGGCTTATTTAAATTTTTTACTATTCTTTTTTTGACTGTTTGAATATTTTGCATTTCATATTTCTACTTCAGTGTATATTTAAGATACATGAATTCCCCGTGAGCATTTCAATTAAAGCAATATTCCTTTCCTATAGGTTATGCTGCTGGTTCTTACTGGGACCACACAGGAAGTGGATCAAACTACCTGTGCATGCCATTCGTGCCCCAATTTGCAAACACCAACCCATCTAAGAGCTCATCAGGCGGTTTTTTATATGGGGTAGAGTACCAACCAGTGCAATCCGATGGACGCTTCCCTTTTAACAGTGAAGGAATAAATTTGAAGAATCACGATGCTCCGTGTGCAGTGTGCCTCGTGAACCGACCCACAATGATGATCCCGGCCAGAACCGAATGCTACGAAGGCTGGCAGCTGCAGTACAAGGGCTACCTGATGACGAACGGTTATACACAACGTAGGAGTGAATTTGTGTGCGTTGATGAAGCTCCAGAGACCGTGGCTGGGGGATTTAGTGATCAGTCCGCAGCACATTTTTACCAGGTACAGCTCTTTGTTTTATACCTTGATGCTGTAGTCACACGCGCTAGTTACAGTAGATGCCAAGCTAACAGATAAAAATTATTATGCTTCTTCGAAAATCGATATCTTCCGTAAGCATACACATCTATCTATAATCCAATACGCATAATACGTAGACATTTGCTGCATATCAAATGTCTGGAGACCTGCAGAACTTTGCTTTTTTATATTCTTGAATAATT
Organism: Streblospio benedicti; assembly: GCA_019095985.1. Lineage (NCBI taxonomy): Eukaryota > Metazoa > Annelida > Polychaeta > Spionida > Spionidae > Streblospio > Streblospio benedicti. The sequence goes on from CM032663.1 coordinate 50,660,208, forward strand.
CTCATGCATGAAATGAATCACTAAAAGGGCTCATTGTATTGGACATGAATTTCCAAAAAAGAAACCATCATATGCGATCTTGTTTGCAGGTGGAGACTCGCTGTGGCTCGCTGCCCTGTACCCCGTATGCTGCCTACACTGAGGTCAACTGCATTGTCTGCTCGCTCATCTAAGTAGGAGTTTATGACTCTCATCTAAGTACAATTAACTCTAATCTAAATTCTAATTTACAATCGCTCTAATCTAAGTAGGAACTTAGTCTCTCTCAAGTAGGTAATTACGCTCTCTCATCTAAGTAGAAACGTACTCTCTCCCATACAAGCAGGTATTTATTCTCACTCATCTAAAAGTAGGAATTCCCCTTTTTCTATGAAGTAGGAATCTACCTTCTCTCATGTAAGTAAGTAAGAAGGAATTCATTCTTACGGATGTACAAATTGTAATCTTCTCGTTTCTTATTACTGGATGCAAGATCAATGAGCATGAATGACTTTTTATGGATATTGTTAATAAAAAAAAACACGCAAGTTAACTGATGTGTGAATCAAAACAAAGGCAACTGCATTATTGGATATGATCTTCTAAATATGTCTTTTGAATAGGCCTTTGTAAAAGTTTAATGACATTTCTTTTTGAATTTCAACAAATCTATATTCTATGTAATAGGAGAGTTACATGATGCATTTGCCTTTGTTTTAAAATGTGAATCATATCCTCATAAGATTAAATAAAAAAGCTCTAGTTGCATAAACATACATGCCAACCATTTATAACATGTGATAAGCTATATAAAAAAAACTAAGCTTCCTGGTTTGCTTTTAAGCAACACATTGGCATTATTTTCTCTATATGTTCTTGTTAATTTTCTAAATACAATGGATGAATTGGTCACTTTTATTGACTAACCGTTCTATATTGACCTGCACAATAATTGTAAATATAAAAAAGCAGGCTTGAAAACGTTACATGTTTGACCCTAAATGCATGTTATGCACTCTGAGTATCAGATGTCAAGCAAATTGACCTCTAGAATGTTACACCTGAGAGTGGATTAACATAATTTATCACTTTATGTGACCTGTTTAAATACTGCAACCTGATTGGTTGAATTCCTCAAAGTGATCATTTGAACTCATTCCAATTCTGGGATTATCATTAATTAAAAGCCTGTGGTTAGTTACATTTTTAATCAGCAATAGTTATGCTTCAGAGGTCTGTTGACATCTGATACTCAGAGTGATGTTATGTTGTACTTCAATTAAAATTCATGTTGAATTTGTTAACTATTTGATGGTAAATTGACAGTTCTCTCATACATGTAGCTCACATTTCAAAAATATAATTTTAGTTAGTAGCAAGATAATGTATATTTTTAGAATTATATGTATACTATATCAAAATGCCTATACTTCACCTAGAATGAAATATATCCTGCACCTATATTTGAGAATAAATTCGCTTCATATGTGTATTCTTAGTTTTTGCATTTGCTTTGTGATAAAACTTTAAACCCTTTATCAGCACGATCAAATAATATCAATACGGCCATACAATGGGCTGCATACAGTATATAGCTTATTATATCATTTGGGTTGATAAGGTGATCGTGGATCGCAATACACCATTTAAAAACCCTAAGTCATTTTATAATTCCAAATAACATTGTTTTATGATATGTTAGGAAGGCCATTGACTGTAAATTAATTCTATAAATGGACTGGGAACATAAAATCATGATATTATGATGTATTTTAAAATGTATGCGAAAATAAATACTGAAATCAAAACATTAAAATTGCTTACCTGGTATATAAGAAATTATTGCCCCAAAATAGAGATGTTTCATCGAATTAAAGCAAAGTGACACATAAAATGTTAGTAATCCTGAATATGGGCATAAAACAAAAGTTGCTAATTGAAAATTTATAAAACTAGTTCCCAGGGCAGGGAATTCCTGTATTCATTATTTGGTGATTTAACCTTTTTGATTTAAAGGTTATGCTCAGAAATTATGCTTGCACCCCAATATGAGGTGTTCTGTGCATTTTGAAATCTTTCATTTAAACAGCAATTAGAATATCTAAAGCAATTTTAGTAACACCATAAATATGCTAGAAACCCATAAACAAACATTGCTGAGAAATGTCAAAAGATTTTAGTTATAAAACTTGCACGGTGCACGTAAGAAGCCGCCTATATCTGCTGGGTAACGTCTGCCGTTGGAAATGTAATGCTTGGCGAAAATCATTCAATTATGCAATATCGTGACGTGACTTTGTTTTTTAAATGACTATTTACGGGTATATCATTTTTATAAATGTTATATATATATAAATATATAAAACGTGACAAATATCATTCTTGTTTCCCTTATACTTCCAATGGAAAATACATCGTTTATTGATCCTGGATTTTACAGAACACATATATTTTTGACTGAGCAATATCTTTAAAACATTCACTTTAACCTTCATATAATCTTCCACCATGTCATTTTTTTTTTTGGTGGGGGGGGGGTTCATGCTTCTATGAGTAGGTATTTACATTTGACCTCTTCTATAAATTTGACACGATTCATTTTGAATGGTGGCCTTTAAAGTCAACGTAGGCCTTACCGCGAATGTAAGATCATACATGTATGTATATTTCTCAACTTATTAGTTTAAGTCAAAAACAAAATTACTATTTGAAATCATTATTGACAAAAGTACATGAATCGAAAAGTATAAGATCAAGTCATAGGTGTTCTAAGATATTTTTGATTGATACTTTTGATAAAAAAAATATCACATTAAAGGTCTCTATGCAAATACTTAAGACGACTGACAATCTTTGTTATTTACCAATATGGTTGTATTCAACATAGGAAATATAGATCGTGAGATCGATGGTGTAGATATTTTAGGTTCACGTTCAACAAAATGTGACTTGACTGCTTATGTTTAGCAAATTAAAGGTCTACATCCTAATCTCATGCAATAATCTTCAACATTAGTCGATTCATCATATAATTACATGAAATGTAACCTCGAATGTTTGAAAGACATATATTTGTGAACTGGAAGGAAGATTTGGTAAATAACAAATGGAAATTTTTAGAATCATAAAAAAGTAACAGACTTAGATTAAAATATTTTACGTAATGCATTTTTTTTGTATCTGATACCCTGCTTTTATTTCATGACTTTTAAAGATAAATCGTTTTCAATAGTACTTAGTACCTCAATGTGCAATGGTGCAACATAATCACGAATAATTGCCTTTTCTTATTTTCTGATTCAGAATAAACCGGTACAAATCAGCTAAAAATGTAATCTTGTTCTAAGGTATTAACATTTTGTGTCATTATTGTGGATCATTTTCATTTTCTGAATCAGATACTTTTTATGAGGTAAAAAGCGCATAAAAATTGCACTGTGACAGCACAGCATTATATCTTATGTTAAAAGGATACGCATAATTTTATTTCAAATGCAAAAAACACATTCATATACACAACAACCATTTAAGGATTGTATATTGTTCCAAGGCACAATTTCTATACATATTTGTCATAAAATAGCTATTCGTCGCACCACTGCCATAGGCAGACCTTGGTTTCCGAAAAGGGAAGAAAATACATGAAAAAAAAAACTAAAAAAAACACACGCTTACAAAAATACTGAATTTTACCCTGCATGTATTTTGCAAGCTGCCAACCTACCTTTTTGGACCTGCCAAATTTTGTTTTTATAAAAGCTTATTGGAACACATATAGTACCTAAGTTTGCTTCCCCACCCTATGCTGTCCTCCCTACCTTTGGTTTGAGCCGGCCCACGCTGCTCTCCCCATCATCTGCGCACTATTGGCAATGGGCTGGCCCAGTGCGCCACAGCCAATCAGACTGTGCTCTGACTCCGGCATTCCTGGAGAAGATACAGAATTCACCATCCCCGTTCTAGCTCTAACTCGGACATGGTCTGTCCATCTATAACGTCACTCATTCGTTTCAGTTTGTTTGTATCCAACACGCTATCCCCATTTGTATCCACAATACTATTCTCACTCGCTACACTTTCCGTTTGTGCGTTCACACTACTATCAAAAGAACATTGCACCACGGTTTTGTGGATATCACCGTAAGTTTCGGAGGCACACTCTGCTCCTCCTTCAGCTCTACAGTCTCGTAATAATGGTCCGACACCTCGCCGTGCGTGTCCACACTTCCCACGGGGCTGCACTGAAACCGTTCGGGCAGCGGCTCGTAAATGGCCGGTATCGGACGATCCAGAGAGTCTCCCAGGGACTCCTGGGACGTGACTACCACGGATCTCACCAATCCCACAGTCAGACTGTCCAGAGATCCAGCTCTGGACCGATCCAGAGAGCTAGCTCGGGAGCGGTCGTCCTCAAACTTGACAAGCTGATCTAAGGATGAGAAACTGTCAGCCGGTGACACCGTGATTTTCCCTTTTTCGTCGTCGCCGTTGATATCGTATCCGAATTCAAACGATGCACACAACAGAACCGACGGCCTTTTGACCTCGCGGTTTGCGACCTCGTAGTGACCTTTGTCTATGGTGGGATACGCGTGGCTGTCAGGGTTTGTGGCGTTGTGACTAGAGTTCTCGTGGGCAGCTGGCTCGTGTCGGTACCTCATTTTCACCTTTCCACCACCAGGCGGATCCGAGGACATTTCTTAACTGAAATAGAAACAAATATTGATGAACGTTGAACTTCATTGCATATATTGGATAACTGAAATAGATTGTAGAACTACTATATAGAATGCTGTCTTGATAAATTGCATGTACAGTAGAACCTCTGTTTAAGAACCTCTGGCCTCAAATGGTATCTAGAGGTGTTCCTTCTTTCGCTCTATGCAGGTTATTGTTGACCTCTTTATTAAGGTATGGGACCCCAAAAAATGGTTTCGAAAGGTGGTCTTAATTGAAGGCTCTTCTGTACATTGCTTAATCATAGTAAATGGAGATTCTACAATGAATAAACGATGGCCAAATAATATTGTTATCCTAAATGGCTGCACGCAAATGTAATTGATGTATTATTCAGAAAAACTACCTTTTGAAAATTTTGTTATGAAAAACTAGGGGAGAGGGGCTTCTCTGTGCCTGATAAAAAGCATTATGGTGATAAAACAATGAAGAATACGTACTTCGCAATGAAATATTTCAATAACATTTGCAAATATTCAGCACTTGTTTGACAAAAACATTGTACTTATCATGAACTGGAAAATATTGGACACAAATACTATTATTCTGACGTAAAACACGCTTACACTTTACACAAATTGGACACATGATAATTTCACAAATGCATAAACTTAACACCAAATACTTTCAAACTCATAAATGTCGCAATAAAAATTCACCAAAATTCACTTTACATTAAAACACAGCTATATATTTGACTGTAAGTTTTGCTGTACATAAACAATGGCAAAACATCTATGAAATTCAAGACTTTGCTCTCTGGTGTGGATAAAAATAGAACAGAAGCAAATCAAATACGTGCAATTTTATTGCACAATTACAGAATTGTGACCACATCGTGACAATTCATACAGTAGAATTACTCCTGTTAAGACCACCTTTGTATTGAGACTACTTCTATAGTAGGACAGCTTCTTGCAGTCCCAGAACCTGTATAAGGCAGATCCAGGGGTCCCCCCCCCTTGATTTTCATACAAAAAAACTTATTTTCAGAGGGGTCTTTTGGTATGTCTGCGATCGATAGCACTTATGAAACCCATGTGATCTCTTAACAGCGCCGCCTGCCCTTTTCTGAAAAGCTGGATCTGCCAGTGTAACCCTTATGGATTGACAAACACGAGCCTTCAAACTAAAACCATCTCAGTATAAAGCTCACTTAACGTCAGTCCCCAGGTACTAGGTGGTCCTATTAGAGATGTTCTACTGTACTATCAGATAATTGTAAAATTGTGACCACATGATCACGACGACAATTTAAAATCATCAGCCAACATTTGAGTAGGTTTATCCACCCACCACAAGTGTGTTTAACCCTCGTTCACCCCGATCCAGGGTCTAATGCCGTATGTACACAGCCCAATGACAAATGTATGTGGTTACAATTTTCATGGAAATAAATATCACATGAAATATGCATTGAAAAGCTTTATGAGCTTTAGGGCTAAATTGGTAATGAACAAAGATTGCTGTGATAATACAGGTTGGTGGTGAGTCAGACATTTCTATGAATGTTCACCATATTTTATCAATAATGACAATATGCTTGGCACCGAAATAGTTGAAGTAGAATTTGATTAATTTTCAGATAAAAATGAACATGTTTACAGTCACTATATCACTAGATGACCTCATATTTTGCACTTTACACCAGGTCATTGACAAATACATCTTTACACTCACTAGAACTCCTTGGGAGTATCCAGTGCTGTTGATTATTTCAGTGGGTTTTCACTTTGTCAATGCCTCAAGGTTTGTGGATAAAAAATAAATTGTTTCCGAACATCATGATTATTCCAACACAAAGTTTTGGATGACTGGAACATCCAAGTTCGACTTTAAACGTTCACTGCTATGAAAATCTACATTTTTGTATTACAATAACTGTAAACTATTTCAAATCATTTGGCAGATTAATACAATTTTAATTTTGATTATATAAGAAATTTCAAGGCACAATTTCACCTAAATATAGTCTACAGCCTATCATGTGTACAAAAAATGAAGGTTATGATGTAAATATGGCAGATGGCACTCAGTTATGTCTGTGATAACAGTCAATTGGTGCTCTGTGGAATATCACTACAGTGAGACTCTGAGACCTGGCTCATGCTAATAGTTGTATGCTTCTGTGGCCGAGTAGTTATAGTGTTGGACTTGTTAACAGACGTTAGCCAGTTTGATTCCCTGTAGAGTTTGGTGGTGTGTCTTGAGCAAACTCATCATTTCCTGGTTGCAAGTTCCTCCTTGGAACCTACACATTAAATAGGTGCAGGTCAGGCAAGTGAATGCTAATTGTGAATGTATGCAAAGCATACTCTCCTCAGGGTGATGAGAAAGACAATGTGACAAAGATACCAATGACCTGGTTTTGATGTAATATCGACAAGGCATGCCGATAGTAGATTATAAAACTCAGACGTTGACAAATAAATATAGATGTAAAAAACATCTACACTATTGTCCCCAATATACAAGAAGTGTTCCATTGTTCCTCTGATGTCAATACCTACAAGTGCTGGGTTTGAGAGGTTACATCCACCCCCTTAACTTAAGGGAACATAAATTTGTTAACATCGGCCAGCTAAAATGCACCACATTCTTTGAAGACCTTAGAAACCCCACACATTCTGAGGATCTCTAACCTGCACGAACACATACTTGTTTTAAATAAAAAATCTGGATCGACCCCAGTGTTTCTTGCATGAGGTTCCTCTGTAATTGTATTTGGCATCGTCAGTCGGACCCGAGACACCCCGACTACAACATTTGGCTGGTTTTGTGAATACAAAACGCACTTATGCATAATCATAGCAATTGTTGTTGGTGCTGATTGATCACAATATCCTATTATCATGCAAATTATATCCAAAAACCATTAGTCCAATACGCGTCAACGTGTGCTAATAGATTTGAGACCATTTGTATGTTTATTGTGAATCATATGCAGGAGCAATACATTTGTTTAAAACATATGCTCTTATCAGTACTAGTATTTCAATTAAAAGTACCTTCATGGTATATGTAATGATAGCAATCATTAGAGTGTAGACTCATCAAGAAGAAAACTTGTAGGCTTTCACACATACTTAGGGCTTCAGCAGTCTGATGAAGCCCTAATGGGGTGAAAACTAACACGTTTTCTTCTTGTATTGTAAATATCCTTTGGTTTAAAGTAATAAACTGTATATTTGTGCATATATATGCAATTATGTCTTCTCACTTCACAAAATCCTATTTGCAATTAGATTTACAAAATTGATTTGACAAATTTTGTTTATCACAAACTGTAATTAAAATTATTGTTAGTCACAAGTAAATATAGATGTACCTAAATGGTAAGAAATACATGTATGTGAAAATATGCATTGAATGGTCTGGTTCATTACAGGAATAAATAAATAATAGGACATATTTTCATAAAACCTTTGGTTTCAACCAGAATTATAATTGGACTCATCAAACTTAAACTTAAAACAAAGTAGATCTATAAAAAATTCAAGTTATCCATAATTTTGAGCAATTGGATTGACTTATATTGTTTGCTTTTTGCTTAAAATATTTACCAGTGCATGTTTACATATAAGTAAATATTATCAAACTAAATGAAGTCATGAAATACAAGAAGTAAACACGGTACATTGACAGGGACTTCCTACATTCCAAAGAGAAACCGGAGAACTTCAGAAGATAGACTCCAGTTGAAAAGCAGAATCAACATCAGCTCTCTATTAAGACCATCTATGGATCTAGCTTTCTGTTGGGTGGGCATAGGGGGTCTTATCATGGAGGTGGTCTATATGTAATAAAATGGTTTTTATTGCATGCTACTTTATTTGACGTTTATTGCATGTTATATGCTGTGCAGACTTTGTAAGGTCTGTGGCCTATATATATACTTGACCTGTGTAGGTATTAGTGTTCATCATTTTACACCCTCAAGGGGCAAACACTGTCCTATTGAGGTCACTTTCAGAAGATCATTCAAGGTTTAATGACAACTGACCAGTTTATCTGTTAAGTAAAGTCTAGACTAATTTACTATTGTTACAGTGCAACTTGGCTTTGGACGACATTGAAAAACATCACTGCCCACAAGTAGTCAAGATAACAAGGTTCATTCGAGGTGCACTGAAGACACCTCACCTACGAGTAGTAAAGCAAGTTTAAGTAAAATATATGCGTTTTCAGAGCCATTTCTATTTTCTACAGCATATTCCGTCTCAAATAGTGCGCTTCACTGTAAATTCTTTGCTTGGTTTGTGGTTTCATTTGACACAATGCAGACTTAGTGGCTTAGAAAGACAAACCACATGATAGAAAACACATTTGCCATTTTGAAGTGTATCAATTTGTACCTTGCAATACTCATAATTAGTATTCTACAGAAAATTAGAACTGCCATACATTTGTAACCCTGTGAACTTTGGTCTTTAATAATCAATATACAGTAAGAATAATTTTGAGTAGGCCTACTCATAAACCTCTATACACAGAAAATCATAACTGAAGGCTGATGAAGAGAAAGGTAGCTTTAATTTGGATTATCAGAGTCCGAGTTTAAGGGTTTCAACTGTACTTATTTTTTTGAAACATTTGTATCCTTCAATGGCTCAAACAACACTCAATCACACTACATCCTATATGCTGTTAAATATACAAACACTTACAATTAATACCCCACTTATATAAACAAACTAATCCACTCATGAACTAATCATAAATCCACCATAGCACCACAATGACCTCTATCAATCCTTATTAGCACTTGTACTTCTTTAATAGTACACCTCATAATATAAAGTCAAGCTCATGAATATCACCAGATTTGGCCGACGACTACGCCGAGCCATATATATCATACTACATACAACATTATCAGTGAATCCAGTATTTGTTATTGTTGTTGTCAGCTGCTGGCTGCTATTATCAGAGCAATATACTTTCACCCGCATATATCACCGCAGACGGATATTGCCCTTCTCAGTCAATACTACAGTAGTAAAGGAGCAGCAAAATCTCACCTGCTTCTCCTCACAAGACGGGGCCATGGTCGTTGCGTTGCACTGTCTTTTTTATGGGTATATTCCTTTTCACTGCTAACCTTCAACAATTATGCCTGTATATAGTAGGCCTGTCTGTCAAAGTCACTGAAAATATCCCTTCTACTGACTGTGAATTAGTAACTCTTGTTTAAAGCACAGCGGCAGTTTCAACTGGTTGCGGGCCATGTTTTGACTCTATAGTGTGATTCAGTGATTTTCCACGTGCACCTGGTGGTGTTTTTATGCTACAGTCTGTAAACATTTTTCTGACTCTTGCCTTTATATGACTCTGAGATTTGTTGCATGATAGACAGAACAACGCAGGCTTCCAGACGATTCTCGACGACGGAAAATAGACTAAATAGGGGAAAGACTGTTGTTAATGTAGGAGCAGGGTGTTACACCTCAGGTTACAAACTATTTAAAAACTATTACCATATTGACCATGCCACTTTAAAAGATACCCATGTATAGAACAGACTTCGTACGTATTGTACCAAGTTGAATACTTTCTCACAAGCATTAGCACGTTGAAAATGGACCAAACATGGCCCTGTGAAAAGCGCACTTTAATTGGCAAAGTGCCCAAAATCGTATCACTTCGTTATTGCGTTATACCAAATAGTTGTGTAAAATTTTAACAAAATCGGTTTGTCTGTAAATGCTCTAGCTTGTCCAGATACATACACTTACATAAATAAATACATACATGTACATAGTTAGTTACAAAGCAAGGCTTTGCTTCAGCAGCTGAAGCGACGCGTTTGATCTTACAAACCAATTCTTTATTTCTTTTTTAAAACGCGGAAATAAATTATTTATATGATTGTTTCAGAAAGAGTTTTTTCATACACGTCGTTCAAATGATTTAATTTGGGGGTTTATTTTTGCAAATTTTTATGTCACCCATATACTATTTTGGCAGTGTCCCGACTATAACACGAATAATAGAAACGTCCAATAATAGAGATAGCTGGCCAATACATCAGTGGTTTAATACATAACGACTAACATGCATTATTTAGAGTGTATGTATACATGCCCTCATGCTGATATAGGGACACACTGATGAGTTAATGTGGAAAGCTGCAAAACCAAGCATTTCAGTTACATGTATTTTAAAGATAAATATAAAAGATAAATATAAATGCAATAGTTACATTAGAACCTCTAGTTAAGACCACCTCTCTATTGAGACCACCTCTATAACAAGATCACTTTTTACGGTCCAAAACCTTTATAAAGCTACAAAAAGGAAACTCTGTACAGAGACCACCTCTCTATTGAGACCACCTAACACTGGTTCCAAAGATGGTCCTAATAGACAGTTTCTACTGTACTTGTTGCTTCTTATCTCGGCTTCTTATAGATACAAGCTCCTTGATGATGAGGCCAATGATTTGGTGTACACAGTACAGTAACTCTCCTTCAGAAACCTTGCATGGCATTTTTTTCAATACCAGGAACAAGGAGTACATACACATAGGCGCCCCCTTGTGCCCCCTTTCCCCACTAAAATATTTCATGTTCATGTTTGTTTGGGATGTCCACTATAGATCACTATACGAAACCCATGAGATCCTTACAATGCTGACACCACTAGCTTTGGATATATGAAAAAACCTGAATCTGCCAATGATTAAACATTAAAACGTCAAAACAGTAGCTACCCGTATGAGGACACCTGTCTAATCACATACATGTCAGAGAAAGTGAACCTCTTCAATCGGACCAGGTGTCCCACATGGTATTCAGTTTTAAAGATTTTATTTATTAAAGTGAACACAGTCACCAGAAGGTGTACGGTGTAACAAGTGGGACAGGCTTCGACATTGTGACCTTTCCCTTTCCATCTGAAGGTGTCCACATGGGACAGGTTCCACCTCAAAAATCCTCAAAAAATGCTCTTATTATAGAGGTGACCTCCTTATCTCCTTTCATGTTCATAGATTTACTACTATCAATGACTTACCAACTGAAAATATAATCACAAACATGGATCTTTTGCATCATCATTATCCGTACGAACCAGCAGTCTCCAGGTTCACCAAATCATTGTTAACTAATAAATGGCAAAACCACGTAATAAAATACCACATCATGATTGTATTAACCTGGAGAATGTCAAGTCACATAATTGGTTTTTAAAACACAAAGACGCCGTATCCCATTACATGCTTTCTCTTCTGCTGTGTTCCTTGTATTCATTCTATCCCATAATCACCCCTCATCATGGTACAGGTGTGCGATTGATACTTAATTGCAATTAAACCAGCTTTAATGCATTTATCCTTCATAGACATCAGACTGTTCATGCTTCTATCTAAAAACGTTAGCTGGCACACTCTTTGCATTATGTTTGATTGTTTATTCCATGACAGTTTGTGTATTTCCCCAACCACATATGTCCCTTAATTGTGTTCTGATC
>CM032663.1:50672493-50683689 GCA_019095985.1 Streblospio benedicti
ACCATATCCATATTTTGCTTGATAGTGAATATTTTTAGAAGTAGATACAATGGGGATACCTAGTTTAAAGAGCTGTGATGCTTGGTGATGCTTTATCATTCAACCACACATTTAAAAGAAATAATACAGAACTAATCCACCCATACGGTCACCTGATCACCTGAAAATTGGATAGTATGCAAAATATTTGCTAAACTATATACAAATTTTGTAATACACTCATTGATTAAAAATGATAACATTCATACACTGTGGTAATCAATAATTCACCAATATCAATGAGAATATTGTAAGAAGACAAATACCAAGTTTGAAGTGACGTGATGTTATGTGACGCTGAATTAAGCCAATCACTCTAATCTTTATCAATGAGAAGAAATCCTTAGAGCTCAGCAAATAAAACATCACTATCAATTGGATGCTGTCTTCATACAGAACCATTGATAGGTTCTTCCTCAGCGATCAGGAAATTTTGAAAAATCCCTACAACAATTTAAATTACACATCAATACAAATACAAAATTGAAATATAAAGCTTACAAAGCAAATTATATAGCAATGAAACATACAATGATATAAGTTTACCAACTTACCGTCAGAATTAGATTGAAAAATGTGAAAGAAAAGCATCCAACTAATAAAGGTAGCATGAATAAAACTTTTACAAGTGCCTCTTGATAAATGCTTACAGGCATCCTATCCCTGGAGCAGCTGGGCATGTAATCTAAAAAAAATATTCCTAAATATAATTGGAAATGAATACCCTATTCTTAATCTATCGCGTTCTTATTTATTTTATTTACTTTTCTTATATTTTTTCTTACAAAGTACAGTGTGTTTTAAGAAAATCATGGTACAGTAGAAACATATGTGTTGTGATATATATAGTAATTTAGTTTTGGTGTTAACATATTTGTGTAGAACCTGAAGGCGACGCACCGACACTTGATAAGAGGGATGTTAAAGTACTAATGAAAGAGCTGATAGTGAGTGAAGATACTGTCTCCAAGTTATTATCCAAGCTTAAAGTAGATAAATCCCCTGGACTAGACAACCTACATCCTAGATTATTGAAAGAAACAGCCACGTCAATAAGCAAACCATTAGCCAAACTTTACAATCTATCTCTCAAAAAGGACAGGTACCCACTATGTGGAAGTCCGCTCTGAGTAGTGCCATATTCAAGAAAGGGAATAAATGCCAAGCTAGGAATTATCGTCCTGTCAGTCTCACATCAGTTGTTAGCAAAGTTTTAGAAACTGTCATTAGGGAACACATAACTAAGTTTATGAAGGAAAACAAATTTTTCACATCAAAGCAATATGGATTTATTGCAGGGAGATCAACTAATCTTCAACTTTTGGAAGTACTAGACAAGTGGACTGAAGCCATTGATCTTGGCAGCAGATCTTAAAAGCATATGGCTTAAGTGACCAAATCATTGCCTGGATTGACAGTTTTCTTTCAAATAGAAAACAACAAGTAGGAGTGAATGGCGCAAGATCCACATGGCACAGAGTAACCTCAGGGATACCACAAGGATTTGTTCTCGGCCCTCTACTTTTTGTTATATTTATAAACGACCTACCAGATACAGTGACCTCACACATTTTCCTTTTTGCTGATGACACTAAAATCTTCAACATTATCAAATCAAATCAGGACTCCCTAACACTGCAGAAGGACCTGTCCACCCTAGAAGAATGGAGTGACAAATGGTTATTGAAATTCCATCCAGCTAAGTGTAAACACATGCATCTCGGAAAGCAAGATGAAACAACTAAGTACACGCTTCATGGAGACCCCCTTGAGCAAGTTACCACCGAAAAAGATATAGGAGTCACCATAGATTCAGAATTGTCTTTCGATCAACACATTAATGAAAAAGTAAATAAAGCCAACCAGATGTTTGCACTCATAAGAAGAACATTTCAATTTTTGGACATAAAGTCATTCATCCCACTTTATAAATCTCTGGTCAGAACACACCTCGATTATGCAAGCTCAATATGGTCACCTGTCAAGATGAAACATATAGAACAGCTCGAAGGAGTCCAGAGAAGAGCCATGAAACAGATACCTGGGTTAAAAGACTTACCTTATCCCGAAAGACTGAAGACACTAAAACTTCCATCCTTGAGCTTCCGGCGTCTGAGGGGCAACATGATTGAAGTGTACAAAATACTTAGTGGTAAATACGACAATGAAGCTTGTACAATTCTAAAATTATGGAAAGACAAGGCACCTAGATTCAGCATACGAGGAAACTCTTTTTTTCCACAAAGATGTAAAACGCAACTCCGGAAGCACTCATTCACATTAAGGACAGTAAAATATTGGAATAGCTTACCTGACAAAGTAGTGACCGCCCAAACACTCAATACATTCATGACATTTAAAAACAGACTTGACAAATTTTGGGAAAATCAAGAAATAGTATATGAAGATTTCAAAGCAGACATAGCACTCGGAAGTCAAGTTAATCTCGCCGAGATGGAGGAAGAAGCAGAGTCCGGTATAGAGGAACTTCTAGATCCTGCACCGGAAAACATCACTAGGTATCACTAGGTAGGTATTCACTGATTATAAATTGAGATGAGCCTGGCCTGCATAGTCATGTAGTATTACCAAGAAGTGTCAGGAGCAGTAGTGTAAAGCGTGTCTTTTGTGAATGAAGTCTATGAAGTTATTTGTAATGGTATGAATTTGTGCCAAAACTACTCAATTCAACAAACGAGAACTTAAGCTCATGGGGGGGTGGGGGGGGTCGTCTTGCTATATGTTGGGTAGTACGGGCATGCCATTACTATGGGTTACCTCTTAAGACATCCCAGGTATAGTGATGGGTCTAACTTCTGTGATTTTTGGTATAGCTGTGGGTTTGAAATTTTGTATACATTGTTGCTTATCATACCTATCAGCTATTGTTAGTGTAAGTTTCATTTTCTTTGATACTGATATAATTTGTTTTAATATTTTGTTAATGAAAGTTTGAAAATATGTAGTTTCATTATTTAATAGGTATAGACATGGGCGACTTTTTCATCATCAAGGTATAGACATATGGGTCACTTTTTTTATGCCAAATTAGTATATCGATGGGTACCATTTCGAAGTTGAGTTGAAGTTGAATTTTGGAGAATGGAGTAGGAGTTACACATAGGATTTATACAAGAAGGAGTTGTGCTGGTCGCATGAGATCAGGAGTCAGCAAAATTGTGAAATTTTGAAAACTGTCGAAACTTTGTATTTACATCATGCACGTGCACTCTAGTCATGGCCCCTACTAAAGGCGGATGGGAAATGTCTGCTGCAAAGAAATTAAGAACAGGGGCAGCTGGCTGTCTTACCAGGCACGTAAGGCATGTGAACATTTGGCTGGATTGCAGTTGCTAGATATTGATATTACGGAGAATGAGTCTGATCTTACAATTTTCAATAATAGACTGAGTGCCTGCGATGAGGCCGAACAGAAAGTGGAGTCTTTAGCAGAGTAGGAGAATCTGGGAGCAGAGATGAGATTGCTGTAGATTACAGGGAGAAGGCAGAGAAGTCCAGGACCAGTCTTATTTTATGGAGTTGTGGAAGGTGGTAGTGGTTCATTAGAAAGTGGTAGAACTGCTGTATTAAACTACCTAAAATTGATTTGCCCAAATTTAATTTGAAGATGTGCTGAAATTTACTGCATTTTGGCAACAAGTTGAGTTGTGTGTGGATCAGCTGGAACTGCCAGATAATACAAAGTTTAATGATCTAGTCGGGGGATCTCCAATACATTTGGTCAGTACGGAGATGCCATTCTTATAGGTCACCTTTTCCAGCCTCTTGATATATCATTAGGTCCTATTTTTAGATATTTGATGTATTATTGCGTCCCTATTTTGAGAAATTAGTATATTATTGGGTCTTAATTTTAAGACAACACCATATTTTAGGGTCTTATCTCTAGAGATAACTATATCATAGGGCAGGTCTTATCTCTGGAGATAACTATATCATAGGGCATTGACATCGAAATATTGCATATTATTGCATATGTTTCATGTTTCATCACTCTAGGTATCATCATTACATGAGTAATTTGTGTATTTCTGTAGTACGTTATGGATGAGTTTTGGGTTTAGTATATTTATGGGTATACTTTGAATGAATTTTGCTACATTTTTGGGTGTGCGTTTTGCAAATCTTACTATATTTATCGGTGCTGTTTCTGAAGTCAAAATGGCACGCCCGTACCCAACCATAGCCTGAGATCACCCCGCCCCCGTGTTTACACTACCAATGGTAAAGTATGTCACCCCCGAGATGTCACCCAATTATCAAGCCAAAGTTAGATTAGCAACTATGACTTTCTAACTATTTAAAACTAAATTGTCTAAAATTCAAAAAGTAAAAAATATAAAATGGCCTTCTGGGGAACACGCATAATTTGGCAAAGTCCACATGTGATGGTCACCATGTATGTAAACATTATGCCTTGTATGAATATTTTATTTCAAGAAATATTGACGCTTTTGCATAAAATATAAGAACGCACAAAGAGGCTGTCGCTATCATATTTTCCTAAGCTTTTATATTGCATATCATTTGTCTCTAATATTATATTTATCAAAAAATAAAACTGGATGGAATCTCATTAATTAATTATAAAGACATACATAATTTGACTCACCAAATTGTCCCACAATTTCATGAGGTTGCAGCTGCTTTTTTGCTCCTTTAAATCTCCTATTGGAAAATATAAAGAAAACAAAACTAAAGTTTACATGTAAATAGAACTCCAACAATAAAAAAGTGATGTTATAAACTAACTGTTTTATTTGACATGCATATTACATCCAATTGCATACTAACTGTTTTCAAAGCAAAGCAAATCAAATCATTTATTAAATCAGACATTAAACATGTCCATTAAATAAAAACGTATATTCATTTAGACGGTTGTTAACTTTTTAAGAAAGTATTATATAGATCTTCTTAGTACTAAGTACTGGTAGTCTACTAGACTTCGATTCTTGCTTTGCATGAATGTGCGCTACAGTATTATTAGACTAATAATAAGGGATCGTTCACAAATGACATGCACAAAGGCAGGGGGGGTGCGAAAGACGAAAGTTGACAAAGGGGGGGTCTAGCACTTGAGTGATGTCACCTTTTGAAAAACAAAAGTTGTAGTTATTTCCTAGTTTTTGAACTTACTTTCTGGCATATTAAGTGACGTGTAATAAATCTACAAGTTGAAATCAAATTGCCATGTTCACTTTATGTCCTAAATACATTTGTAAAATTATATCTAAATTATGAACATATATATTCCATGTTTTTATATCCACTACCAAATGAAAATACTGCACAGAGTCCTGACAGCAAAACGTTTGACGTTCCAAAGGGTTGGATCACAAACAAATACTGACTAGCAGGTGGTTGCTCATAAAACCATGCTTCCTTCTAATTTTCGGGATAACTTTTCTCAAACGAATTATAAAATGTGATGATATTCTAGAGCATGCAAACAGCCATACCTTACCAGAAAATAATAACAAAAACTGGTTCAACGGGTTATAAGCATCTATAGGTGTTTTTGATCTATTTCTTTTTTCTATTTTCTTGTCGTTTTGGATCCTTGAGTAATAGATTTATTTTATTTTGTAACTTTCATTTGAATTTGGTGAAATGCAAAGTTGTACAGCTTGTCATTTGGAATAATTTAAGCTTTCTATTGTATTATTAGATAAAATGATCGTTACAACGGCATGCACCCGGCAGCGGGGTGAAATTTTGACCTTTTTCGGGGGGTTTGTGGGGGGTTTCTTGCTTTGAGTGATGCCCTTGAAAAAACAAAAGTTGTAGTTCTATTAGTTTTTTAACTTATTTTCTGACCTTTTGACGTGTTCAACAAGTTTTCTCTTTTTTATGTCCTAAATACATTGTTAAAATTCTAAATTATGAACATATATATTCATATGCACTCGCAACAGCATTAAATCACATGTTACTGGACAGTCTGTCATCGAAACCATTTCACAGATGAATCAAGGTGGACCTCTTAAGAAGTTCTAATCCAGTGGACTTACCTCAGAATTGGCTGGCGACAATATAAGCAGTAGTTTTTCTTTATTTTTTCTATTTTCTTTCTATTCTGAATTTCTGCAATTCATTATTTCTATTTTCTTTCTGTGCGTTCTATTTCTATTCAATAATGAAATTTTAATTCCCAGGTGCCATTTCCCGCCGATGTTTAGAATAACCCGTGCCACATGGCATAGGGCTACCGGTCCCTTTTATGTTCAAATTTTTTTTATGACTTTTGTTCACCTCCTTCTTCCAGCAGTTCATCACATGGACCATTCATGTATGCATTTTAGTGGTGGCGATCAAAATGACGGAATGCAAATTGAAATAATTTTTATTTGACTTTCTATTAGACATTCAATAATCGGCTAACCTGGTGATATGCCGATGATTTGGTGAACATCAGGGCACAATTTTTTCCTTTCAAAATCATCAGCAGATTTTTTCTTCAGATTATTCCATTCCGGTATTGTTCGGGAAAGAAGGAGTGTTAGTATTGCGTGGTGGCTGTTGTTATGTTGAACTTAAATGCGTGTTTCGCTCTGGTCCTGGTGTCTGCTGGTTCTAACGGTGATGCCGGCACTGCCACAAGTCCCTGCACAACCTTGTACATCATTGTAAGCCTCTGGTTAGATCGTCGGTGCTCCAGGGTCGGCCATTCTAGCTTCTGAAGCAGATCAGAGGCACTGCGTTGGCGATCATATGTGTTTGTCACGAACCGAGCTGCTGTTCTGTTAACCTTCTCCAGCTGGTCTTTGTCTTTCTGGAGATGTGGGTCCCATTTCGCCCTGCTGTATTCAATGGTGGAACGCACTAAAGGCAGGTACGCGGTCTCCTTGGCCTTTCTGGGACAGTAGCGGAGGTTACGCCGGAGAAAGCTGAGGGTGTTACTAGCCTTCTTCGTCACAATGGCGATGTGCTTGCTCCATTCGAGGTTGTCGCTAATGGTCACACCTAAGTATTTGGCAGCAACCACCTCCTCCAGTATAACTCCACAAAGTTCCTTTTACAGCTTGGTAATGACTTGCTGGCTCCTTGAAATCCTCATGATGTTGCATTTCACGGGATTGCCACTGTCTATGTAGACTGTAAAGCTGAACTGTCACAACGCAATAGTGATGACCGTGACTGAGCACTGGCCATATACAAATATATAAAGCTATAGAAAAGCAGGACCTATCTTCATTTTTTATTTGTGGCTACAATTTACTGTTTGATGCTAAATCTGGATCTGGTCTTGTTCCCCGTCTTGTTCTCAGATATCATAATCATTTTCTTGTTATATGTATGTAAATGTATGTAAATAAATATTTCCAATGTTAGTATTGTTTATTAATGAGTAATCCATATATACAGGCTGATATAAGCAAATGTGTTTTTAAAATGTGGAAAGGCGTAAACTTTTTTTATCCAATAAATGTCAGAAACAAATCATCTTGAAAAAGTACATTTTAGGGTGTGTTATTATTTATAGAAATATTCATGTTTTTTAATGTATTCTATCATGTGTTAACACTTTATATACTTAAGGGACAGTGCAATATTTACCAGGCAGGGGACCGGTGCATATCGAAAGACTTGTCTGAAAAAAGGTCTTGTCCCATGCTGATATGATGAAAAAAAACTGAGGTCTCATGACCTTTATTCATAAAAAAAAGTCTGCGTCCCCTCCCATGAATATTCGCGTCAGTAATTTGTAGCGATTCGCTTATGTCAAAATGGGATTTCAGCAGCTGAAAAAAGTAGACGTCCTATGCCCAATGAGAATGAAAAATCATCAGGTCCCCTTACTTCGCACCTGTCCCCCTACCAAATGCACCGGTCCCCCTGCCTGGTAAATATTGCACCGTCCCTAATGTGTCTTGTAGGTCGATTTACGGCCGGGCAACATTAAGCTATAATGTTTTAAACTGTATTAACATCTTTAATGTTGCATGACATTTATGAAATAAACAAATAAACTACTACTGTTAGCCAATGACTTACATTGCAGAAATGATATTTTCTCCAAATTGTTCCATAAACAATTAAATATGATACCTTAGACTATTGTATTGTAAGATAACAATCGGCGAATATTTAAATTCATTGTTAAAAAAGGTGAAAAATTGGCTTATGAGTGATAATAATATACGTGAAATAGTGCAATAAGTGGACGTAAGAATGTCAAGCAAAAGATCAGAGCTAGAAGGATATGAAACACGGTCTGCAGCCAGAAGAAAGACTCCCAAGACTCATGAAGGCAGGGCAGAACTGGAACAGACAGAGGCAGACGTCGTAAAAATGATTGATAGACTCGAAGCCAGAATATCTGAGCTGGTATTCTATTCTATTCTATTCTATTCTATTCTATTCTATTCTATTCTATTCTATTCAATAATCGGCTAATTCCCTGGTGGGATATCCGCCGATGATAGTGTGTGCCACATGGCTAAGGGCAGCCGGTCCTTGAATATGTTTACAAAGATGCACTCTCAGCCACCTCCTTTCTTCAGATTGGGGACGGACCATTCGATAATGGGGGGGGCGACAAAATGTTTACAAATGAAACAATTTTTTTTTTTTTTACTGAGGGGTAAAATTTTTTTCAACTTGAAGTGGAGACAAGTTTGTTGTGACATCAGGGACAATTTTTTTCCTTTCAAAATCAGAGGCAATAGATTTTTGGGGGAAATTTTGTGCTTCAAAAAATATCGAATGGTCCGTCCGCCTTCATTCGGTATTATTGTTCGGGGACAAAGGTGTTGAACTTAAATGCGTGTTTCGCTCTGGTCCTGGTGTCTGCTGGTTCTAACGGTGATGCCGGCACTGCCACAAGTCCCTGCACAACCTTGTACATCATTGTAAGCCTCTGGTTAGATCGTCGGTGCTCAGGGTCGAGCCATTCTAGCTTCTGAAGCAGATCAGAGGCACTGCGTTGGCGATCATATGTGTTTGTCCGCGAACCGGAGCTGCTGTTCTGTTAACCTTCTCCAGCTGGTCTTTGTCTTTCTGGAGATGTGGGTCCCCATTTAAGCCCTGCTGTATTCAATGGTGGAGCACTAAAAAGGCAGATGCAGCGGTCTCCTTGGCCTTTCTGGGACAGTAGCGGAGGTTACGCCGGGAGAAAGCTGGTGTAATTACTAGCCTTCTTCGTCACAATGGCGATGTGCTTGCTCCATTCGAGGTTGTCGAAAGACTTGTCTGAAAAAAGGTCTTGTCCCATGCTGATATGATGAAAAAAAAAAACTGAGTCTCATGACCTTTATTCAAAAAAGTCTAGATCCTCCCATGAATATTCGCGTCAGTAATTTGTAGCGATTCGCTTATGTCAAAATGGGATTTCAGCAGCTGAAAAAGCAGATTTTCCCATGCCCAATGAGAATGAAAAATCATCAGGTCCCTCCTTACTGCACCTTGAAAAAGTACTCCATCCCCCCCCTACCAAACGTACCGGGGTCCCCCTTGCCTGGTAAATGTGCACCGTCCCCTAGCCATGTCTTGTAGGTCGATTTTGGCCGGGCAATATTAAGCCATATGTTTTAAACTGTATTAACAAATTTAATATTGCATGAAATTTATGAAATAAACAAATAAACTACTACTGTTAGCCAATGACTTACATTGCAGAAATGATATTTTCTCAAATTGTTCCATAAACAAATTAAATATGATACCTTAGACTATTGTATTGTAAAATTATATGCCATGGTCATGGTGGTGTTTATCGACTCTTTTATCTGTTAGTTTAGATATACCGGTACAGGGACGGATTCAGAAATTTGAGACCGGGGAGGGGGCTAATTTTCAAATTTTGAGAGCGGGGGGGGGCTAATCAAATTTTGAGAGCGGGGGCGGGTGGATTTGTCCGTGCGTGGGGGGCAGATCCAGGTTTTAGAAAAGGGACGTTAAGGAAAATATAGGAAAGTATAAAGGGGCTCGGGGGGGCTTCACGGATTTCATGAAAAACCCTATGAAAAATGAAGTATTTTGGTGGGAAAATGGGGGGGGGGGGGGGGGCTAAATTTAGTGGCGTGGGGGCTTTAAGGCTAATATGGAGGCGGGGGGGGTAGAGCTAGAGCCCCCCTCGCTGGATCCGTCCCTGCGGTATGTTGTAATTGAAGGAATTGACACCATAACAGATTATTGGTATTTATACTGGACATCGTGGTTTTCATTCCCCCAAGTTAAAGGTGAACTTGTGAATGGACATAGAACTGCATTATGATGTGATTAAACAGATACATGTATTGAAATTTTGTACTTCAATGTGCTCAAACCCAAATGATTAGTTCCAAAAAATGTGTAATGTGTAAAGTAGACATGTAGTTTTGTGGTTACAAGTATATCATATTCATCCTGTTTTATGTTCACATCAGTTTGTAGAAAGTGAAAGAACGATTGATTTAGTTTTCCATAATTACCTCTCTGCGATATGTATATTTGTAAATAATTAATTATCAATACTTTATATGGAGTTCATATTTATGTTTCTCAGTGTGTGAACGCAAATATGTAAATGGGCCATTGTAAGTGTATTTAAGGAAACTGTGTAGAAGAAAAGTATGTTGGATATTAAAATGCAAAACATCTCATAGCACAGCAATCGTAATTTAATTCAAATGTGAATAAAAGTTTGTGTTGCAAGAGTTTTTCTGCCATGAATGTTCTGCAAGAGGTTTATATCAATATACTGTACTCAGACAGAAATTATCAATTTAACAGGATTGTAACAAAGTTATTCTTGTTAGTTCAGCTTTCAAAGCATCTTATCTCTCAAATGAAAAAAATGCATTGCCGTGCAAGTGCAATATAGCTTGTTCATAATTGTAACACGGACAAATTTCACACAAAAACTGGTGTATGTTTTAATATTTAAGAATATAAGTTACTCTGTAAACTTCAGGTTTATTAGATGGAATATATGGTTTTCAGTTAAACTGCTATGAGCACCACAGTAAGCCAGGTTATCATGATACCCCGGCCGGTGACCAAAATAAAAAATCCATTTTTTCAACATACAATAAAAAGTTGTTTTATAAGTGACGCTTATGATTTTGATAATAGAAAGACATTGTTCACATACAAATCAAAACACATGTAGTTCATTCATGGCCCAATATTCAAAATGAAAGATTTCACGCG
>CM032663.1:50683789-50739084 GCA_019095985.1 Streblospio benedicti
ATGCGTTTGAGCCAAAAGTGATCCATTAGAAAGTTGTAGATAATGACTTCAGCTTCACAACGAATAGATCTTGTGGTCTGATAGAGGCAATATCAAGCGAACTTCAAGGCGCACGTGCCCGTTAGTCGGTTTTTTGGTCAAAAAGTGTTATGTTCCAAGCACACCATTTTTGAACTTTTGAAAATGACTTGCTTATCACAACAACAAACAACTATTAGGGTACATCTCACTACACCTACTTACGAACTACGCACGCCCGCCTCTCAGATGGATGGATTAGATATATCCGTGTCCCTCATGCACAAGGCCTCATCCACAACAGCCTAGTCTAACATAAACCACGCACCCTGGCCACTGTCCACACAGAGTGCGAGGCATGACATCCATTGGGTGCGCCACCCTTTTCAACAAACTTGGATCTGCCAGTGGAAATAATTATAGTAGATCAAGTGGTCTTTTAAGTGAAGTTCACGTCACTCTAGTTATGAAAGTGTGGTACATCGATAAAATCACCCACCTATATACATATAGAGGTGGTCATTATTGCCCTACCATTTCATTTTTATTTTTTTAGTTTTGCAGTTCCGCAAATTCCCTGGCGATGTGGCGCCTCCGACCAACGATAGCCTTGCTATGCATCGGGACAGTCGCCGGGGTCGTTATGATGACACACGCATTCGAGTGCAAACCCGCGCACCACATTCGCATTGCCACCCACTTGCAGCAGGCGTTTGCGACATACGATCGGAGGTCGCGCATGGGAGTGAGGCTATTCAAAAGGTGCGTGGCTGAGTGCAGATCCTGGATTTTAGAAAGGGGTGGGGGGAGGAGGAGGAGGAGGATGCACACCTAAGGGATCTCATTGGTTTTGTACGCTGGATTGCTAGCAAACTAGCCAAACACCTTATGAAAATAACGTACTTTGGTGGAGAAAGGGGGTCGGGGGAGGTGCACGGATCTGTTTATGATAATTACAGTAGAACCTTTCTATTAAGACCACCCGTTGGACTAGGCTCAAGTCGTCTATATAGGGAGGTGCTTTCGGAAATAGCAGATGTTTGCCCATATTTGTACCCACATTTCAAATCAGATGTCAAGATATGACCTCTGAAGCATAACTATTGCTCATTAAAAATTTGACCAACCTCAGGCTTTTAATCCCAG
Organism: Streblospio benedicti; assembly: GCA_019095985.1. NCBI lineage: Eukaryota > Metazoa > Annelida > Polychaeta > Spionida > Spionidae > Streblospio > Streblospio benedicti. Next base: position 50,684,954 of record CM032663.1, read on the forward strand.
AATTGAAATAAGGTCAAGTGATCAATCAGTAGATTTGCTGACTCCGTTTACACGTTTTATGGTTATAACTCTGTGACCAGTCCATATCCAGATGGCTTAATTAGTCCTATGATGCTTATAAATTACAATCCAGTAAAACACAGCTACTCAACGTAAAATTAATAATCAGGTCACATTTTGAATAAATTATAATAATTCACTCTCTGGTGAAACATTTCAGAGGTCAAACTGACATCTGATACTCAGAGTGACAATACAAGAATAGCAAGTATAGTGTGACAACAAATGCCAATTACCTGTAAGACCTGTCAATAACCTGGCCGAGTTTAGGCTGCATGGACGGGATGGCGTCCACCCGCCTCACCCATTGGTCTGCCACTTCTCTGTCATAAAACTACGGCACCAACACACCATAGAGAGAGACCAGATATGATGATAAATTTGAGTTATACATGTTATGTACACGCAAAGGGCTTTACTTCTATGGTCTCATATGGTTTCTCTCTTAAATATCAAAATTATATATAATAACACTGTTTGTCCATATCTGCCAAGAGTCAGGAGTCACAATGCTGCATCACAATGGAAACAGCAATCCACAATGCATCCACCACTGGTGGCGAGTTTCCCGCTAACAGGGGCAGGCACCCAGCCACAGCTGAGTCTTTGAAACACATTATGTTCAAAATCAATTGTTGGTGTGCGTTTGCTTTACTATGCGAACTGTGCGATGTAGACTCCTCTTCTCTTGACAGAGTTGCCATCAAAATGCTATGGCGTTGTTGTTTGAGCTGTGAGAGGGTGACGGGGGTCGATTTGCTTGCAGGTTTGAGCAAAAAGCAGAATCTTACGTAAGATTCTGCATTCACCCCAAGCTTGTTTCAAATTTCAATTCATTAAAAGAGTGCATTGCAAGGGACAACAGCTCTCATCCAACTGTCTAAATTAACCTCCTGCCTTCTGTTAGATTGTAATAACTACTGCTGTATTTAGGGTGGAGAGTGTGTGTTTGATAGCATTGAGTCGGGCATCATTGTTAAGCCACAATGGAGCAAGTTTTACAGTATCTTTAGGAACTGGGCTGCACCTGTCACCACTTGATAAGTGAATCATGTGTTGGCAGGAGGGCAGCTTGCTTGCGGCTCACACTCTGCACCAAAGTCCACTGCTGCTTGCTTAGGTTTCTGGCCATTTATAGTGTTACAGTGTTATAGGGCAGGCCGTGAGCATTCTAAGAGGCTTTTCAGCTTCTCTCTCGGTTGCTGACCCCGCAGTGGACTTTATTATTTTTCAATCTGCCTAAACCCTGTCCGCTGGCCCCGAATTCACGCCCGATTTCATCAAAGGCTTACTTCCTTAATACTGGGAGCACAGCGTTGTGGCTGTGCTCGCCGTGTAGCTTGGAGTGTCAGCTTTCATTTGGTACCAACTGCGCATGCGTGTGACGTCTGTGGGCCGAGTGATTTGCAATACCGCGAGCCGCTCCCATCCCGCGGCGTTGGCCGAGCGGGAGGGCGGGCGAAGGAGACGTACTTTGTGGGGGCGATATCTCAGTCGATATTGGGAGCACGATGGTCTGGTTTGAACGACGCGATAGCTCGTAGTTTCCAGATGAATGTGCACCTGTCACTTTTTCTTCTAGCCCCAGGGGTAGCCGAGAAAAACGGCAAGAAGCGCCGACCGCCGTTAGCGGTTTTTTTGGTCAAAAAGTGTCCTATTTTCAAAGCCCATTTTCATTCACAACTTGGTCAATTTTTGCACTATGACAGAGTTATTGATACCAAAATGTAGCTTGGATTTCAAGCTTTTTGGCCAGCGCTGTTTGCGACTAGTGGCGAGGGCCGTCGAATACGAAATTAAGCCATAAAGCGCTCGTGTGCTAGTCAAAACTCTCATATGATTGGATGTAAGTATGATTGATATATTGGAAAACCATTGCTGTCACAGTGGTAGACAGTGGTGGATGCATACGCATAGCTTCGGTGTCGTACATGTATGTTGTTAAGCTGGTAGGCTTGAAGAAGGAATCATAGGCAGATCAAGAAAGGGCCGGGGGGGGGGGAGCCTCCATATTTTCTCTCCTAAACTGTCATTATTATGGCGGTTTTAGCATCTATACATGTCTTCGGGTGTGTGAAAACAATGACATCCATTGGGTGCGCCACCCTTTTCAACAAACTTGGATCTGCCAGTGGAAATAATTATAGTAGATCAAGTGGTCTTTTAAGTGAAGTTCACGTCACTCTAGTTATGAAAGTGTGGTACATCGATAAAATCACCCACCTATATACATATAGAGGTGGTCATTATTGCCCTACCATTTCATTTTTTTTTTTTTTAGTTTTGCAGTTCCGCAAATTCCCTGGCGATGTGGCGCCTCCGACCAACGATAGCCTTGCTATGCATCGGGACAGTCGCCGGGGTCGTTATGATGACACACGCATTCGAGTGCAAACCCGCGCACCACATTCGCATTGCCACCCACTTGCAGCAGGCGTTTGCGACATACGATCGAGGTCGCGCATGGGGGAGTGAGGCTATTCAAAAGGTGCGTGGCTGAGTGCAGATCCTGGATTTTAGAAAGGGGTGGGGGGAGGAGGAGGAGGAGGATGCACACCTAAGGGATCTCATTGGTTTTGTACGCTGGATTGCTAGCAAACTAGCCAAACACCTTATGAAAATAACGTACTTTGGTGGAGAAAGGGGGTCGGGGGAGGTGCACGGATCTGTTTATGATAATTACAGTAGAACCTTTCTATTAAGACCACCCGTTGGACTAGGCTCAAGTCGTCTATATAGGGAGGTGCTTTCGGAAATAGCAGATGTTTGCCCATATTTGTACCCACATTTCAAATCAGATGTCAAGATATGACCTCTGAAGCATAACTATTGCTCATTAAAAATTTGACCAACCTCAGGCTTTTAATCCCAGAATTGAAATAAGGTCAAGTGATCAATCAGTAGATTTGCTGACTCCGTTTACACGTTTTATGGTTATAACTCTGTGACCAGTCCATATCCAGATGGCTTAATTAGTCCTATGATGCTTATAAATTACAATCCAGTAAAACACAGCTACTCAACGTAAAATTAATAATCAGGTCACATTTTGAATAAATTATAATAATTCACTCTCTGGTGAAACATTTCAGAGGTCAAACTGACATCTGATACTCAGAGTGACAATACAAGAATAGCAAGTATAGTGTGACAACAAATGCCAATTACCTGTAAGACCTGTCAATAACCTGGCCGAGTTTAGGCTGCATGGACGGGATGGCGTCCACCCGCCTCACCCATTGGTCTGCCACTTCTCTGTCATAAAACTACGGCACCAACACACCATAGAGAGAGACCAGATATGATGATAAATTTGAGTTATACATGTTATGTACACGCAAAGGGCTTTACTTCTATGGTCTCATATGGTTTCTCTCTTAAATATCAAAATTATATATAATAACACTGTTTGTCCATATCCAAGAGTCAGGAGTCACAATGCTGCATCACAATGGAAACAGCAATCCACAATGCATCCACAACTGGTGGCGAGTTTCCCGCTAACAGGGGCAGGCACCCAGCCACAGCTGAGTCTTTGAAACACATTATGTTCAAAATCAATTGTTAGTGTGCGTTTGCTTTACTATGCGAACTGTGCGATGTAGACTCCTCTTCTCTTGACAGAGTTGCCATCAAAATGCTATGGCGTTGTTGTTTGAGCTGTGAGAGGGTGACGGGGGTCGATTTGCTTGCAGGTTTGAGCAAAAAGCAGAATCTTACGTAAGATTCTGCATTCACCCCAAGCTTGTTTCAAATTTCAATTCATTAAAAGAGTGCATTGCAAGGGACAACAGCTCTCATCCAACTGTCTAAATTAACCTCCTGCCTTCTGTTAGATTGTAATAACTACTGCTGTATTTAGGGTGGAGAGTGTGTGTTTGATAGCATTGAGTCGGGCATCATTGTTAAGCCACAATGGAGCAAGTTTTACAGTATCTTTAGGAACTGGGCTGCACCTGTCACCACTTGATAAGTGAATCATGTGTTGGCAGGAGGGCAGCTTGCTTGCGGCTCACACTCTGCACCAAAGTCCACTGCTGCTTGCTTAGGTTTCTGGCCATTTATAGTGTTACAGTGTTATAGGGCAGGCCGTGAGCATTCTAAGAGGCTTTTCAGCTTCTCTCTCGGCTGACCCCGCAGTGGACTTTATTATTTTTCAATCTGCCTAAACCCTGTCCGCTGGCCCCGAATTCACGCCCGATTTCATCAAAGGCTTACTTCCTTAATACTGGGAGCACAGCGTTGTGGCTGTGCTCGCCGTGTAGCTTGGAGTGTCAGCTTTCATTTGGTACCAACTGCGCATGCGTGTGACGTCTGTGGGCCGAGTGATTTGCAATACCGCGAGCCGCTCCCATCCCGCGGCGTTGGCCGAGCGGGAGGGCGGGCGAAGGAGACGTACTTTGTGGGGGCGATATCTCAGTCGATATTGGGAGCACGATGGTCTGGTTTGAACGACGCGATAGCTCGTAGTTTCCAGATGAATGTGCACCTGTCACTTTTTCTTCTAGCCCCAGGGGTAGCCGAGAAAAACGGCAAGAAGCGCCGACCGCCGTTAGCGGTTTTTTTGGTCAAAAAGTGTCCTATTTTCAAAGCCCATTTTCATTCACAACTTGGTCAATTTTTGCACTATGACAGAGTTATTGATACCAAAATGTAGCTTGGATTTCAAGCTTTTTGGCCAGCGCTGTTTGCGACTAGTGGCGAGGGCCGTCGAATACGAAATTAAGCCATAAAGCGCTCGTGTGCTAGTCAAAACTCTCATATGATTGGATGTAAGTATGATTGATATATTGGAAAACCATTGCTGTCACAGTGGTAGACAGTGGTGGATGCATACGCATAGCTTCGGTGTCGTACATGTATGTTGTTAAGCTGGTAGGCTTGAAGAAGGAATCATAGGCAGATCAAGAAAGGGCCGGGGGGGGGAGCCTCCATATTTTCTCTTCTAAACTGTCATTATTATGGCGGTTTTAGCATCTATACATGTCTTCGGGTGTGTGAAAACAATGACATCCATTGGGTGCGCCACCCTTTTCAACAAACTTGGATCTGCCAGTGGAAATAATTATAGTAGATCAAGTGGTCTTTTAAGTGAAGTTCACGTCACTCTAGTTATGAAAGTGTGGTACATCGATAAAATCACCCACCTATATACATATAGAGGTGGTCATTATTGCCCTACCATTTCATTTTTATTTTTTTAGTTTTGCAGTTCCGCAAATTCCCTGGCGATGTGGCGCCTCCGACCAACGATAGCCTTGCTATGCATCGGGACAGTCGCCGGGGTCGTTATGATGACACACGCATTCGAGTGCAAACCCGCGCACCACATTCGCATTGCCACCCACTTGCAGCAGGCGTTTGCGACATTCGATCGGAGGTCGCGCATGGGAGTGAGGCTATTCAAAAGGTGCGTGGCTGAGTGCAGATCCTGGATTTTAGAAAGGGGTGGGGGGAGGAGGAGGAGGATGCACACCTAAGGGATCTCATTGGTTTTGTACGCTGGATTGCTAGCAAACTAGCCAAACACCTTATGAAAATAACGTACTTTGGTGGAGAAAGGGGGTCGGGGGAGGTGCACGGATCTGTTTATGATAATTACAGTAGAACCTTTCTATTAAGACCACCCGTTGGACTAGGCTCAAGTCGTCTATATAGGGAGGTGCTTTTCGGAAATAGCAGATGTTTGCCCATATTTGTACCCACATTTCAAATCAGATGTCAAGATATGACCTCTGAAGCATAACTATTGCTCATTAAAAATTTGACCAACCTCAGGCTTTTAATCCCAGAATTGAAATAAGGTCAAGTGATCAATCAGTAGATTTGCTGACCATGTTTACACGTTTTATGGTTATAACTCTGTGACCAGTCCATATCCAGATGGCTTAATTAGTCCTATGATGCTTATAAATTACAATCCAGTAAAACACAGCTACTCAACGTAAAAATTAATAATCAGGTCACATTTTGAATAAATTATAATAATTCACTCTCTGGTGAAACATTTCAGAGGTCAAACTGACATCTGATACTCAGTGACAATACAAGAATAGCAAGTTGTGTATGTGTAATACACCACGTTAACAGAGAAACCACCTCTATCAAAATAAACATTTTCACTGTCCCAGGACTCTTTAGTCAATCGGTAACGTGGGGCGTTGTGTCGCATATTCAGTTGTTCAAGTTTTCATTCATAATCTCAGTTTAAACTTATACTTTGAACCACTTTTTGAGAGTTCACCTGAAGCTGTAGGTCCAACGAAATGACCGAAAGATTCAGGTGAGCCCTCAAAACGTGGTTCAAATTTTAGTACAATATGCCTTAGATATGAATCATGTTAAACCGTTAGCTCAATTATGCATCAGTTGCCAGCGCAGTGAATGTATGCACTGCATACTACAGTGTTCTGACCAAATACGGTATTGTTCCTGAGTGCACACCCCCAGCTATCATTTCACCTCCTAACATCAGAAACTTGTTGAATTCAAGTAACAATCAAAGTCCACTCAACTAAAGTGCTACCAACTTAATAACTTTGACAATCTCTTTCAGAAAGCCAGTTGGTTATTTTAGCAGTTGAGACTCCCGAGTACGAGGATTTGATGAGACACCGAAGGGAAATGCACAGGGCCCTAAATATTCCCGATTTCGACAAATATGTGCAAGTGAGCATCGAATTTTTATACGTAACTCATCAAGAAAATGTTGCATAGGTTCTGGTATTAAAAAAAGTTAAGTGCTATAAAAAGGAGGTTTTGTTAATAGATATGCCACATAATTCACTGGAAAGCAGTAGCATTGAAAACAGTTTTCAACTGAAAAGACTCGCCATATGGTGCCCCAAAATACATCATGCAGTAGAAAAGCAGCCTTCCTCGCGATTATATTTATCAATGTTGATAAGCAGTTTTGATATGCACAAGGGAAACCAAGCTGTAAACCGATTTTTAGCTGCTATATCACCAAAAACATGTATTTATCAATCTATTCGTCAATATAAATGTATACAGTGGATGCTTCAATTAAGACCACCCTTATAAAGAGACCACTTCTTTCATGAGAACATGTTTCGCAATCTTGAGCGTCCATAGAAAGACTTTCTATTGACACCACATGAGGGGAGTCCAGAGGCTGACCCTGTAATACAGAGGTTCTATTGTATTGAAAATGTTTCAAAATTAATGACTGCTGTTTTATTTGGTGAAGATCATGCTGGAAGAGATGGCCAACGTGTTTCATGAGGAGAGTGGCGTGGACGTACCGATGCTGTTGCAGTGCGGGCGCGGGCGTGTAGTGTTCTTGGCTTATGATAAAAAACAGGTAAAACTGTCACTGACAGATCCAGGTTTTTTGGTGACAAATAGGGGGTGTCCACGGGATGTCATGGTTTTGCATGCACAAAGGCTTGTGGAGATGTCAAAAGTCATGAAAATTGGATTTTATGGTAAACAAAAACTACCTTGCACGCCCTCTGAATCTGCCCATGACAGTACAAATAGAACCACATCGTATTCACGAGCTAATGGACATCAGTCCGGTCGGTTCTAGTGATCGTCACAGTGTGCAGCCGGCATTATGATGATGACTTGTTAAAATACAGGGTGAATCAATTAAATCTGCTAACTTTGAGTGGTTACCAACAATAGAGCATGACCCAACGACTTTTTACACACACTCTTTAGTAACTGCCATAATAGTCAATCAATCAATCTATCTATAATTCTCATTTATATAAAAGCATTCATTACTATAAAATCGAACTATTCAGAATGGGGAATAATTCAATGGGTATGTAAAATAAATGCTATAACTAGTATGTAAATAAAATTTGGTGTTTGTTTTTTAGGATGAATATTACAAGGAGATGGTTGGATAAACTAAAGGACGCTTACATGCAGTATTGTACATTGCGACAGAGCAAGTATGGTATCTGTAGTCAACAGTGATTTGTATGTGTCAATAAATTTGCAGGTGGGAAGGGTTTGCTAGTTTTATACAGCATATACATTAAGGTTTACTACGCATATAAATGCATTGCACATAACAATAAAAAAAAAAAAAAAATGCCTTGTGTTTTTTTTTACCACTGACAAAATGTCACCCCGTGAAAATATAGACACAAAGACCATTAAATATACCTAAGTAAAACAATTTGAATAAAAAAATATATGAACATTTGATTTGACCCATATGCCCTCTGCTCAGTTTTCCAGCTAGGCCTTATATTTATATTTAGCCTTGCGTGATACTCATCTGGAAAAAGAATGTTCCTTAAAAGTAAAGTACTTGTACATACATTCATATTAGTATGTACTTCATGCCTTATACATTAGCGCTATAAATAAAATAGATATAAAGGGAATAACAGTGAATAACCGTTTTCTTTGCAATGTCTTGTGTTTTAGGAATTATATACAAATTGATAACTGGGTATGAAAACGTTTCATTTTAATGGCCATACATAGGATTTAAGATTAAACGTATGGTTTTATACAGATGGTGGCAGCCATCTTGGATTTGAAGGTCAAAATGAGGTCAAATCATTATGAAAGCGCAAAAATTGAATTCCTTACACCTAAAAAAACATAAAATTGAGGTACTATACATGCTTGTAAGTCAAATACACAAAAAGTTAGATTTTCATAATAGCATTGGCGGCCATTTTGGATTTTCACATGTGGAGGGAGTTCCCCAAGGTTGAATCTGGTTGAATTCTTTTTTTTTTTTTTTGAGCTTCAGGGGACCATATAGAAGGTTTCTGTGCAAAAATTTGTTTGTTAGGTAAAATGTCCGGGTCCATCGTAATTTTTACTCTACTAATAGGTTTACGCTAGGTGTTAGCTATTAGCTATTGATCTATTCCATTATCTTCTGATGTGTCGTTGAATTAATGATACCACTTTGTATAGTGCTTTCTAATACAAGGTGTAAATTATGTATAATCACCGTGAATTATGTTTATTCGCTGTGAAATAATATTAATATTATTTCACAGCGAATTAACATAATTACTTGAGTGTAAATGTTATTTACATGTTAGCTTAGATAATTGAACTTTCATATCAATAAATATGAAAATGTTTTACTGTGTCATTCATTTCTACACTTCTTCCTAAAAGTTATAATTAGGTAATAAACTGTTGTGTTGTTGTTTGCTGTGCTATCTACTTCACCCGCGGGTTTTGTTACTTTGGTTGTGGACCAGCAATACAGTGAATTAGTCTGCGCTCCCAGGCAGTCTCTTAACCCCCAGTTTCACATACCTATAGACGATGGTAGTTCCAAATGCTGCAGACGACGCCAGTAGCCAAGTGTCATCTCGAGGTGAATTGTGTGGGATCTGGCCTAAAATTTGAACTGATCCGGCTAGTTCGGTAAGGAATGGTTGTTTCCGAGCTAAAATCATGTTGTCCCCTCTCATAAAAAGTGATAATAAACGTAAGTGCCGCCAGTATCGTTATAATAGGAAGCAATGGGAGCATGAAGCAGAAGTATCTATCAGATCAATTCGGTTGTGGCCAATGCTGCATGATGCTCCATGATTAATGCTGTCTTCCTGGGGGAAATGGCACACTTCTGCCTGGTTCTGACCCAAAGATTTTAATCGCTTCTCTGAAGAAGTGATTTTGATTTTTTCGTTATGGATTATTGAATTGTTGATCTGGACCAACTTCCTGCTTTTCTGGTGAGCGTTATCACTTTCAGTAGCGATAAATTGTCGACAATGCAAAGGAAAAAATATCCTGTTCTATGCAATTACATATGCCACTAGCTATGATACTTATTGTCAGTGTCGAGAGCTTGCAGTCCGTGTGAAATGCTGAGGCGCTGGTTTCATTGCAAAGTTAATTTTCATTGTTGAACCTACAAAGCCTGTCCAGGCAGTGATTTTTATTCTTTCCTTCTCTGTAACTAACAGTGAGTTAAAGGGATTATATGGTAATATTAAACATTGGTCATAGATATATGTTGAAGCCTCCTTCAACTCATCTCTAACAATCCCATTACATGGAGATCGTTCACTGCCAAATTAAGATCAAGTACTTTACACATTCAAATTGAAAATGGAAGATATGAGAGATTGGATGAAAAAGAAAGAATTTGTAAATTTCATAGTGACAAAAAGATAGGATATGGCTATTGTTCTTGTATTAGATATGCGTGCGACCCATTCTACCGAGTACCCATAAGAGCGTCTCCAAATACAGGCACACTGCATTGTAAATGAGCAGATCATTAGATTGATGAACTCGATCTCAACCACCATGCTGTGCATTAAGTATGCATGAGTGAACATAGCGTTCTTCATGCGAGAGGGTATCGACCGCCGCTCCGGTGATGCATCATCGGCTAAACAAATGCATAAAACAATAGACAAAACACATCAACAGGGTGCGTAGAACAATAGACAGAACACACGTGACTCCCTTGGCACCTAGAGGCACCTGGGAGACAGAAACTTCGACTAAGCACAGAACCACATAAGACACAAGCGGTCAAACAGTCACCTTCCACAGGCTGAGCAGTTCACAAGCATCAAACCAACAACATGATGAAGCTAAGAAGATCCGACAGGAACACGACTGCAAGGTAGGATCATGGGGCCAGCATTGTGAGGAGGGAGGGTGTAGATATATTGCATTTAGTATACACACACTATTCGTATTATAGTGTTTGTATAGTGAAGAAAGTATAAATGGCCCCGTCCCCTCTAACAAAACTGGAACTATGGTAGGACAGCTTGGCAAATTATAGTGTTATAGTTACGGTTAACTTAATGAAAGTACTCAAGGAACATCCCCATTCTATTATCTAAACCTTGCATTAATCACATCTGGACTTGAAAAGTTGTGGGTGTTCAAGACAAGGTCATGATAAATACGCAAAGTCTTGCCACATAAATGTAAATATGGTTATTTATAGTCGCAATTCACTGTTATTGTGCTCTAGCGACTTAAAATATTTACACCAGGTCATTGGCATCCTTGTCAGACTATACCTTTCTCAACTCCCCGGGGAGCATACAGCACATTGCTACCGTAGCGCAGACGTGCTAATCAATCACATCAGCGTTCAGCCGTTCACTCGCCTGACCTGTACCTGTTTAACGTGTAGGTACCACAGAGCAGTGTGCAACCTGTTAGAGGTAGGCTTGCTCAACACCCACCATCAGACCCGACCGGGAATCGAACCCACGACCTTCTGGTCACAAGTCCAACTCCCTATCCACTCGGCCACGGAAGCATAAAAAGAGTTCCCAATTCCATTAAACAACGTGGTCAAGATGTGATAACGCCTAAGTCCAGACTCAATCGGGTAACAAGATCCAGACAACATCCAGACACGATCACGGTTTGGTCTTGATAAGGCTATGACATGGTCCGGACATGGTCCATACATGGTCCAGACATAATTCCGACCATGGCGAAAAGGTAAAGACCAACAACAATTGGCAGGTCCTAACCTGGGTTTGATGCCGGTTACGTTAGTGGAATGGGAATCCGTGCCAAGTCTTGACCTACTCTTGGGCTAAAAGGAAATAGACAAAAGCTCCCGACATGGCCAAGACCTACAAGACTGGGGTAAAACTAGCTCTAGATATGCTTCAGACATGGTCCTGACATGGTTAGGACAGGTTTGGGACCTGGCACCGACATGGTCCGAAAAAGTATTTGGTCTTGGTCGACACACTCACACTTGTTTAGTTGATTGCACTGCAAGATTATCCAACCACTTTGTCGTGGCATAAGTCGCGGATCCATGTGGTGACTTTGGGCCAAGAGCAGGACAGCACTAGAATGCGACAAGCTCAGAGAAGATCTCAAGCAGGTCAAGACCTATCCACTTGTTCACCGAAGCACATATTACATATAACAGTGGCATAAAATACACCATTTCCTTTCCATTTCAGGTTGGTGGGAGTCATTCTCACCCTTCTGTTCATGGTAGAAGTAATCGCTCAGAGCAACTTCAGATGTCCTGGGGCTCAAAGCATTGTGGGGAATGACGTGGAGATGCGCAAGATGACACTGCGTAATAAGGCCTGTCTCCAAGGAGCCAGTGAACAGTGCCACCCCATCGCCCCAGCCTACTGCACTCCCAAGAGTAATGCATTTCATATAATGAGAATATTATTGATTGTGTTTTTTTTTCCTGAATCAAGTAACATATACAGATTTGCAATGTCAAGGGTTGGTACTTTGTTATTAGATTTGAATTTCATTCTCAAAATCAGAATACCACCAATAGAGGGAAGTTCCCAGAGTAGCCATAGTTAGAGGACTATATTAATATCCCAATTGTCATAATGTATCCATTCAGTCCCCTTTTGCTTCTTGGTTATTGTAATGGTTTTTAGAAGAAAAATGACAGACCCGTAAAAAGATGAAAAATTGGGATATTTCAGTGAAAAATGGGGCGATGGCTTCACATGGCATTATAGGCCAGCTGACACTAATACTCTGTCTTCTACCTCCGCGTCAACGCCGCCTATGGGCAAATTCCTCCATTTCTCTGGAGAAAATATCTGGTTGTTAGTATATCTGAGGAGGGTACTTGAGCACCGAAAACGTTGATAAAGAAATTTTTTTTCAATACAATCCGCTCATACCAGCCCCCACTGCAGATTGAGAAAAATTGCTGTAAAAATCTGCGGGCGGTTTCAAAAATCAATCATAAATTCCGCCAAATTATTTTAGAATTTAAAATTTAGAATTTGTTTTTTTTGAAAGTTCGCTGGTCGCCGCTGCAAAGCCGTGCGACCTTTTCATTTGGCATCTCCATGCTGGCGCCCACGGTGGATCCTGCAATCCCAGCATGGATGGATCCTCATACATGACCAAAAGCTCATGCGTGCTAGGGCCTGGTGTCACTGGCACCAACTGTGGTAGGGATGAATGGCCCAGGTCTTCACAAGGCTTGTTCTAGTTTATTTTGCACTGTGTAATACATCTGAAATAAATACGTTTGGTGTCACTAAAATCATCAGGGTCACCAAGTTATATACAATGGAAACTTATGTTGGACACCTAGATGTGGTTTGACACAATTAGTCACTTAAACCACTCCAATTGAAATTTTTGAATAAAAGTGAATACAGTCCGTCCTCTTCAGTCCCTGGTCTTCTTCACGTATCCTGTGCAGCGTGCTGTCGCAGATGTAGGAAGCATTGCCCTTGGGCCAAAATGCCAATTTTCCACGACCATTCTTCCCCTTGATGCCTGCGGCGTCACTTCCATGCTTCACTGCCAGCACCTGCGGATATTATATTACCGCGACACATTTTTGAAACGACCCATTTTCTCCACAGGACCGCATACGGCTCAGAAACAGCTTCCTTGGGCGACGTAAAAAGATGGAATTCGATCAATAATCCCCTACGCGCTCAGGGCGAGTCCGCGAACATCACACCGCGTTCCGAAACAGGCGTGTTCATCTCTGACAGGGGGCAGTGTTTTTGTTCAACAAAACCGAACTATTGCATTTTTGTCATTTTGGAATGCGTGTGTACAGGCGGAGGGATTATTGATAAATTTTCACTTTTTACACTAATACCTATCTTCTATTCCTAAACCATTTGCCTATGTTAATTCTTGCAATGTTTAAGTTTTTTAGCCGGCCCTTATCTGGTTCGCACGTATCAATGTTTAAGACTCTGCGTTCCGTTGTTATTATATCTGAGGAGGGTGTGTACTTATAGAACACTACCTAAAAACGTTGATAAAGTTTAATATCTTTATATCTGAGGAGGGTACTAGAACACCGAAAACGTTGATAAAGCAATTTTTACAATTTTCAATACAATCCAATTCATACCAGCTGCAGATTGAAAATGACTGTAAAGGAAATCATGATGTTCAAAATCAATCATAAATTGTATTTAGAATTTAAAATTTAGAATTTGTTTTTGGAAGAAAGGCAGGTAATATCTCTGCAAAGCGTCTCAAAATGTGCGACCTTTGCTCTTAGACTCCTGCCTTTCATCTCCATGCTGGCACGGTGGATCCTGCAATCCCAGCATGGATGGATCCTCATACAGCTGCTCATGCGTACCTGGTGTCACTGGCGTCAACTGTGAGACTGGCCCAGGTCAGTACACACGGCTTATTCTAGTGTATTTGCATGTGATACAGTGAAACAAATGCAAGTAAATGCTTGTATTTGGTGTCACTGGTCACAGTAGGGTCAACTAACATAAACTTATGTTGGACACCTAGATGTGTTTTTTTTCTGTAGATGTTCACTCAGTATATTACCAACCAAAATAACCTCTCGCCCAATAATCATGTGTTGACGGTGTTTCAGAATGGATTGTGGATTCTGGTATAACCTCCTTGCCCCCAATAATCATGTGTTGACGGTGTTTGGGAATGGATTGTGGATTCTGGTTTATGTATTATTACCTTGTTTATTCCCTAGAAAAGGTGAGTAGGTAGCAAAATTTGGCCAAGTTTCATGGTGGTTTGGTTTGCGCCCCCTGCCAAAGTCTGGGAGGTGGCACTGCCGACCTTTTTACCATCACTTCAATCAATTTGAGCAGACCTTTTGTTTACATCAGGTTAAAAGAAAACAGGGGGTGCATTATATCTGCATTTGAGCTCATAAGAAAATACTAGAAAATTTGAGTAGTGTAGCGTCATGGGCATTGTGGTATTACAGTTGAATCGTCCTTGTAACTATTCATGTCATACATCTGTATGTTACATATCATTTTGGAAACTTTATTTATACAGGCGCGGCACCTGCCAGAACGTTTCCTTTTCATGGTGGTTTGGTTTCCGCCGCCATCCCCCCATTTTCAAATTTTTATCACTTTGTCAAAACCTGGATTCTCTGCAATTACTTACCGTCAACACTGAATGTCTTTTTCATTTTGTCACAATCAATCAATTTGATCAATCGCATATTTGTATTAGATCAGGTTAAAAGAAACACAATGCGTGCAGTATTATATTCTGCATTTGAGAAATAAGAAAAGAAATAGAAGGGTTTAAATCATACATGATAGTGTACTATCCAGGGCATTATGGTATTACAGTCATCACACGTCCTTTTTAACTATTCAAAATCAATAAATACATCTTCTATTTTAAAGACATGTTTGTTTATAAACTTTATTTATAGTGTTTAGTGTTATTTGTGTATAGTGTTATTTGTCAGCTGTACTCTTGATGAAATTGTTTTTTTTTAACTTAAATTATACCTTGATATCTGATTCTCAGAGTGGCTGATGTTCTCATGGGGCGGGTTAAAGAGAAGTGGAATGTGGGGAAAAATAAAAGAGGAATGTGGGAAAAGGCCTCCAAAAAGAGAGATGTGGCATTTCAAGAAAGTGGGATGTGGGGAAAGAGCCTTAAAATTTGTAGGATGTGGCAAATGAGCTACAAAAAAATAAGGATGGGGGATTTATTGACCTTTATAACTAACCCCCACCCCCACCCCTTCTCATTGTGTGCGCACCATGTTTATGTTGTAGACGTAGGGTATGACGACTTCTGGCTGAACATGTACAAGTCGACACCGGACGTCGTGCCAGGCACGTGGGTGGACATCGCCACCGGCCAGCAGCTCACGTACTACAACTTTCGTAGTGGTTATCCCAAGAACATCAGTAATAGATACGCTTTCGCACGCAGTTCTTACTCATACCGATGGATGGGCGCCGTGGGCAACTGGTCAAAAAATTACATCTGCAAGATGTAAGCACTCGCCCAGGGCCAGGCCAGGGTGCTCTTGTGATGAATTTACATGTTTCAATAGTAGTTTTCTAAGGAACGGAGAATAAAATTGTCAAGCTAACTAAACTTGCTTTTGAGCCATGTCCAGATATGGCTTAGCATATATCATGATGACGCTCTTACCTTTTTTAGCACGTGTGTAGCTCTCAAGTTACATATGCTCTACATACATTAACTGCACATCAGATAAAGGATTTTATAGGTGTAAAAGTTACTTGTGTAACATTTTTCCCGTTTCAAGAAAGTTTTATCCAATGTCGTGATTCATGAGATGTAGACTATGGGTTTCATTAGGTTATTAGCTGAACATCTTTTATATTTTCTCAGCATTTAAGTCATGAGCGAATACAACTGATTTAGAATTACAATCGTTTAGATGGTATCGATTTTTTTCTGAAGTTTTTAATGCGTCTTTCTATAACAGCTCTCAAATAAATCATAGGACGTTGCTTGATACACACCTTTGATGGATGGCAACGTAGCAAGATGTATACAGTGGAACCTCTATACTGTACTAGGACTTGCTTCAACTGTAGGGGTCGAAATTAGGCTGGTTTACCCCACATAGGATTTAAATAACAGTGCTCTGCTTTATTTGCAAAAATTGTCTGATATCTGAAATAAATCGTCTCTTGTTCTTAGCTAGTTTTACAAATTGTAATATAAGAAATATGTTAGAGATGAAAATTTATGATTGTTATGATTAGGGCTCTTTAAAGCTGAAAAGATTTAATAAATCTAAATTTTAAAGAAAATGTTGCATTTAGGACTTTTGGATATTTGATATTTAAATAACATAAAAAGAAAACACAATACCAGAAACACAACCATATGCTATGAATAGACTTCATGAAAATTTTGATATAATGATCAAAATTGTAAAGATATTGAATGACTATATTGGTGACAAGATTATTTAGAGGAAACAAAAATCTATCATCACTTTCTTGGTGTCATTTCAAAGCCAAATAATGGTGATGGTTAATGGTGAGAGTAGGCCACAAATATATGTTCAAAACAATACACTCTTTTAGTACGGTAACAGTTTCACCAAGCAGGGCTTCACTTAACACCTGTCTCGGCCTAATGACTAGGTGATAATTCAAAGGTTTAAAAGTTGAATGCAGACCCAAAAATGATAAACATTTGCCCAAAATGGTTGGGATGGGCCCACATGGACCACCAGTTAGATCATCTAGCAAAATAACGTACGTGCACAATAGTTTTCAACATGGTTTTGTAGTAACTTTATGTCCACATTGAAATTCTACTGTTTGCAGTAATAAAGCACCCTCTACTTTGTTTATGTAGATCCTAGTTAGTAAGGGAAGAGTCATTTTGATTTTCTTGGAGTGGGGGGGTCGGTTGGTTTTAGTGGGGGTCGGACTTTTAAAAATGATGGACTTTTAAATCTCAACTAATAGGGGGGGGGACATACTTTTGAATTTTTACATTTTGTAAACATTAAAATCATAATGAACACCAAACGTTCATCTATCATATATAGTGTACTGTTCACTCATGAAATTTAAAGACATTTAAATACTAGACATTCATATCATCATAGCATCATCATCATCATCAAATCTTCATCATGTTTCATCATCAAATCATCATCATCAATCATCATCATCATCATTTATGTCATCATCATCATCATCATCATCGTCGTCATCATCATCATCACGCGTTTAACGCAAATTGTTTAAAGTCCTCTCTTGGAACTCAATCAAAGGCTTTTACAAGGTCAATAAACGAGAAGTAGAGTGTCTTATTCTCTGCCATATACCTCTCTTCCAACCGACGGAGGAGAAATACAGCATATCTTGTGCCTCTACCTGGCATAACGCCAAATAGCATGTCATGGATGAACGTTGCACAGCAATTCTCTCTAGTCTCTTCCCAAGCAGCGGGCTGTTAAAAGGCTACACGGACGAACCGTTGTCTCTGTAGCCCCCAATAATAAAATGTTTCTCGTCCCCTCCCCCCTGTGTATGGTGGTGCCTCCTGATCATTTTTATTGCCTCCCCAGTGATAAAAAATAAAATGGCGCTCCCGCCTGGCTGCAGACAAGACGGCCCCGTCCCTGTCATTTGTTTGCTAGATCTATGCACGCTAGATATTATACTTCTTTAATTAAACTATATTATACTATAATAGTTTGTTATTGCAACTCAATACAATAAAAGTTGTTTTATAAGTGATGTTTTATGATTTTGATAATAGAAAGACATTGTTCACATACAATCAAAACACATGTAGTTCATTCATGGCCCAATATTCAAAATGAAAGATTTCACGCGGAAGAAAAATAAAAAATAAAAAGTGAATCCCTCCTCAATTTTTTTATAATATAAGGACAGAAAAATCAGCAAAATAAAATACAAAAAATAAAATTGACCCCCCTCCTATGTGTAGGAAAATAGGCAGGACGAGAAACATTTTATTAATTTTATGGAGCCTAATTCATTATTTATTTCCACAACACCCGAACCCTGGCATGTCATGAATAGTAGATCATTTGTTTTAAAAATTGGAGCAAAACAGGCAAAATCACTGCATTATTGCTTTCGAAAGTCTAAAGAGTACCATATATTGGGTTTATTAATGTGCTAAAACATGCAATCATATATAAATTTATGTCACGAATCAGACCCCGGGTTACAGTGCGATGTGTCATGGGAGGCATAAACACACAATGTGAGATATAGTACCAAAATTGTGTTGGGTTCTTTTGTTGTTTTTATTTTTTTTTTATTCATGGCGGACAAAAACTGAAACCAATTTGAGATCAAATTATACTTAGGATGTTGTACAAAAAGATTTAACATTTTGGGTCTGGGTCGGACGCTAATGACAGAGGCTCTGATGGGAAAGAAAGTTGCAGAATAGACTGAGGGTCTGTCCAAATAAATTAGGATTTGATAGATTGATTGACATATGTTCTTTAGACTACTTTCACACATTGGCCTTACAGAAATGCAAATGAGGTCTGTTACAGCATGTTAACATTAAAAACGTTTTTTCCAACAGTTTCTGAACACAGAACACTGCGTACTCGTTGATGTGAAAAGGGATAATATGACAAAGTATGAAAATATAAGAACACGAGCGTGAACCGCTCCATAACAACCGGCCACTACCAGCTTTCCTGATGTTTTACATTAGAGAAAACACTGGAATTAACTAATTTATTTACATGATAGCTTGCACTTGACTCGGTGCACACATTCAAATAACAACAGTTACAAATATTACCTAATAGCTCACATAATCAACGTACTCATCAGTTTCACGGCTGCACTTGCTTCAAATGGGACTTTTTCAACAACTTAGATGATTTGATAAAATTTCTTTTCACAATCAGTTTTTCAATTTACTTCATTTGCAAGATTGAACTTCTCAATCAGAAAAAAATAAGCCTGAAAAGTACATAATTTTCAGGATTTTGGTGTCTTGACCACTTGATATTTGGAATCAGTAAGTTTTTAGTTGGAATAGGTCTTAATACAAGTCACGCACACTTGGAGTCCAACTGACTAGATCGCACAACAGCAGAAGCTTCACCCTATTCTTTGAATTGCAGAAAAAGCCGCTATTTTACCCGTGGCATTCACACACATGGTCACAAACACCCTCACCTAAATTCTACTAGTTTAACAGTCACGCACTTTCAATCAACATTCAACTCATCCTAAAATTAATATCAAACATAACTATCACAATAATATTCTCACGTATGGTTACAGTTAATTGTGAAAATAGAAAAAAAATAAACCCCAAATATAAAATGAAACCAACAGACATTTTTATCCAGATCTTCTCTGGTCCTAAGTTTTATGGATAAATAATGAAAAATATTTTTAATCCTGTTAAAAATACACAGCAACTGTGTTTACATGTACAACGCTTTTCCTATATTTTAAAATCAACAAATCTGTAAATTCCCTATGGCTTGTGTTTTACACAATACAATTGAGGTTTGTTTTAACAAAGACCATTTTTTAACATGACAAAGTCACCTCAAATTGATCTCAACCAAGGATTAAAGACTATATATTTAAAAAACACATTCTACATCATTTGTTGATACTGAAAGAATTGTATTCCTAGTTTTTTACTTGTGAACCATTAAATCCGATTTCCACACTGTATTAACAAGCTTATGAGAGAATCCCGCAATCTGCAATACATCCGTGAGTAAAAAGGTTTGTCACTTCATGACTACACTTACATATAGGGCAGTGAAAAGCTCGAGACTTATAACGCAATATTTAAGATTTCACATGATTAAGAATATAAAAGTTACGCACATCAGACTTTTTCCTGATTAAATTGTATTTTTCATTGACCAATGAATATTTTAGCTCTAACAAAAAATATTTTTTTTTTACAGTTCTCTGACTTCAGAGGCACACAAACTTCATATTGTATGGCTGGTTTTAGGTTGAACCCATATCAACCCAGATTATACCCAGCTTTGGTTTACTCCAGCATTGCAAACTCGATTCTGATAATTTGGCAAACCTTTTCTTGTTAACAATAATTCACATTTCCAATCCTTACATTACTACATATTACCATGGTATGTTATATTACATTTAGCACAGAATTACGGTTATTCATTTCAGATTCTTCAAACATAAAACACATGGTTAGGATAACAATTACTTGATTTCTATAAAGGCAATCATTACATGAAACGACCATTAAAACAATTCGATTTTACAATTGAACTGAAATTGCAATATCTTCACAACATCACTACATCCCAGTACTAGCAAAAAGATCGATGTTAAACAGTTCAACAAAGATGTCGTATGGAACTCAAAAGAAGCTGTCAGGTTATTAGAGAAGTCATATGTACATC
The DNA here is from genome assembly GCA_019095985.1 of Streblospio benedicti. Lineage (NCBI taxonomy): Eukaryota > Metazoa > Annelida > Polychaeta > Spionida > Spionidae > Streblospio > Streblospio benedicti. The sequence goes on from CM032663.1 coordinate 50,705,625, forward strand.
TACTGAAACGGTCTATACAAGGTTTGGATTTCAATATAGCATACTCCTTGCCCTGCTAGTGCTGCTGGCGACTGTAGCGCTGGATGCAGCGATCGTCCTCGGGCTGCCAGCGACGGTCCTCCAGGTCGTCACAACTGGGGGAAAATTGCATGATGAGAAAAATCACATAAACTTCATATCTATTAGGTATTTAAAATCCTGTACACTTGGTTCACAGCACTTGGTCTCATGATAGTTTTGTATTAGTGTTCTTTTAGGCTGTGTAATATTCACGAAAGAGAATTTTAATTTTTTCATATTATTAACGTTTTCAAGCACTACAAGGCTCCTTATCAAAAAATTATCATATTTTTTGATAAGGAGCCTTGATAAGGAGCCTTGTAGTGCTTGAAAACGTTAATATAAAAAATCTAAAATTCTCTTTCATGAATATTACACAGCCTAAAAGAACACTAATACAAAACTATCATATCTATTAGCATTTGGGAAAATGGGGGCCACACGTAGAGGACGTCTGTTTGGGTATGCGCGATCTATGGTGTGTGTGCTGAACACCCCATCAGCCTGAACATGCTGCTGAACAAGAGGGGCTATGGCTTGGCTGGTGCTGTGTTCACCTCGGGCTTACATGCCCCTACTTGAGTTGCACCATATTGTTTTTCACTTGAGATTTGCCGCCTTAAGTTTGACGTGATCCCATTTAACAGCTCCATTATTAACTGAGAGAAACCTCAAAGACGAATGCTATCAGTGACAGATTCATGGTTTAAGTAAAGTAAACAGGTGCTAAATGAATTGGTGGGAACTGACATGTGTCAGTCGCTTGGGAAGAACCAGCCAATGTGTTTTGAACGGAAATCAATGCACGCGAGTCAGTGGCACGGCACAAGGGACGAAACGCGTGTCACGTGGATTGGTACGAGAACAATTCACATGGTACGCCTTTTATCGCCCGCTCGCTCATCATTAGAAATCATGCTCAGTGGATGAAAAAGTATACTAAATGTTCAAAGCAATTTGCGCACAACTTTTATTCATTTTACCCCTATGAATAAACCTTAACTTTGCATATCTAATACATCAATCTTGAGAAATGTGAAGTAGGGAATTCTTACGCGATGAAGGTCTTCTGCGTGTTGATGGTGTGCCTGTTGTGCCTCTGCAACACGTAGCCTCTGAAGCGTGGCTGTTTCACGGCCGGATGGTCGGGCTTCTCACCACGACGCATCGCCGCCAACAGCTGCTGCATCTCTTCAATGGACGCTCGGAAAAGCTCGTAATTCGGATTTTGCTGGAACGTTTCGTTCGACTTGCAGCTGTGTAGGTCTTGGGCTTGTCTACAAAAAAAAGCATAAATTATCAAAGTAGCAAACAACAGTTCAGAGGCTGATTATTTCAAATTTGTCACTAAAGGTCCGTGAACATTTGAATTAATGATGCCATAACAGAATTTATCATCAGGGTCAGGATTAGGTGGAAAAGTGCTACTCGTCAGCAGGACGAGTAACACCCAAATATCTAGTCATCCTGCAGAAAATGTACTCGTCCTCCTTGCACAAACTCTATACTCGTATGACAAATTTACCAGAATTGCTACTCGTCAAAAGGACGAGTTACTAAAACTTCTTACTCGTCCTCCACAAGCTTTTACGAGCCAATACGGGCGGAGTCGCTAATCCTGACCTTGCATTGATGCATAAAAGCATTATTACTGTATAAGTACCGTATTCGTTCTAATAGGCACACAGTGCCCTTACAAAAACAAATTTCAGGAAAAAAAAATTATAATAAGCGCACCCCAACAATTTTTAACGTTTCATGCATTTTTCTCACTTTGACCCCACAGAACATGATAACACAACGCACCCGGATGGTTAAGTGGTAATCCGAATACGGAATAATAACGGCATGTTATAGTCTTACAATATGGCGCTGGTAGGTGGAATCTTTGCTCCCCCCCCCCTGCCCCCCCAAAAAAAATCAAGAGTTGTATAATATTTAATCTGCATAAACAGGGAGGGGGTGCGCTTAATGGGGCAGGTGCGCTTATAAGAATGAATACGGTGTGTGCCACTCACTCGTACGCCTGGAAGGCGATGGGCCGCAGCCGCTGCTTCTCCTGGGGCGACAGGCGCGGCCGCCGGTCTCGCCGACTCTAAAACACCAACACACACATGGGCTAGAAAACTACACAATTTTCATAAGGAATTCAAAAATGTTGTCGGAGGCATTAAAATATTTCTCTGTCCTAAGAAGCTATTTAGTTGAAAATACTTTTAAAATATGTTATACACCAGTCTTATTTTATAATGAATTCCAGTATGAAAATCTATAACGAAATTTCTATGAATACGATGGTGCATCATGATATTGGATGATAAATCTAGTCCAAATGGCAGTTTCATATGAAAATTGTTGCCAAATCAGAATTACATACAAATAAATTTGCCACTCAAATGTACTTTAGTCATTAAAATCATTAAAATATTTCATCCTTTTGCAGTATAAAAAGTGACTTAATTCTAAAATGGAAAATGATTGCATCAAATTGATAATGAAATAAAACTTAGTCATTATGAAAAGGGTTTGTTTTTATTCACTTCCATGTTGGCAGCAGTGAAATGGTGAAGTGAAGCTAATTGTTCCTTAAAACTTGCTGTTTTGTTTATACATTCTACATCCGATAGTACTAAATACAGAGGTACTAATTTTCATGATAGTGTAGACCAAAAATGAACATTTGGTAATTGCAATCATGTCACATCAAGATACCAGAATGAAAAACTGTGCACATTTCCACATATTCTTATCTTTATCTAAAATAAATACTCTTTGTCAAAGTTTTCAATACTGTATGTATGTTCTACTGGAATAAAAAGAATTCTTACCAGACTTAAGATTACTCGGTTCAACACGGGTCTCATTGTTTAGTGCATGGTTTTATTTTTCAGCTGTATTCTTGATGAAATGAAATTTTGTTTTAAAAACTTACATTGTGACATATATATGATTTTTTAAATTTTAAAATAATTCTTAAAATAAAATTTTCAAAACAAAATTTCATTTTATCAAGAATACAGCTGAAAAATAAAACTATTCACTATAGATAATGAGACCTAGTGCTGTAGCCCAAATATATAGAATATTTAATAACACTGGTTGCATGTTCAACTTACCCAAATATAGCTCACCTGAATACACGATTGTAACAACAAAACCACCCCCCATGCTTGGTTACTACTCGGGTAGCAAGAAATTTCCTCCATTACATCCTAGGCTTACAGAATCAGACATGTTTGAACGACGCAATTCGACACAGCGGCCGATTTCTCACCAAAACAATGTTGTTGCCCAAAGGAGAGAGGAAAGCTCCAGCAACAGCAGGGTGCGCGTGGTTAGTGATGCTGCGAGTGTTAGAGGGTTAGTGGGGGGATCGGCAGATCTGAACAGTCATAGCAAAGACTGGCCAAGATCTCTTATCTAATAGAACGTCATGCAAAACTTAAATACAAAACACATTAACCTGAACAGTTTATCAAAAGGCTACCTCAGCGTTATCATTTCTTCTCGGTGATCGTGAGAGACTCCGTGCTCTAGAGCGATTTCTGGCTCTTGCTGATGGACTCCTGGTCCTTGAATGGCTCCGAGCCCTCGAATGACTTTGTGCCCTTGAATGACTTTGAGCCCTCGAATGACTCTGTGTCCTTGACGACCTTGATACAGAGGAGCTTCTTGAGCTGTCCCTTTTACTGTCTTTCACGTCAGAGTGTCTGTTTGGCGCTGGATTTCTCACCACAGATTTCAGTTTCTTATCTCGCCAGGACTTGTGCGACTTGTCGTACGGCTCATATTTTTGAGACGTTGAGACGTTTTTTGAGATGAGCAAACACTTCTTACTGACGACGACATTTCTTGTGTCGTCGGTTGTTTTTCTCGTTGCTGGTGGAGGGTGAATGGGACTAATAAATGTCTTCTTCATTTCACACGTGGCGACATTATCGAGCTCTTCCACGGTAACCGACTGAGCGTAGGACTTTGGTGGGGTGGCTTGAGGTGTGAGCGGCGAGAGGCGGCGAAGGCCGGGCAGACCGGTCTTCAGGTCAATATTGGGGCTCGATCTAGAAGAACTATCAGACTTATCTGGAGTTTTCTCTTGATCGTCTTCACTTATGGTGTCGACTACCACAAAATCTGCTTTGTTCGAAAAAAAATCAAATTTTCCGTTGCTATCATCATCGCCTGCATCGACATGAGATTCCGCGGTGTTATTTTCCGAGGCGCACGGTTGGTCGGTGGTCACATGGTCATTGAAAAAGTCGTCTTCCATTTCAACATCGTCGTCTATCAATATGCTGCTCAAATCTGCACAGGTCATGTCGTCGCCCATCGCAGTTATTGGCAAATCTAAAAATGCCGCATCAAACTCAGCGAGATAGTCATCCTCTTTGGACGGGTTGTAATCAGACGCTGGTATGGGCAGTAATGGGGGAGAACTTGTGGACTTTAAGTGATTGCCATCAGATTCCATTATGGACAGCGATGGTGGGGAACTTGTGGGCTTGGCGTTTTCTAAACTTGGTACAGAGTTTTCACAATATTCATCATCGAAGTCCACGTCAGGATAGGCAAGAATGGTTTCATTCTCATCATCGGTGGCTTCCTGACTACATGCTGGTGGAGGAGTGGGCAGTGAGTCCATCGCATCATCGTCCTGATATTCAAAACATTCGAGAGTCTGCTCCGAACTGTGGTGGCTGCCATACGGATCATCAACCATTTGATCGTTATTATTTTCGTCATGTGGCACATTTTTATCCCCAATCTGTTCCATACCATTTTTATCCCCAATCTGTTCCATATCATTTTTATCCCCAATCTGTTCCATATCATTTTTATCCCCTATCTGTTCCATATCATTTTTATCCCCAATCTGTTCCATATCATTTTTATCCCCAATCTCCATATCATTTTTATCCCCAATCTGTTCCATATCATTTTTATCCCCAATCTGTTCCATATCATTTTTATCCCCAATCTGTTCCATATCATTTTTATCCCCAATCTGTTCCATATCATTTTTATCCCCAATCTGTTCCATATCATTTTTATCCCCAATCTGTTCCATATCATTTTTATCCCCAATCTGTTCCATATCATTTTATCATTTTTATCCCCCCAATCTGTTCCATATCATTTTTATCCCCAATCTGTTCCATATCATTTTTATCCCCAATCTGTTCCATATCATTTTTATCCCCAATCTGTTCCATATCATTTTTATCCCCAATCTGTTCCATATCATTTTTATCCCCAATATTCCTATCAACTGTAATGATACTATATCATTTTTATCCCCAATCTGTTCCATATCATTTTTATCCCCAATCTGTTCCATCAACCATTTTTCGTCCCCAATATTATTTTTATCCCCATGTGACACATTTTTGTCCACAATCTGTTCCATACCATTTTCGGCTTGATCGCTATTGCTATCAACTGTAATGATACTAACGGCAGAGGAAACAGTTAAATCCCCACCACTTTCAGACTCAATATTAGTTTGATCACTGCAAACGACAGGTGAGCGATTAAATGAAGATGAAGATGTTAAAGCATCATCAACCATTTCCTCGTTATTGTTTTTGTCATAAGACATATTTTTATCCCCAATCTGTTCCATACATTTATCGGCTTGATCGCTGTCAACTGTAATGATATCAACGGCAGAGGAAACAGTAGAATCCCCGCCGCTCTCATCAACCATTTGCTCGTTATTATTTTCGCCATGTGACACATTTTTGTCCACAATCTGTTCCATACCATTTTCGGCTTGATCGCTACTGCTATCAACTGTAATGATACTAACGGCAGAGGAAACAGTTAAATCCCCGCCACTCTCAGACTCAATATTAGTTTGATCACTGCAAACGACAGGTGAGCAATTAAATGAAGATGAAGATGTTAAAGCAGAGTGTTTTGGGCTGTCAGCTGATGTCTGAGTCTGGTGAGCCTGGGCTGTACTGGAGGAATCTCCCGCCACCGCCTCGGCAGCCAGTGGAGTTACCTTGTGAGCCGGATCTGAAAGAGACGCAAACGTAATATGTAGTCAAAGTGCTGTTCATTAGGTATGTAGCATAGGGCTTCATAGTATGTGTATATTCACTGCTTGCTTGTATATATTTTAATAAAGTTAAAAAGATTTTAAAGTTTCGATGATTTGATAAGTATATACATGTAGCAGTGAATATACACTGACAGATACACATACAATAATATGACGACTATGTCATGCTTGATAAAACACATTAGAAAATGTCATAAAACAACATACATTTGTATAAATACAAAACTTCAGCACACTCATGTTGAGGGCAATATTGTTATTTTTCATGTTCCTGAACATTTGAAGTGTCAGTATTAAAGCAATAAGTATACTACTACTAGTGGTTGTAGACTGACGAACGGGAATCTGTGAATGCACGTGGTTTTAAATGTTTATCAATCAAAAACAGAAATTTTGACATAATACATTGTGGGTTTTTTGTTTTTTTTTTTTTTGCAGCTTATGGTTTGCAATAAAAATGTGCGACATGAACATTGAACACAACAACTTATCAACACATACCAAACAAATTACGAAGAATTTAACATAAACGAACTTTATCTACACATACCAAACAAATTGTCAAACATGTCAAGGCATGACATGCGCAGAGACATTTTGAATATGGCAACAGCAGTTGTAGTCGAAACTGTCAATCATGCAAGAATTTATTGTGTTGTGTTAAGATGAACTTTGTAAATATATGGATTGCAACACGAACACATTGAAGGCTATAGGGTTGTGAGTTACCTGGTGCGTCGGTCTCGTCCTCCATGATGTCCATGAGGGGCAGCAGGTAGTGCACGGCCAGCGACACGATCTGTCCCCGTGTCTTATCTGCCTCCGTCTCACCCACCGCGTCGTCCTCGTCATCGCTGTCGTCATAGCAACTGCAGACACGCAAAAAACAACAGTAGGCATGCGAACGGAAATCGGTGAATGAACATTAATTCCGATAATGTGATTTTAGATACTTTTATCATTCAAACAGCATCGAAATTTTTAAATAATGTAATGTATTTGACAACAACATCAACGTAGATGTTCAATATATCTTCAGTGTATCAATGTGAAATGTTTAAAACCACATTATCGGAATAACTTTCATTCACGTTTTCCGTTCGTTTGTCTAGGCTAAACGAGCATATAATTTCAGTCTTAGTTTTCGGCTGTTTTATTTTTAGTTTTCGGCTGTTTTATATATGAAAAGCGTATATGACGTAATTTCAAACAATTAGAGCAAAGATGTGCTTCTGCTAATAGTGGTCGCGTACAGTCCGGTACTGTCCCATTTCGTTCCATCCTGTGTTTTTTTCGTGGGATATGCCTACAAAATTTGGAAAAATACAGAAAAGTGATTCGCTTTAACATCAAAAAGTATTATCTAAAAACCCTTTTGGAAAGAGCGTCTTCAGGGGTTTCAAATTGTTTATTACTTATTACTTAAAAAACTTCGAATCGAAAATTGACAGTTTTGTGAAATTAATACTCAAATATTGTTTTAGCATTTATCTAAAAAAACTAATGGTCCAAATTTAAAAACAATACCACGAATACTTATCCATGGCCCTGCAGTGTATAAGAAATATTCAAGATATTTTTGTTTGTTTTCTATTTTATGCTGGGAGCTAGATATAAAATTCAAGGATAAGCGAAAGTCGTATAAGAAAATTGCTACAGCCTCATCATGTGTACATACACTTATTTGCTAATAGAAATATTCAGGTACGATCGTAGTGCCACAGTCTCGATCAACCCGACCCTGTGATTGAGTAGATGAGGAAACGATTTAGTCTCTATCAATGTTTGTCTAAATAATTCTCAGAATGCACTGTAAAACACGTAAAAAGTCACGTGATTTGGTTTGTTTGTCTAAAAATTACCCAGAGTTCATAGATAAGAAAAATCGTGTATGTAGACTACTCACGCGAAGAGCACGGCCTGCACACTGTCCTCCACCACCTGCTCCTCATCGCCTGGGGGCTCCGCGTCATCAGCAGCATCGCTGTTGGTAAACGTCAGTGTGATTTGTCCCGAGTCGTCGTCCACGGCAACGGTATTCTCCTCAAACAAACTCTGATCCAGTGGGTCGAGCGCGACTTGCTCCAAGCTACAGTTTATATACGGCACACAGTTGTTCCATATAAATGTTTGCGAGCGATCTTTGGACAGCTCCATGCTGGGGACCTCGAGGATGCTCGGCGCGCCTAGCAACGGACTAGAATAGGTTTTTGTTTTGTCGGGCGTGCCGCGCGGACTGCTGCGTGGGTTAGAGCCGTGTTTGTGAGGACTTTCGCCGCTGTCTTGAGCCGCCATGCTGCCTCGCTCTCCCTCCGACACGGCCGAGAGGTCCGTCTCTGTGGGGATGATTGTAGGCACGGTTTTCATCGGTGAAGGATGCGTTGTATGCGGCGGTTTGTAACCGTCCCGTTTTGGTCCTGGCGTCGTCACCGATGCTGCACTGAGCTCCATGTCCACGGGGATGATCTTGGGATTTTTGGACGGCGACGAGGAGGAATTGAAAGTCACGGAAAAGTTGCCCTTTGAGCACATAGAAGGAACGTCTGAGTATTTCGCGTCCGTCTCGCCGCCTGTTTGTGACTCGATTTTGCGCACTTTCTTCCCGGGTTCGTCGTCGTCGTTGTTGTCGCTGTGTGCGTCCATGTCGGTGGGAATGATTTTGGGGCGTGTTGTGTGCGGGGCGGGGTGGTGGTGGGGGGTCACGTGTGGCAGCAGCCGGGTCACCATCGCTCCCCAAACTGTGCGGCGTGTGGCTCCTTTTGGACGATTTATCATCATCGAAGTCAAAGTCCATATCCTCCACCACATCGTCCAGTTTCATATTCTCCTTCGCCTCCTCCCCGCCGACTCTCAATCCCGCAGACTGATCGTTGCCGTTGATTCGCTGCTTTTCATCACTTTTACAATCACCTCCCACACTCAACATTGGCGTTATCTTCGAGAAGTTGCCAACATTCGATGTTTTCCGATTGCTCCTCCCGTCGTGTTGTGGGATGCGTTGCTCCGGCCTGGGTGGTGCCGAGGCCCACACGTTGACTGTAGGTGGCGCCGGTGGTCGCCGGTACCCGGCTGACTGAGCCGTCGCCATGGCAGCCATCTTGGGCGGGCTGGGCAGCACCGAGTGCTGGGGCGGAACCGCGGGCTCCGTCACGCCCGGACGCTTCTTGGGGATACGGCCGAACGCCTTCGTACTGTTCTGTTGTAGGAAATCTAAAAACAAACGCATCAAAGTCAACAATGAATGTTAAGACTGATTTTGAATTTGACACAAGTTCTAGAATTTTTTAGTTGCAATTAGAATGTTCATGAATTCTGATATGGGCATTGGTAAGCTAGGGAAATAATAGTTGTTCGGCAGATGATTTTTTTTTAAATATGCAACGTGCTTATAAGTAGTTTGGCCAGCTTTGCCATTATGTTATTCTACATAGTTGCGAGAAAAATGTTTACTTTGCACAGTTTCATTTTTAGAAATGATAGTTACTTCAATCATCTTTTCCAATGAGATAGGTCGTTTTAGATTAAATGATATAATGTTACAAATAAACATCTAGAAAACCCTTCTACGCCAAAGATTAAAGATGGATAGAATAGTTAAGAAAACACATTTTTTCATGGAGTTTCTACTTACCAAGATGATGCAAATAATCATTTGTTGTATATGTCTCATGGACATACCAAATAAATACTTGGGATGATTGGAAAATCTTGAAAGATGTAAGCTCTATCACAACACAACACTATTAGCAAGCTGGCATGTGAAACTGACATACCATCAATATTCTTGCAAAAGCCCAGGATCATGTAAAGGACCGAAATATGCACAATATCACATGTTCAGAGCACCGTATCAACGTAAATAATTGCGATAAAAAACATACCCATAGACTAGTTCGCATATCCCAATCATAGTACTATTTTTGGCCCATTGGTGGCTACAAACTTTTTAGTCTTGATCAATCATACCCTGTGATACTTCGGCATAGCAGGAGAAAATGATCGAGACTATGCCAAGTCGTGAACTCTGATTGGCGATTGTTCTTTATAACGCACCTTTGCAAGGATATTTATGGTCTATGCTAACATTGAAATCTCTATAATTACATTTTCATCCATCTAAGACAATGGCCATATTGGAAAAGTCGAGAAGTGAACATTGAATGATGGAATCTATGCAGCCATAAGATCATGAAAGCACATACATAATAGTCCAGTATTTTTCATTGACTGTTCATCGAATAGAAAAATACTATGTAAAAAGCCAGCTGCCACAAGCATCATGTTATCCCCATGCAAGAACCGTGCGCCTGCAGTGATGAACAACAAAATGTCACCGAAATATGCATAATACTTTTGGAATAATCGCCCCAATCGATAACTTCACAAAATTATCTTCGACTTGTTTCACGTTTGATTTATACATGTTGATTTGATACTGATTTATCAAAATTAAAAACGTTCTTAAATAGAAAAAAAACTAAAAACAAAACAAAACAAAACAAAAGTAATCTTGTGAAAGCTTTATTGGTTGGCGCATATTTATTTCATAGACGTCACTTCAAAAACTTTGTCTTTGATTTCCTCTAACATGGTACTTTAGAATAAACAGCACTTTCTTGCACAGGGACAATAACACACACACCAGCTATGTACAAAGGTACCTTTGATTTCTATGTTGTCCAAAATTGCATTGATGTCTGGTGATCATAATAAACATAACAGTTAGACATTGATGTCGCTTAGGACTTTCTCCAATTATTCAAGTTGAAATACAAGTGTAGTGGGTGACTTTACAGGTCTTGACTCACCCAGGGCGTGGTTATCTTTGCCTTTGTTCCAGCTGTTGCTTTCCGCTCCCTTTTTCTCACTGCTGCTGCTGCTTAAAATGCAAATAATACACACGATAAATAAAAGTAACTAATGTCAATAATTCTAAAAACTACTATCAACTATGAAATGCTGTCATGCCCCACATTCAGTACTTGACTGTACTTGGACACAGCTGGTTGATAATGGCAAAGGATTAAGTACAGTAGAACCCATCATCTCAATATTGCTTGCCTCAAATGTTATCACAAGGTTAGTGTCATTTCCCTTCTGCTACATTATGTACATGTATTAGTTGGTTATCTAGAATACTCGCTATTTCAAGCATAAAAAACCTACAAATTTGTGATAATGAGTTCCTACTGTAGCTGTGATTTTTTCTTCACACTTAAGCCAAGTATAAAAGAGAATTCACAATAGGTTTTCAGTCCTACTTTGTGGGCCTAGTGACTATTCAGGGTTCCCACAGATTTTCGCAGATTAAAATTCACTGACTTTTCCATGACTTCTGAAGACAGATTTTCATTTTTCCAAGAATTTTTTCTGATACCTAGCTTCAATTAAATATGGTCTCTGTAAAGATCAAATGGACCAATAATATGTATACGATAGATTTCTATTCTTACCCACAAATCTACAGATACATATTTCTTATCAAAGTATGTGGAGAGGGGCTTGAAGAGTAGGGGCTTCGTGTGAAGCATGTAAAAATTAGACTTTTGGAAGATATCAAGGTGCTGAATATAACAAAATTTTATCTCTGCTCAAACAGCATTTAAATTACCAGTTTAACCAAAATTCAGTGACTTTTCCATGACTTTTCACAAAATTTCATTTTATCAATTACTCCTTACAAAAAATTCAATAACTTTCCCAGGATTTTCAAAAAATATGAATTTCAATTACTTTTCCCGACTTCATGGGAACCCTGCTCTTGTCCTGACACCAATTTTATCCCAGTACTTTTTGGCAATAATAATTTTTCCCCCTTAGACTTATCGTGAACATTGCTCGAAATGATTCACCCTAAAATGCCGCATCCACATGACAATTTTTGTGTTAATATATAACTTCGAAAGATGTGCATACTTATAGAAATTTTCCACTTTTTCAAACTTTAACTGTGTGAAAAAGCAATTTGGTAAAAGGCATATAGACAATGATTGAAACAGATGTGTTTATGCTTTTAGATACATTTAAATAATCCCTACATTAGGTCAATTTTTCACATCCAATTAAGCATCAATGGTGTTAAACAATTTCCCACGCATTTGGATACATGGAACAATACTGTTTTCCTTCATTGATTTAGGTCAGTGGCTGTCCCAACTACGCAAATTGCTCTTACATTTCAAGTTTGTTATCTTTTAAGCAAGGCGTTTTCCTTTCATGATATTATTTCAGAATCTTATGGTTGTCATGCGCAATTCAGATATTTCAATGATAAGTTCATCAAACTGCTTTTTACCTGTCAGCTGCTGCTGGCGTCGCCTTTCTGCTGCTGCGTTTGTTCTAGGAGCTTCACACTATCACACGTTTCCTTCGTCTTCAGCTCTTTCTCCTTCTTCAGCCTCTGGGCCCTTTGTGCTAGAGGCTGGTTTAAAACTATCTAAAAAGCGATAAACGTACTGTGTAAAAAAAATTGTTGGGAATTCAGAGGGTCAGCAAGTGAGACTAGTGCATAGTTAAACAAATACACATGTATTTGTGATGTAAACTCATCACCCGTGCCTGATACTACACTCTAAGTCTCTTGCAGATCCACCGAGTTTTAGTACAACAGGCTATGCACCTGTGTCTGATACTACACTTTTGTAGATCCACTGAGTTTTAGTATAACAGGCTAAGCTGTTGAAGATTTCAAATCATTGCAGTTGTACGATATTCGCATAAGTTTTCACATTCTTTCAGAGCTTTAATATTCTTATTATGAGTACCGTTGTAAATTCATTAGTGTTTCAAGGTACTAAAAAGTAATAGTTGACACTCGAGTACTAAACTAAACTGGTTACTGTTAAATCCACAACATTAAAAACACAAACACTTATGAAGTCCACATGGTATTTATTGATTTATTCCCAGAACATTCTCCAACATATATACACAATGTTCTCTAACATAACATACAGACTATGATTGCATAATGTACAAGTAGTCTAACAATACAGTGGTAATATATAAATAATTATTTCACATTGGTTTTCATATTAAAACTAATACAGTAGCAATACAGTACAGTGCAACCTATGTTTAACAGTTACCTGGTTAATGAGGTCGTCTTCGTCCATTTCCTCCTCCTCGTCATCGTCGTCATCAGAGTCTCCACCACCGTAGTCAGAGTCTGAGAGCGACGACCTGAGGCAGAGAACGCCGCGATCAACATTGTGGTTATCTTGAAAACATACTTACAACAACAATCAAATCAATATTATATGAAATTAAGTCATTAGACTTATGACTCCAAGTCAGGTAAGGACTATATCACATAGTCTCTGGTGGGATTCGAATCCGAGTAGATATTTGAGGGTTACTCTTCCTGCTGACCAGTAACACTTTTCCACCTAATCCTGACCCTGTACCAGTGATAAATAAAATATTTTCAATTCAATTCAAGCATGAAATGTCTCAGTTCTCCGAGCACCATACCTGTTGTTGCTGATGGGCGTGGGTCTGTATATATCAATATATAAACTTTTAAGTGCTCCTTATCTATTACAGTGTACAACTGAGTTCGTCTTTTGTTTACATGTATCAGTGACAAACAAAATATTTTCAATTCAATTCAATTCAACCGTGAAATAGACCACCGTACCTGTTGTTGCTGATGGGCGTGGGTCTGTACACTGGCTCCTCGCTCTCCTCATCGGACGGCGGAGGTGAGAAAGCGGGCGAGAGCGGTTCTGGCGACGGCGAGTCGCCGTGTTCACTGAGGAGCCCCTCTGTCGGGCTGTAGGCAGCCCCAGTCGGCGGCGGGGTCGGCGGCTTGGTGGACATCACTGCCGACAGAGGCTGCTGAGCTGCCCCCCCACAGGAGGCTGTCGACGTCCCCGAAGTCCACCAAGTTGAGGTAGTCCCGGTAGTTGTAGTGCTGCTGCTGCTGTTGTGGCTGCTGCAGGTGGTGGTGGTTATAGTGGTTATAGAAGCCGGGGAAGTCCCAACAGAGAGGCTCTTGGATAAATTTTGGTTCTGTACAAACTGGTGTGCGTATGGTGGCGGCAGCGGCTGGTTACCAAGGTAACCGCTGGGCTGCTGCTGCTGCTGCTGCTGCTGCTGCTGCAAGTATGCGTTGCCGGGTGGCGGCAAGTGCATGTTTGCTGCTGCTGTCGCGTCGTAATACGGCAAATGCTGCTGCTGCGGCGGCAGAATACGGAGGCAATAATCCCATGAGGGGCGGGACGCTGGGGGTCGGCAGCAAACCGTCACCTCCCGCCGAGTCCACAGAGTGCAAGTCCCGCGGCTGCTGCTGCTGCTGCTGCTGCTGCTGCTGCTGCTGCTGCTGCATCTGTCCCATAAACCCCGGCAATTCCCTGGGCGGCGTGGGCAGGAGTCCCGCCCGCTTGTTGCCGCCCACAAACTGCTGATTGGCGCTGGCCAGGGCGGGTGGGTGCGTGTATCCCCCCGCCCCCGCCGCTCCGCCCCCGCGCCACCTCCACGTTCTTGCGGTCCTGCAGCGCCGCCTGCTGGGCGAAGGCGCGGCTCAGACCGTCGCGGTAGATGAGACTGTTCACCGGCACGAACTTCTCGAAGCCGTCGTCGTACTCCACGTCGCTCCGCGTCGGCGCCTTCACTCCGAAGCCGGCGCCGGGACGCGGTGAGGAAACGCCGGCACCGTTCTGAGGCGGGACTCGCATGTCTATGTCACCTGGAACACAGAGGAGTGGCGGGGTCAGAGCGCAGCCAATGCACACTTCATGGGGTTTTGTGTTATCGAAGTCGCTAATCAGTGTTTTGGGGGTACAAATCAGTATTTAGGGGTCAAAATCAGTATTTAAGTGTTCAAATCAGTATATTAGGGGTTCAAATCATTATTTTAAGGGTTCAAATCAGTGTTTTATGGGTCCAAATTAGTATATTAGGGGTTCAAATCAGTGTTCAAGGGGTCCAAATTAGTATATTAGGGGTCCAAATCAATACTTTAAGGGTAAAATCAGTATTTTGAGGCCAAATATTATTATTTTATTATTTACTCTGTTTTCTGTTCATACAATAATATGGAATGAGGTGAATTAGAGCTAGAAACAGTAAAATATTTGCTTGTACTTTCAGCGGTGTGATTAGCGTGAAATAAGAGGGACATTTGGGCCTGTGGTCATGGGGCTGTCTAATCCCCACCGGATTTGAGGCAGGGTCCGTAAGCTCCACGCTTTGAGGATTGATTGAAAGCTGTTGGAACGTGTCTGTGAAACTGCTGTCCACTATCTTTACTGCCGACTTCTTGTAAAACATTTCGTCTGTACAAGATGTTTTCAAAATCAAAACCACCGTTCACAAAATTGCGTGAGCGATAACGTTTGGGAAAAAAACATTCTATCTATCTATTTATCCTCATAACCACTGAGATCCGTACTCTAAAGCATACAAAGCCGTACTCCCGTATTCAGACCCTCAAATTTGTATGAATATGGCTACATCCATATGACGTGGCAAGCCTGATATTGTCATTCTAAAAAACTATAATTCAATATGCAAATATATTAAAAACTTATTATGTTTCTCTGTAGTAAAATTATCAAATATCATATATATAGTTGGTTTACAGCACTAGATCTCATTCTATAATCTAAAGTTTTATATTTCGTCTGTATTATTGTTTTGAAAGTTAACGAACTTTCTGGAGATAAAAAAAATTCTTAAAATGTGCTTGTTTTTTTATTTTAATATAAAAGTACAAGCATTTCCCTTTTAAAAATGTATAACACTTTAAAAATAGATTTTGGTTTATGGACCATACAAAAGATCATGTATACAATTTCGGTACAGTCAAAATTAACATTGACTGAATTTTTCATTGTATTTGTATGATCTTTTGCATGGTCCATAAACCAAATTTCATTCCCGAAACTTTTAAAGTGTTATACACTTTTAAAAAGGGAAATGAATGTACTTTTATACTAGAATAAAAAACAAGAACATTTTGAGAATTTTTTTACCCCCAAATTCTTTTATCTCCAGAAAGTCTCCTTAAAATGAAGTTTTTAAATGCATAAAGCTTATAGACTTTATTGACTGCATTTAAAAAAATCATTTTAACTTTCAAAAACAATAATACAGCCGAGAAATAAAATTATAGATTATAGAATGAAGTAACATTAAAAACTATGTAAACTGATATTACATAATTTTCTGTTCACAAATAATACAACTGATGACAACTGGGACGGGGTGAAATCAAATTTATGGAAATTTTATTTACAATCGCTGCTGATAGAATCAAAAACTTATTCTGGTTCTGTTTTTTCAATTCAATTTTGTATTGATAATCCAAGTTTAAGGTATTTTTTATTCTCCCGATCTGTCATAAGTGATCAGATGTATCTTGGAAAGCAAGTTAATTTAGTGTTTTCTTTACTTCAACTAAACATGCATATGACTTAATTAAAAATACATAAAAAGCATTTCAATGCAAATGAATATTGATACATGTAAAAATCAATGACTATAAAAACATGGTCAAATTGATGTCTAGCTGATAAAGTAAAAAACTAATACAGAAATATAACTTACAAAAATTGACATTCAGATTAATAGAGAATTTTCTCGTGTCATGTTCAGTCATTACAAATATCGATGATTGAATAAAAAATAAAACAGGTGCAAAGCACTTAGCTTTTCCATCCATGACTTTTACATGCATCAAACACATCAAATGATAAACCAAAAATATGAAAATGCTATTAGAGAACCAACATGAGACTTATGTCAATTGTAGGATAAAGTTAGGGCAAAAGAAAAACTTTCATATGCAGCAGCACACAAAAACGCTTGCGAGAAATGACAACAGTCATCTGCATGATAATTTCTAAAACATTTGTTGCTACTAGAAGCGAATTTAGCCTACAAAAAACATGCTCAACAGTCAACACAACAACAAACGTCTACCTTTCTGTTTGCCTGCCATCGTGTACGCTTCTGAAGTTCACAAATCGCACAATAAACAACAATGGAGAATGACTGGCTAAAAGAACTCGTCGTTAAAAAACACTGGTTTTGAGCTCTCAAAAAGAGTAAAAAATCTTCATCTCTATTCGCAAGTTGTGATTTTAATTTATCGTGGTGTAAAAACCATATTTGCGACTAGAAAAGCCTGTTGCTTGACTCACCGAGTTCGTTCTGGATGCCGAATGCTGTGATGACCTGAGGTTTGCTGACTGGCGTGACCAGACCGGGCGACGGGGTACTGGCGGGCGGGGTGAACGCTAGAGAGAGACGGAAGGTTGTAGGATTTCTCCAGAATAAGTTATTGGCGGTGATTTATGCATGGAATGATAGAATGTAACATTATACAACGGGTACTGGCAGGCAGTGAACGCTGCAATGAAGCTAGTGTTTATTTACACACGATCATTTTGTCAAGTAGAAATTTGTGAATTTTTTATGAGGATGAGTGTATTTTTCTATGGGTTACTGCTCAATAGTAGCCATTTGACCTCATTCTGGACATTTCACTCTTTATCACGAATTTCATACATTGTGGTAAAGGCCTGTATTGATTTTTCACGGCAGTTCACGACTGTAAGTGCTATGAGAAATCAATTGGTTAATTCGTCTTATTCTTTCCAACGTTTCGACAAATCTGTTAATAAATTCAATCAAATCATTCTTCAAAGTTAAAGTCTAAATTCCAAATTAAGTCTCCAGCAAAAGAATAAGATGAAATAACCAGCAATGAGACCATCTGTGATGTCGGTGCTATGATTGAGGCTACCTGTGAGTGGCGAGCCGGCGACAGAGAGTGGCGAGGGAGCCCCAGCAGACGCAGGCGACGACGGAGGCTTCACTCCCAGACGCTCTGACAACACAGGGGTTTGTTTATATATCGATTTATTCATCTTTCAGGGAAAAAACAAACTTGAAATGTTTTCTTATCTTTTATTTTTATTCTATTTTTTATAAATATACAGTTTTTTAGTCTAAACCATTTGTTAAACTTATTTTTTATAATTTCAAGTTTTTTTGTTTTTGTTTTTTTATTTATTTATTTTTACTTTTTTTTTCAACAGACTGCGGAAGCTTGGAAATGATAGTGATTTTTTTACTTGGGGAAAATTATTAACCAATTATAATCCACAGGCGGCTATGTGATAATTGTGATATACTCCTCACCTGTTGGAGTCCTTTAAATCTAATGAGTTCATTACATATTTTATATATTTTATTGATTTTTGGAAGCTGTTTAGCATATGAATAATAATTTTTGAAAGCTAGATGCGCACGCCAGCACCTCGACATACGTCAATACTGCGACAACCGTACATTTTAGTGACGTGACGATCTGCTGGCGTATGTCGATGTGGTGGCACGCGCATCTACCTAAATTCCAAGTTTAAATAATAGAAGTCAAGCCTTGTTACGAAAACTTGATTGAATGTGTTTACATTAAAATCTCAAAAACAAAGTATTTCCATTATTTGAACTTGGTAAACGACTTGTATTCACATTTATGTTGTGGCAAAAAAGAATGTGTATGGCTGTGAACAGTAATTGTTTTTTGAATACTCACTTGTGCGCTTGACTGCATGCCTCGACACGGTTGACATGAACAAACAGTGCATCAGCTCCACAGAAAACATCCCGTCACCAAGGCCTAAAACACAACCTAGAATACTCACACTGTCTAATATTCAACAAAACGCCAATAAGATTATATCTAATACTCAATGTATATAAAGGAACTAAGCTTGTGCCTTTCTCCCCATTTCTCCCCTTTGAGAAACCCTGGAACTAACCAGAATACTGCTCAGTTCTTCAGGAGGCTACGCGCACTAGACTCATAAGTCATGTGCAGACTCGGCACAGTTATAGACAGGCAGTTATGTGTTTAGTGTGTAAAGAAACACATGATATTACAGAGACGCCAACCTGGATCATTTCTGATCTGTACTTGCATTACCTCAAATAGTATTTTCATCATTGTCTATAGTATTTTTGAGTCGGCATCGCATTAAATCAACACAATCATTTTATTTCTACATTTTGCTGATTTAAACACATGGTTTGCAGCGTTTTGTGGATAAAATCAGGATGATTTTTAGAGATTTTTACATAACTGGTAAAAGATAAACTGATTTGCAATTTGAACATCAACAAACGGAATTAAAATATTCAATGTAAAAATGTTGTTGGATCAATTTCAATGGTAATAATTTGTTTGAATGATGCTATTCTACTTTTTAAGGCTTCCAAATAGTACTAATATTACCAAAATAGTAGTTGGCATCACTGGATAGAACACCAAACACACAATTCGGCTGTTGTTTCAAATATTACGACAATTACATCATGTGTTTACATTAAAATCTCGAAAACAAAGTATTTCCATTATTTGAAGTGGGTAAAAAACTTGTATTCACATTAACGTTCATTGTCGTTGCGGAAAAAAGAATGTTTAAAACACAGCCGAACTGTGCGTCTGCCTGAATTGTGCGATCGGTAGCCTCAGTCATGTGACCACTCACCAAGATCGTGCACGGCCGGACTGTTGGGCAGAAGCAAAACGTCTGCATCGTCTAACTTCACCGTAGCCACCTGGCGGCAGAACAAAACATCACATTCACTAAACTTTACATATACAATACAATACAATATATATAATTTATATAGCGTTGTAATTCCACTAAATGTTCATGTACGCTTGTAGGCCTCCTTCAACAAATGGTGCTTTATTTGGGATTTAAAGGATACAAGAGTTTTGGATTGTCGAATGGACAGTGGAAGTTTATTCCATAATTTGGGTGCTGCTGTTTTAAATGCTCTATCACCATAAGACTTGGTTCTTGATCTAAATTCTTTAAGCAATCGGTTATTTGATGACCGCAGTAATCTAGGTGGTGAGTATGGTATAACTCATGTGATACATGTGTGATAGGGATACGCCTGTCATGACGTTTCAAACAATGTACTTGTGTTGTTTTGTATTGAAGTTTCTGTGTATTTGTGTTTTTGTTGCAATATTGTTGCACACTATAATTGTGTATCTTCTAAATGATATAATCTATATGTTTTGAAATTGTAAGTTCTGTGTAAATATCAAGTATTTTTCGTATATACATGTCAGTTGGAACAAAGATTTGGCAGAATAAAGAGTTGGAATAAAAAATTGAATGAAAGAAAGAATAAATAAAATAATTGCTGATTATGCATAGGCTTATTTGCATATCATAGTTCCTGTCTAAAATCAACAGGTGGCTACAAACAATTGCATTCTGGGAAAAATATAGACAAACAGTATCAGTCTTTATCATTTCTTTCTGCCATGCCATAGCATCACAGAGCTTTGGTTGATCGAGACTGCACCACTTGAGGGTAAAAATTGTAGTAACTATTTTGATAAACCTTTGTAAACACCACATGGGGTACTACGATTGTACATAAATATTTCATTGAGACAGCGATAAGAAAACTGGTGTATGGATAAAGCGGCGTACCGAGGTGTTCCTCACGAGATAGTGCACCATCTGCTGGAAGTGGTCAGCGGTCGTCGTGGCAACCGGCCGCAGCTGGCAGTAGTTGTAGAACTTGTTGCCGAAGCTGAGCTCCTCGCGGGGGCTCAGAGCACGGATCGGCGCAGCCAGGTTCGTCACCACAAACTTCATCGGCGTCCGTGACGTGATGTTCAGGACGGGGCCGCTGTAAGAGGACGTTATGGTCAATTCGTTGCAAGAGGACGTTATAGTCAGTACGCTGCAAAGGGATGTTATGGTCAGTTCGCTGGAATAAGACGTTATGTTTAGTACAGCTAGCTGTAATAGGACGTTATAGAGATGAAAAATGTACAGCACAGTACTTGTATTTAGAGCGGACAAACCATGGGCCCCAGCAACATGGGAGGAGTGTGTGGTATGTATACTACTATGACTTACAAACATTATACTACACACATTACTACTATTAAGTAGATGATACTGGGGCCCATGTGACAAACTACCAGCAAAAATTCCTTGTGATCCACTGAGTGCTGATAGGCAAAGTAGTAAAATCACATGCATAGGGCAATCTAAAGTTTTTTTAAAAAAATGTCAGTCTAAAAGAGTTCATTATTTGTGAGGCTTTAATAGCAAAATATGTCAAAATACAACTCTAAATGCATAACAATGTGCCTCATTGATTTAGCAAACAAAATACAGACTCACATCCTGGCGGGCTTGAGCGCTGAGCCCTGAGACACGACGTCCACTTGGCACAGCGGGTGTCCGCCCGAGGCGAGGGTGCCGGACCAAACCACCACGCCCCCGGGCACTGCCCGACCCACACCGCGGGGGGGGAGTCTAAAACACACGCTAGCTATGTCACCAGTCGCTAAAACCGGCCATACACACATAAACCGTGAATTTTACATCTGACGTAAAATTTAGTGACAACTACAACGGGGAGTTCACGTCATATGTACAATTCACGGATTGTGTGTATGGCCGAACTGTGAGATTGATGTTCAGAGGAGGGTGCAACCGATACTAGCTACGTATTCATGACTGATGCTGCAACACTATAAGGGTAATAGTCTGTTTCAGTGTGGAGATAACACTAGCTATGCACAAGTGGTGTCTAGGCCTTTTGTTAGCGAACGAGAGCAGGCTAAGACACCACTCTAGCATAGCTAGCGTTATCTCAACACTAAAACAGACCATTGCCTTTTTATCTCCCCAGTTGAACAGAATTAGTTAACATGATGGTGTTTACCGTTCACAAAGTAGGGGATAACCTGATCTACGGCTCTTAACCAATCAGAATCGAGAATGAACGGCAAACTGGGGAGAAAGTCACGTCTCAAATGTAGTCACTGTAACAGCATTGCAAGTCTCATGTATGTCTTCTTGGTTAATGCACGTTTCTGGTAAATATCAAATGTATGTTGATTTCTTTTGATACTGTTAACTATTGTCCAAAAGGTCTAAATAGAGTTCAAAAATTAATAATTTAGGTTTGTGGTATGGTTGTGAGTATTTCTAGAATGTTCAGTGAATGACGACGCATTTGCGTTTTTCTTGAAATCAAAAATATACACGTGTACCATGCCACCAAATACATCTAGACAGTCAAACCACATGTACACCTCTCCCGTGTTCTGGAATAATCTTACAGTCACTAGTCCTCTCATCAAGACGAGTAGAAATAGTGGAGGACTCGTGCTGAAGTCTATTCACTTGTCCTGCATACGTTAAAAATCACTCACCTTGAATACCAAGGACTCAATATATTGCTCAAAACTTGTTTTGAGCTCATGTGCCATGAGAAGATCTAATACTATAGTGTAATCACTGTGCTAAAGCGCAGGAAATCAATAAATAGACAAAACTGGGTGAGTTTGTAATTACTTTATCAGGTGAGTTCTTGGGGCGTATCATGGCGAGCCCGAAGGGCGAGCCTGATGCGTCACAAGAACGAGTCCTGATAAAATAATTTATGTCACACAACGAACCCGGTTTGTATTTATCATTCTTTTCTAAACAATTACAACACTGTTTTAAAAAATGTGAAAAAGTAGTCCGGCTGAGAACAAGCATGATAACCATGGTATCACCCCTCTTCGAAGAGGGGTGATAACCCTCTCCAGGTTATCGGGTACTTCTGGATCATGATAACCAATCAAATTACATGAAAAAGAGTGATAATTAACTATATAACCACAAACTACTTAAGGAACAGTCATAACCTTTGGAAAACCCTTTAATATGACCGCAACTCGCTTCAGTAGAGAGGTAAAAGGGGAATCCACCTTTAAAAAGGACATTTACTGATAATTGACTAATATTTTGTATTTATAAATTTGAGGTAATAATAATTAGTACACCATTGTCACAATAGATTTGTTGCCATATCAGTGGTGGGGAATCCCAATAATAATCAGAGCACACTTTTTAAATAAACTTAAGTATTTACACTTTATATGGTTTAAACTGCTTTCATAGACGTTCATATGTGCTGGGACTAATTCTGTGCTCCAATGAGTATCTTTCTCTCACCGCTTGATAATAATGAAAACAGACTGAAAAGGCAGCATGAATAATAGAGCGATAAAACTGACAATGAAAAAATTCCCTACCCACCCTGCTTATTTTTTTTTTTCTGGTATGAAACATGAAAAACACATGATTTAGTCTGACGTACGAGGTGTTGTTCGTCGTCGTCCCGGCTGGTGAGGGCGCTCCGGCGATGGTTGCCGGCGACGACGGCGTGCTGGGCAGACTCTGGGGCGACGGCAGCGACAGGACACCCCCGGGAGACTGGGCCGGGGGCGGCACCGAGCGGGTCGCGGCAGCCGCCGGCAGAGACACCGCGGCCGCGGGCGGGAACGCCTACACAATGGGGGGTACTGTCAGGGCCGCGGATACGGAGCTGGGCTATCAACTGGGCTAGCACACTGGCATCTAGACTTCATTTGAGCCTTATTTCTCTATTTATATTCTATGCATTACGATTCATTAACTATCAATCATCAACTATTTAACAAAGAACAGTGCCAGTGCTCCAGTCATGTATGACGTATGATGAATCCAGGGTCAGGATTAAGTAGAAAAGTGCTACTCGTCAGTAGGACGAGAGTAGCACTCAAATATTTACTCGTCCTGCAAAACATGTACTTGTCCTCCTTGCAAAACTCTATACCAGTATGTTAAATGGGCCAGAATTTGCTACTCGTCAAAAGGACGAGTTGCTAAAATTTCTTACTCGTCCTCCACAAGGTTTTACTTGTCAATACGAGCAGACGAGTGGCAAATTCTCACCCTGTTGATCGTGTGTTTAGCGGTACCACTAACCGGTTGTCCGGGGTTCACGTGGAGCAGCGACGGGACTGTGGACTTGGGGAACATGGGGGGCGGGGGTCCTCTCGCCTGCAGAGACGCAGCCGGATGCGAGGGCCGAGAGCTGGAACAGAAACCACGGCAACGAGGTCAAGGCACATGTAATGTATAGATTTAATTTGTGGGCTTCTTTGTATTACAGTGTATGTCCTCTAAAACGGAACCCAATCTGCAGTCACAAGTTCTTCCATTGTAGAGGATTTAGGTTGTTTACTCCATAATTTAGTTATATTATTGATAGGTAATGCACGAAAAGTTTCCGTTATTCAGTTTTTCCGTTGTTCACTCTTCCTTTGTTGAGAACAATCATCGTATTGATTACATCAACTAGCTTAAAAATAGCTTACCACTTATGGGAGTCTTTATCAGATGGATTGGTTACTAATCATAGTGCATAAGAAATAGTTTGAAATGAGTGATGACTTTTTACTAAGTGCCACGTTGTACCTGGACTTGGCCTTTGAGCCGCTCCGATACGAGTCGCCCGTGTACACAAAGTGTAACACGGCGTAAGGACACAGCTGGCGCGGAGCCTCCACCAGATCACACATGTCGTCATACTCATAAACGTAGATCTGAAAACGAACATCAACAAACACTGATAAACTGTCGACATTTCATTGACTGAAAAATAATGTCATACCTATACAGACTCCCATTTAATCACTAGTCCAGTCATCCAGATAAGTAGAAATTGGCGAGGACTAGTGCTGAATTCTATTCACTCGTCCTGCAAATGAGTAGCTGCTGAGCCAAAACACGTCAGGACGAGTAACTTTTGAGGACAACTAGTAGCTTTTTAAAAGTTATTAGTCCTGCTGAAGATTAACATTGAGGCTTTAACAGAGAGACTTGTACTCTGTCATAGAAATTTACTGGACTTCTCTGCTTGGATTGAAAGAGAAAGAGAGAAAGCTCAGAGCAGTGACAGTTTCCCCGAATAACTAAGGGTTTTACGGTACCTGCGATGAATCAAACGCGGCTTTGTGGCTGACGGCCGTGAGGTCGAAGCTGACATTCTTGGATACGTGGCAGTCATGTTGAGGCGTCGGGTCGAGTGCAGTGTCACCGCGATTTTCTACCATGTGCTTCACTCGACCCTGAGAGTCAGTCACATTATCACGGTCAATATCATAATTTGCAATTCAAAAGAATCACAAATTAGATCATCTGTTTGTATGTCTAATGTTACCGTATAATAATGGGTGAAAATATGGCGATAAATTATTTTCTACATTTTCTAATGATTATAACTATACTCACTTTCATCAGTTTAAAGACGACCAATTTCCCATGTTGATTTTTTGTTAGCGGCTGAGGTGTAATAATATCAGCATGCTTGCTAACATATACTCCTACAAATCAAAGAGTAATCATTTATATCAAAGTTCAGGTAAGACAGCATTGCCAAGATACATTACATCAAATAAGTTTATAAAATAACACAGTTCAGAATCACTGATACAAATGAATATTGACAGAACAACTGAAATGTGTATAATCACCATTTTCCGGAATTCCTAAAACAGCACTTTTGCTGTTTCCGATCTTCAGACCATTTTTACCAATAGACTGAAGCTACAAAATAATAACAAATAACTTTTTCATTATAGAGTACAGTGATCGTCAATTATTTCATAAATAATCCTACATGAAGACCAAAATATTAAGACTGACGCTAACAAAAATGTTGCAACGACTACATAGTCAACTTACTTCATTGTCTTTAGCATGCACAAATACATAAGTGTCTTGAACTTCTTTTTCTGTATATCCTTCAGCACGCCATTCTTTTCTTCTCTCAATATACTAATAAATGGAAAAGAGATAGATGTCATTACATTAAGGACATAACATTTAAGTACAACATTGATAGCGTAAAAAAATGCATCAAAGAATTACCTTTTCATTGCGAGGACTGTGGTATACCGTCAATCGTAGAAACTTGAAATTTGTTTCAGAATTTCTATCTTTAAAAGTTTTGTTGACAATTTGGACAATATCCTTAAATTCTCTCGACGTCAATGATCGTTCTTCTAAGAGAGCTAAAAAAAACAAGACAACATTGTACAAGTTAGTATTGATTCATGCTGCCCGAGCGTTATATGCCCACATGTAAGTGCCATGTCAAACCAAACTTCAAAAGGCTAAGCCTTGGGATTACAGCACTGCACAAGTTCGTGTACACAGTAATTTCATGCGTGGCAGTGTCACATACATAATAATGAAACTAAATAATGTTGTGTAAATCTTTCGTCGAAATGCATTTTTACACACCTGGGTAATCGTTTCGATGTATTTGATTCTGAATGGTATTATTCTATATACACAGAATAAAGTTGTGTATAAAATGGAACACACGTTTTTCGTCAGGCTTGCCCTAGATCTAGATGGGTGAGTGGAGTAAATAAAAAGTTGGCTGTGCACACGAACGATCAAACACTGTCAAATTTATGACAATGAAATATTTTACTATTTTCCACGACGCTTATGTACAGAGAATCGAAATATGTATTTACCTTTTTGCTTCTTCGCCTTGGGAATTGTAAATGTTTTAAGACTGTCTACATCCAACACGCGATCGTGCTTTGACGGACTGATGTGCAGGCTCCCGATTTGGGGTGAATGTCCGGACTTTTCGGTAGTTTTAACGGGGGAAGGGGGTTCCTTAGGTACTTTTGAAGATTTACTTCCTTCTCCAGCATTTTGCTCATCTAAAGGTTTGGATGATTTAAGTATATCAAACAGGTTAGACATGCTTTAAATCATTATTATAATTTTTGTGCTATCTCGATATTTCTTCATTCGCCATTTTCATTTCTAACAACCAATCAGAATGTGCCTCATGTCCGGGATTCTCATTTGAAAGGAGTTCTTTCATTGGTGCTAAATTTTATATACAGGCACAGGCAAAATTATATTGCAAGTCTTGCAGATATGTAGATACACTGTTGCACTGTTGTGTTGGGGGTACTGCACTGGACATTTATTTATAATGTTGTCAATTAACTATTTACTTCATAGTTGTGCATTTGATCTGAATGCATCTTATGAGAATGTGATGGGATATGATGAGCTGCCCTTGTATAAATAGCTTATACGACAAAACCAAACCACAGCGTCGTTAGGACAACATTGACTCATGAGCGATAATGTTAACTGTGCAATCAAAGCATAAAAAAGTCTTCTTTGATGTGTGATTCATCCCAGACTACATATCTATGTTCTTGTCATTGGATTGCAGGTGCTTTCTAAACATGGCTATTAAAGTAAATATCCATTGCCCATGAGGTCTGGTGACGCTGTACTCTCTGAGTAATTTTAATCTGATTTAGCCATCATGCCAATTTGAGGGCCATGTTTCAAATAGTATTGAAACTAAAGTGGAAACATAAAATTTAAAAAAAATATATGGCTCTTTGGAAGATAAACTTTAACTGGCAAAGCACCAAAATTGAACACCGCTGATGTTAAGTAGGCAAGTCAGCATTGAGCTATTAAAGTTTGAATGTTTTCTCACAAGCAGCTATTGCAGAAAATGGACCAAAAATGGACCTCTGGTAAGCACACATTAATTGGCAAGGTGCCCAAAATTGAATCACGTCACTGTCACGTCATACCACATAGTTGTGTAAAGTTTGAACAGAATCGGTTCATCAGTAAATGCTATATAGCTTGTCCAAGAGACATTCATACACGCATGCACATACTTACGAATCAAACAAACACAACGGCTTTGTTTCAGCAGCTGAAGCGACGCAATAATGTGAAGAAGACTTCACCAGCCAGCACGAGCCCTATAGGCCTTCTATTGGGGATTTTGATTGATTTTCTTGCATATGGAGAGAATTGGTATATAATATATTCCACTAGAGCGGCATGGATGCATATTTTCATTCAAATGAAAGGTTCGTTATTTCCCAGAGAAAGCTTTGTTGACAATAATATAAATGAATATACACAATATTTTTATATGCAATCTGAAGAATGCTCCCCAACAACACGAAAATCTTAAAAGTTAGACGCAAAGATTTTTAATAGTTTTTGGATAGAATATTTCAATTTGCCCACCTATGTGCTGGTCAGAAGTCAGAACATTTGACCATCCCAAATTTTTTCAATTCAAATTTTGGACCCCAACTATTGGGATATAATAAATGACAACGCAATATAAATATATAACAATTTTATTCATTTCGTCCAACAGGTTTAATCCGGGATTGTGCATCATCTGTGTGTTGTTTATTGAGTTTTATAATGCATATTCCATTTTTTGAGTTCTTGAGCCTCCACCATCGTCCTAGTTTGTGCTCTTGGCCGATGCCGGCAATTAGCATCGAACCATCGCTTGAAAACGCCAGG
Source organism: Streblospio benedicti (assembly GCA_019095985.1). Taxonomy (NCBI): domain Eukaryota; kingdom Metazoa; phylum Annelida; class Polychaeta; order Spionida; family Spionidae; genus Streblospio; species Streblospio benedicti. The sequence continues at coordinate 50,733,957 of CM032663.1, forward strand.
CTGTTCACAAAGCCGGGCTGAAAATAGGCAACACCACAGCACATTAAATTCTGGTAATGATGATGAACTTTTCTACAAAACACAACATTTGCATAGAGAAATATATTTTGCAATACGTAAGCACAATTTTAAAATGTTCTTTCAACATAGTATAGTACAATGATTATTATGGATCAATTAAAATCACCATTATTCAACAGTTTAAAGGGAATATTTGGCATGTTTCAAATGCATTGCAACCTTTATATTTAGGCCTGACAGCATTAAACATTAATTAGTTATACCATTGCAACAGTTAAACAACAGATACTGAATACGCATAATTTCAAGCATGAAATTATAATCTGTCTGCATGATATATTTTTGAGCCACCTGCAAAAAGTGTGACGTCATTTTATGAGCAGTATCAAGGTAACACGTGTGTTTTTCATGATATTCTTTTTTCAAATAAATAAAACTAGGTGAATACTGATCATCCATGAAGTATAGAGAATGTTTATCGTTACCACGGTGACGGAGAACATGGGAGTGAGCCGCGGAAGCCGCCGGTCGCCTGCCACAGCCGCACACAGCCGTCTTTAGAACCTGCTGCGCAGAACACAAGTACACACCCGTGCTAACACCCAGTATAAAAAGTTCTTGGAGGTGCTTGTATCATATCATATTGAAACAGAACATATTATAAAGTTAAAAAGGTACGAAAGTTTATAGTTCAAATCACAGATTTTCACATCATCGATGCTTCTTCAAGAGGAAAATGTTATCGTGGAAATATAACATTTTTCATTTGAAGAAGCATCAATGATGCTAAAATACTTGTGATTTGAATAAACTTTCATACCCTTTTAACTTTATAATCTGTTCTGATCTAGTACCCAGTGTCTGTCTATTTATGACTTTATTATCATATTCTATCTCTTCTGCCACTTCTTACCTAACATAAAATTAATAAAACAAATCTGTAATAATGTTTTATTTATTTGTTTTATCAATTCTATGATTTGGTAAGAAGTGGCACAAGAGAAATATAATACAGAGGAAGTACTCAAGTAATTGGCAGTTTACAACTTGCTCACGATTCTTATCTAATTTTGTTCATAAATAATACAAATATATGAAATATTTTACCAGTTTATCAAAACATAGTCAATGTTCTAGCATTTCACAATACTAGAGAACTAACTTTGTTAAAAAAGTAATATAATTCCTACTGTTTGTTTTGGTGATCGTTTCCACCTGTTTACGTTCGATATTTAAACATTGCTCAAGTTAATGGCAGGTCACGAGGTGCAGTTTATTGACGACGATAAAATGTCTCCCTGATTGCAAACATTGCTTAACAGTTTGCCTGGACTAGAGTAAGTAGGTTGAAGCACAAACATGTGCATCAAAACTTTGTTTCGTCAACTAAATAACTTGTCAACTATTCTCTAGATTTATGTGCTGTTATCACCTCAAACTCGTCTTATTTTCGATATATGTACAACCCTATGTAGGATGTGCCAATAATACGAGCAGTCAGTATTACTTGAAGACTTCCTCTTATAATAAAATCATGAAACCTTATGCTGCATACCAAGTTCATTCAATTTTACAACATTCTATTTATGCTATTGTATATCTAATGTGTTTTTCCCAATTAAATTCTATTGTATATTGAAACTTAGAAAAAAAAGCATCCAAAATTACGATTACTGAGTCCCAATTGTTATAGAGATGGGCAACTACCCACAGAGATCCCGTCTCCTTGTAGACATTGGGATTCAGTGATCATGTCCAGAATTATTTTAGATTTTATTGAAGCTGTTCGAATCTATAAATTTCGAATTATCATTGCAACTATTGAACCAAGTTTCATGTATAACCAATAAAGCTGGAGAATAGAGAATATGATTACAGGTGTTGGCATCTTCATACTTTTAATAATCAACATTAAGATTTCAATGGGATATACAGAGTGATTTCACCACAAAATCTAATGTGTTACACACTAAATTTGAAAGAAAAAGTAAACATGTAATTTCATAAGTCAACATGAACTGTTAAAAAGAGCTAAACTAGCCACACTACTTAAAAATCACTCTTATGTATAATGCATCATTATGATTAGGGCTCTGTAGAGTTGAAAACCTTTAATAAAACTTAAGACATTTTGGAAATTTATTACATTTAGAACTTATAGCATATACTTATAGCAACAAAAGAAAACACAGTACAAAAATCAACACCACTTCAGCAAACCACATTTCATGAAGGATTAAAATACGAAGGTGGAAAGATGAGTATGGTTATGTTTTATCCTTGTCTTACTGACACACTAACCTGATGCTATGATGTCCGTATGCTGTAAGGAGGCGACCGCAGAAATCCAGCAGTCTTTCTCGTCACTGCGTCCGTCTTCAAACCTTCCATGAGCGTTACTCACTCGCACTAACGGTTTCTTTTTCATAACACTCCAAAGACTCAGCGAGCTAAGCAGAAATTATCATGAAATATAAATGGTGATCACGTAATTTATCATGATATCAAAATGACAATGTAAATAAATATATATGATTGAAGGGACTGAAGATGTCAATGAATACTTCACCCAATAGACTTACTTATCATCAGCACCAGAGATGAAGTTCTCCTCATTTATCAGAGCAACGCAGTCGATGGAGCCCCTAAAACATGGCAATGTCATAAATAAAGTGAAATTTTCAATGTACAATGCATAATTTAATGTTAGACAAAAATGAGATGAAAAAGAGCAACGTCTGTAGAATGTTGACACTACATTTACATTGCAACATTTGCAAAGGGTAAAGAAAACTTACAGCTCATCGTAAAAAAATATATATTAATAGATTTAGATTGAAAACCAAACATTTTAAAACATTTGAACAGTGATTATTATTATGGTGAATATCATGAGTATAATGTCAGTATATTATCAATATAAACCAAAAATCAGTAGGGAAAATAATACTCATGATTATTATTGTCTGATCTCTGCTATAAGAATTGATAATTATAAAAAAATGTTAATCAATAAAAATAAAGCAATTTTTCAATTAACCCTTCTTCCAGCAGAGACCAGACAATAATAATTATGAGAAGAACTGCTGCTGCTCAACTCTTAAATTTCAATAACAAAAAAATACTGAGAGCACCTTACCCGTGGCCATGAAACACCAATTGTGATTCTTCTACGATTTTCCAGATGCGAATACTGTTGTCTCTGCCGCCAGCCGTGATGGCTCGCTCTCGCGCCAAACTGTCTATGGCCGTTACAATGTCCTGATGCCCGTATCTGGAACACAGACACGGATTAAAAGGAAATAACACGTTGCTTTCTCCGAGTCTAAATAGGAAGCATAAGGGTTAGAAGAAACTGCATCATTAGGAGGCTGTTTAACAACGCTTGCTGGTACCTACAGATCAGGCAAATGATGACGATTCATCAAACTAATACATATCCATTTTGAGATGAACCCTTTATACTTGCCCTTTGGAAGCCAAATATTTTCTTATCAAGAAGGCTTCTTCAGGGCCAATGTTCAGTGAATGTCTGACAGTATTGACACAGCTGCAGACATCAGACATGGCAGTCTTCTGAAGCCGAGGGCATCCGCGACACTCAGGCGCTCACAACCCCCACCCCGCCACTGACCCACTAACTGATTTCATGTGATGTCTGCAGCTGTGTCAATACTGTCAGATATTCACTGGACATTGCCTCTGAAGAAGCCCTCTTGATAAGATAATATTTGGCTTTCAAGAAGCAAGTATAAAGTATCTATCTCAAAATTAATATATATTAGTTTATAGTAAGGAATCCAATGAATCTGTTCAATGTACAGATGATTCATGATGCGAAAATGTTACTGAATTATGAAAATGCATAATATAAACATGCAAGTAGCTTACAGTGTCTCCACGTACGCCATTTCGTCGAGGTTCCAAACCTTGACTGTTTTGTCGTGAGAAGCAGAAAACAGCTGGTGAGAACCTTTACGGAATGCCAGCCCCTGAAAGTGAACAGCTCACAATATAATCCAGAAGTTCTAGTTTTAGCCGTACGAAACCCAACCCTGTCCAGAACATTCATACTTCAATTTCATAAATCATGAGATAGTACAATTGCTTTTTCTAAATTCCACTCTCACATATGACTACTAGTATCCAAATAACAAATAACCTAACAACAAATAAAGAACTTGGAGACGGCGCAAAGTCATATTTTGTCGAATCCTTTTGCATTTTTGAAATAAAATATGTTTAACCAACAAATAAAGAACTTACGGAAACTGGTCCCCTGTGGCCACGAAAAATGTGAAGTCGTTCCATGGTTTCAGCTTTCCAGACTTGAATAAGGCTGTTCATATCACCGGAGACCTATTCAGAAATTATAATGCATTTAATAACATCAATTACATGTACCTAAGAATGCGAGTACTGATGAAATTTAATGCATGAAAGTCTTAGCCTTCAGCACTTGATCCTATCATAGGAGGCTCAACGATATAAAATAGATCTTGTACATAAATATATTATTAGTACCAAACTGGAAACTTTGATTACATTGAATAACCAAGTGGCATAACATGTAGATTTGACACAAATAATACAGATAAAACCGGATGAGTTTGTAACACGAATTATCTTATCAGGCGAGTACTTGTGGCGTATCACGGCGAGCCTGATGCGCCACAAGAACGAATCCCGATGAAATAATTCATGTTACACAACGAACACAGTTTTGTATTTATCATTCTTTTCTAAACAATTACAACGCACGGGAAAAAGTAGTCCACCTGAGTACAACCATGATAACCACAGTATCACCACTCTTTGAAGTGGGGTAATAACGCTCTCCGGGTATACTTCTGGCTCATGACAACCAATTAAATTACGTGAAAAAGAGTGATAAAATATCTTACTAGGTATTTTCCATCTGAAGAAATTGCAATTGCCAGAACGTGTGCTGTGTGGCCCACGTGCTGTTCTGTTGTGTCTTTTCTGCCGCCTGCTATAGTTTTTACTTTTTTCTTTGTTTTCAAACACCCTATCAAGAAATTTAGAAAAATGATTTTTTTTTTAATTTACAATTAATTCATTTTAAAACAAATAAACACAAAATGAA
>CM032663.1:50739184-50776008 GCA_019095985.1 Streblospio benedicti
GTCCAGAACATTCATACTTCAATTTCATAAATCATGAGATAGTACAATTGCTTTTTCTAAATTCCTCTCACATATGACTACTAGTATCCAAATAACAAATAACCTAACAACAAATAAAGAACTTGGAGATGGCGCAAAAGTCATATTTTTTGTCGAATCCTTTTAATTTTGAAATAAAATATGTTTAAACCAACAAATAAAGAACTTACGGAAATTGGTCCCCTAGATGGTATTGATTGTTTTAAAAAATGTGAAGTCAATATATTCCATGGTTTCAGCTTTCCACACTTGAATAAGATTGTTCATATCACCGGAGACCTATTCAGAAATTATAATGCATTTAATAACATCAATTACATAAGAATGTGAGTACAGATGAGATTTGATGCATGAAACTCTTAGTATTCAGTCTGGATCCTATCATAGGAAGCTCAACGATTTAATACAGATCTTGTACACATATATATGTTTACATCATTAGTACAATATTGTGAATAGTTCCTACAATGCCCCTTTAACCGTAGCTCTTGATTCTTGAATGTTTGGAATTAGAAGCATTTATTTCCAATTAGTATCGAACTGGAAACTTTGATTACATTGAATGACCAAGTGACATTTGATACAAATGTTAAAGACACAACGGTGAGTTTGTAACACGAATTATCTTATCAGGTCAGTTCTTGTGACGTATCACGGCGAGCCCGAAGGCCGAGCCTGATGCGCCACAAGAACGAATCCCGATGAAATGTCATTACACAATGGACCCGGTTTTGTATTTATCATTCTTTTCTAAACAATTACAACACATGTTAAAAAGTAGTCTGGCCGAGTACAAGCATGATAACCATAGTATCATCACCCCTCTTCGAAGTGGGGTGATAACGCTCTCCGGGTTATAACATACTTCTGGCTCATGATAACCGATGAAATTACGTGAAAAAGAGAGATAAAACATCTTACTAAGTATTTTCCATCTGAAGAAATTGCGATTGCCAGAACGTGTGCTGTGTGGCCCACGTGCTGTTCTGTTGTGTCTTTTCTGCCGCCTGCTATAGTTTTTACTTTTTTCTTTGTTTTCAAACACCCTATCAAGAAATTTAGAAAAATGATTTTTTTTTAAATTTACAATTAATTCATTTTTAAACAAATAAACACAAAATGAAAAAAAGCCATAAGCACAAAAGTACAGATCTAAGTAGATAAGTTAATATATAGAAAACAAATTAAATTTCAGACAATATGAAAAATCAATAAATTATACCATGTAAATTTGTTTAGAAATTAGACAAACAAACGCTTGGAAGTCATGAGAAAGAACTCACATTTTATAAGTGAGCAATCTTTTCCAGCGCTATATACGAATTTGTCACAGGGAGAAATCACTAAACAAGTGACAGACAACTGATGTCCTCTGAGGAAAGAAACGTCCTCTTGTGTTGAAGGCGAATACTGAAAAGAGACAGTACAAGGAATAATGGCAGATACAATCGTGCAGCACAAAAATAAACATGCACCTAGAGTAAATACTATGGTACGTAGTGAAATAAATTGTATACAATGAAAACCAATGGATATACATACTTGTTTGGCGACTTCACGTTGTAATTTGCCAGCTTGTTCCAACTAGAAATTGAACCAAATCAAATAGAATTAAATACACATAAAACTTCTGTTCTATTCATATCATAAAACATAATGAAAACATCAGAGCAATTGCCATTGCACTAAAATCAAACAGTGATTCATTATTTTCTTTGTATATTTCTATCACTGCTTAATATTCTAAAAACTAAAATGTACATAAATATATTTATTTAAATTTCAAAGCAATAGCTTTACAAAGCAATACACAAAGAAAATAATGATTCCATATACTGCATACCTAATTAACAGAACAAACAGTAATTGTTTATTTTAATCCTAAACTAATGCGATGTTGCTCGGGTTTACTAGGGTGTTTACTTTAACATACATATTTTAACTTATATCTTATACTAGCTAATAATGCGAGTCAGACTTGATCAATCCATGTGAAATGCAATATATCTAAATAAGCGGCATGTACAAGGATTACCTGCGTAAATGTAATTCAAATGGACTACAGAAAGCAATAGTTGGAAATCCACTTTATTTACATACCACATCTTTCTTCAATCTTTGTGCAATGAGGTCGCCTCCGAACTCGTCATCAGATGCTCTTTGTGCTTCTGAAATCAGACTCGCAAATTAGCAAATGTGACCCACTGACTAGCCACCGACTTGCTTTTTCTAGTATGATACATGTACTTATAAATGTAGATTTCACTAACCTTCTACTTCCAGTTGGGACAGATACTGTTTAGCTAAACGTAGCCGTTTTTCTTGCACAGTTTCTTCCTCTTCTGAACTGCTATAGTCATCGTTTTTGGTGTTAATTTCGTCATTGCTGAAATAAAATATTTCTATACACTGCCATCCCATTAAACGTAATTATTAATTTTCAATTTTCATATTTCCTTTTCGTTATTGTTGGACTTATCAAAAACAAAAGACAATGTCTAGTAGTTCCTTACAGACAGATCTTGCAGTATTTAATTTATTTACCTCTCAATGTCAGAATCACTAGGTATTTCGTCACCATGAACTGCTTTCTGTTTCTTTGTACGAGGGCCGTCAACTTTCGACGTGGGACCTTTTTTCTTTAAACCCTAAAACAACCAGCAGAAAAGTAAGACAATGAAAGCACTTGCTAAATTCTGGGAAGACGTTTTGCTAATGTTTTGTCTGATTATGCAACACTAAATCCAGACACATCTTAATAATGATTAATTCACAGATCACTAATGAAAACACTATCACCATAACTTGCATTTGCGACAAGGATAATCACTTACAGCCTGGGTCTACATACAAAATTTACAATCATTATATAATTGGGCTCAAATAGATCCTTCCAATTCTAAAGGGGACACACTGTTATTGTACTTCTGTGGCCAAGTGGATAGGGCGTTGGACTCGTTACCAAGATGTCATGGATTTGATTCTTCGTTGGGTCTGTTGGTTGAAGACTGGGAGTTAAGCAAAGACTGTGTAAGTGATTAGCATTGTGCACTAAATGTACTGCAGATGCAAGTATGGGAGAAATGATCAATTGATCAATAAATGTGCAATGGCCTGGTGTAATTTGTAAAGTCATTAGAGCAAGTCTTGAATCACAACTATAAACCACCACATTTACATTTGTGGACACAAAAACCATGTATTTGCTTTTAATTAAAAAAAAAATTTTTTTTTGGTTTTTCAGCAATATTCTTTCTAAGATAATCTTGAATCAATCTGCATAATCTTCAAATTTCAGAGTCTAGTCCTAAAAATAATAGCAATCGCACCTTTTTTTGTTAGTAAACAAAATTACTCAGGGTCCAGTATACACCTAAACCTCGATGTTCCTGCACCTCCATTTTATGCCAATTTCTATACATAACAGTTACACAGTCATTTTTCTTGTTGCAGGCAGGGGCAATTGAAAAGTTCATATTCTGAGAAGGTAATACCCTCAAGGTGTGCAATTTTGCATCATGCAAACCAATTTTGGAGTGATCAAGGCTTAGCAAATCAATTTGCTGCACCATTGGGACTACTAATCTAAAAGTTGCTGGCCCAACCAAATAGTCGCATGTCTAATGATGCGAGCGTGAATCATGAAATGTATACATGTATATATACAGAAGAGAAGGTTGGCGGCGGAAGGAAGGGTGGAACATTTAATCTTTTCCGCAAGTGTTTATATATATTGATTATATTAACTGAAAGAGAACCAGAGTAGCACAAAGGCAAACATGGAGTGTATTTGAACAGCATGGTACACATTATTCAGACTATCTGTCTGGATCTGGATTCGTACTCCGCAGACCCTCAGAAGCGGTAAAAACGCGGAGGGAGAGAGTGCACAGTTAGGGGCTGAGCGCTTCAAGCCTGCTCTTGAAGGTGGATGGTGAGCAGGCCTCTGCTATTGTAGCAGGCAGTGAATTCCATTGAGGGATTGTTTTAAAGACAGTATTATCCCACAGTGGGGAAGACTTTTCACTGGCACAAGGTCTTTTGAGATTGGTCTGGTTTAACTGTAGTCGAGCTGGTCTGACTGCTTTTTCTATACCAATCTCTTGCTGAGGAATGGCTATGTGTCCATTCAAGATTTTATAAAACATTACTAGGCGCTGATTACGTCGCCGTTCCTTAAGTTCCTTCCATTTAAGGTCTTTTAGCAGCTCAGTCACACTTATACCATATTCACCACGGGCCCATCGTGCTGCTTGCCTCTGAACCCGTTCGAGTTTATTGATGTCGCACTTCAAGGTGGGGTCCCAGATTGTGCCACAGTATTCCAGTTTCGACCTGACTAGAGTTTGATAAGCAGTGGCTCTATATTTGTACTGCGTTCCATGCAAATTCCTACGGATAAACCCTAGACGCTGGTGTGCTTTGGAGGCTACTGATGAAATATGAACTGTGAACTGACCACTTCATGTCAGAAGTCAGTGTGACTCCCAAGTATTTGGCGTCTGGCACTTCACCTAATATAGAGCCATCTAGTTCGTAGAACCTAGGTCCACGGCATGATGTGGCTTTTCTTTACATTAAACCTCATGCCCGAACAACTACCCCACAGGCTCAGTGCTTTTAGATCCCTCTGAAGTTGGGTTCGGTTGTCCTGTGATTTTATTGATCTGTACACCAAGCAGTCATCTGCAAACAGGCGGACAGCTGTATGAGGGTCGAGAACACAAAGAAGATCATTTATGTGACACAGGAAGAGTAGCGGTCCGAGTACGGTGCCTTGTGGAACACCTGATTCAACACGATACTCCTGCAATCTCTGTTCTTCGATCAAGACACTTTGAGTTCTCTTGGTCAGAAAAGTTTTGATCCATTTGTGTACACAGCCATCAATATGTACATAGCTATCAATGCCAATGGTCTCAAGCTTCTGGAGTAGACGAGTGTGAGGAACGGTATCGAAGGCCTTGCTGAAGTCTAGGACAGCCATAGATGTCCACTTCCTCCCTTCGATACATCCTAGTGCACAGGTCGAGACGTGAGCAGAAGTACTCGTACTCTGTACTCGTCAACACAGAATTCACATGCAGTAACTTACTACATAGCAAAATCAATAAAAAGTTGCTGAAATGTGTGCATTTATATCAGTATTAAATTTATTACCTCGGTGTATATTGAAAATTACGTCTAATATACTTGCATTATCGCCCACTGACCCATTTATTTTTTAGTATTTAACTTCAATTCACGGTGGCAAAATATGTGTTTTACAAATGCGATCCACAAAAAAACTAAGAGTATAAATAAATGAACAATTACCCTTTTCACTCCTAATTGAGGGCCAGCAGATTTCTTGTTTCTAATGAAAAAGGACATTATTATTTTTATTTAGTTTACAACCAGGAACCCATGTGTTGCGGATTTTTTATTTAAACATATTTAAAGTTGGTAGTTTCCATGGAATACCATAAATGTCATCACTGATTTCATTTACAAACGTGTCTTATTTTGCTGTCTGACATTTCATCCTCCTACCTATGTTAAAAATCGTTATTTTGCATTAATTATATATACCCACTATATCATTTTTAACCTATATATTTACAAAGTTCATCTTTACACAACACAATAAAATCTTACATTGATTGACAGTTTCAACAACTACTGTTCCCATTTTCAAAATCTCTCTGCGCATGACAGGTCAATCTGCACGACTTCCCATCCGATACTGAAAATCGGGTCATGTTAAGCAGAACAATCATGAGATAGACTGGAAGGAAGTCAGTGTGTTGGACAGAGAAAGTGACTGGGGGATAAGAACAATCAAGGAAGCGATCAAGATGCGAGGACAGAGACAGGTCATGAACAGGGACGAGGGGGACTTTCAACTCTCTCATGTGTACGACCCGATTTTCAGTATAGGAAGTCGTGCAGATTGACTTGTCATGCGCAGAGAGATTTTGAAAATGGCAACAGTAGCTGTTGAAACTGTCAATCAATGTAAGATTTTATTGTGTTGTGTAAGGGACCATTCAGTATTTATGACAGGGTGGGGTAGGAGGATTTTAGGACGGGCCATGAACTTTTGTCACAATGTTTGGAGGGGGGCTATCAATTTTTTCACATAAAATTTACCCCTATTTTTTTAGAGATTCTGTACTAAAAGTTATTGTTTTTTATATCATGGCTATCCATCAAATAGGATTTTAGTTAACTGACAATGAATGCGTTAACTGATGGGGGTCGGGGGGCGGGGTGGGGGGTCATCAATTTTTGTCACATGAAATTGAGGGGGGGTGACCAATTTTTTCACAGAGGTTTGAGGGGGGGCTATTAATTTTTTCACAGCAATTTTGGAAAATCCTCCTACCCCACCCTGTCACAAATACTGAATGGTCCCTAAAGATGAACTTTGTAAATATATATGGATTCCAACACGATGAACACATTCAAGGACATTTTTAACCTGCTTTTTTAAACCACTCAAAAAATTGTTAGATTACTGAGATTTTCTTAATAAATGTTCTGCAAAAACATGAATGAATGAATGATTTAACCTGGTCAAGTCACCTGTTGGCAAGGCCAATTGGAGGCTGATTCGAAGATTGGATTCCTGTGGAGGAACCTCTGCTGCTGCCCTGAAGAGTTAAGGGAAAGAGCCTACTTTACACTAGTCAGATCTGAGTTGGAATACAGTGCTTCCACCTGGTATCCCTGCAATAAGAAAGACATGAACTATTTAGAAGTGAAACGAAACTCAGTGATGTATGTAAAGATAATTTGAAAGATCGTGGATTCGAACTCATGGCCTTCCGTCCATGATTCAGATCGGTCATATGCCATGGTCGGACATGCTACCAACTACACCAATCCCCCATGACGAGGGAGACAAGTCTCTTGACTTGCCTATATGATGCTATATTGTGCCGCCAACTGTCTGACACATCAGGCTATTTATAGCCTGATTAGCCTTTCAGCCTCGACGCAGCATACACACTGAGCTTGCGTCGGGCATATTGTAATCAACGCAGGATGCATTGTGTGTCTCGGGATCACTTTCTTTACAGAAGCATTGCAACAACGCGCTGCACTCTTCATAACAAACAACCGCTTAAGGACAAGCAGTGTGTCAGAGTTGCCGAGAGGTCTGGGCTGGATATACCTCGAAGATAGAAGGCGTGATCTAAGACTGAAAATTATGTATAAAACATTTCATGGTTTTGTAGCTATATATACTGACCAACAATATCTTATTCAAATCTGACATTCGTACACGCTCAAACTATCAGTATAAATTTTAGAATATCTAAACTAATATAGAATTTTACAAATTTTCATTTTTTCCAAGAACAATTCCTCAGTGGAATCAGCCCCCAGCTAAGGGCCGAGTCATTATTTAAGCCGTGGGGGGTCGGAAAAAAACTGGGGGGGGGGTCAGATGTTTGAATTTGAATGTTGTGGGGGGGGGTCAGAAGTTTGAATTTGAATGTTGTGAGGGGGTCAGAAGTTTCAAAATGGAAGTTGTGGGGCGGTCAGAAGTTTAAAATGGAAGAATATGGGGGGGGTCAAATATTCTGATTTTTGAAATTTTACTGGGGGGTCAAATGTCCAAATTTTGTAAATTTACTGAAAGGGGCCGTGGCAAGCGTTTATATTTCTTAATAAATGTTGGTAGAATGTCCTGATCTTTTTCTTTGGTATGTGATCAATCATTTGATTGTATAAAATATCTTGTAATTTTGTACCTAGTTTCATATGTCAACTCAACACATGCAATTGTATTGCTCATATTTGCCAAAATGCTTTTGACAGAGGATTTTAGTGATTGGATGGAAAAAAAATCTTTAAGTATGCCTTCCCCAAGAATTTGTACTGCTTAAAAATATATTAAAGTTAACTTGTCATGATATGAAAGGACTGGTGCTATTAATTGAATTTAGAGTTTTTGATAATACCTCATCGGCTCTTATATTAGAGCAATTATCTGAGCCACTGCAAGCAACTTATGAAATGGAATATGAAACCCTTTATCAAGATTGAATTATATTATGTTTAATTGTCTTTTGACTAACCACTAACTTTTATTTTTGGAAAATGCAATATAAATTCTTTACTTTTTTTTCAAAATAACAGATTGAAGATTAACTCGCTTTCTCTAAATTCAATTAAATAGCATCAGTCCATTTATATCGTGACAAGTTAATATATACAGTTTGTATTACATTTTGTTTATTGCATTTAATAAACTGGGGAAAAACTAGTTTCATTCATTCATAGTTTCATTCATAAAGCTAAATATTTTTGCAAATTTGTACAGCAGATATGACAGTAAAATGCTATGCTAATACATACACAGGGCATGTGGAAATGGGGGTGTCATATGCTAGGTAAGATATACTAAAGTGGGGGGGTCGGAAGTTCATATTTCAGGCATATATTTTGATGTTGGGGGGTCATATGTTTGATTTGCGAACCCGCGGGGGGGGGTCATATGTTTGATTTACAAATGCGTGGGGGGGTCATATGTTTGATTTGCAAACCCGTGGGGGGGTCAGAAGTTAGAAACACTGATGTCTAGAAAAACTTACGACCCCCCCACTTCTTAAATAATGACTCGGCCCTAAGGCTGTCATTCAGCCTACACCATCGATGGCACTGTCACGGCAGGGTCCATTCATCCTGACATGGACCTCTCAGTCCACAACTAGTGTGATGTCATGTGACTTCCGCACATCTTGTTGATTAATAATACCAGCTAATATTTACGTACAACTTCATGACAAAAAGAAGGACACTCTGTTGCGTTGTAGGGATGTTCAGACCAGCACAACAAGTCACAACTACATATGACATACCTCCATGACTGAACATGCTCAGTTGTAGTGATGGCTTACATTGATCAAATTGTGGTTGTAAGAGCCAGACTTTAGGGACGGTGCATCATTTACCAGGCAGGGGGACCGGTGCACATCGAAAAACTTGTCTGAAAAAAGGTCTTGTCCCATGGTGATGTGATCAAAAAAACCTGATGTACCATGACCTCAATACATAAGAAAATAACTGTGTCCCCTCCCATGAATATTTGCGCGATTAATTTGTATCGATTCGCTCACGTCGAAGTGGGATTTCAACAGGTGAAAAAAAGTACATGTCCCATGCCAAACAAGAATGAAAAATTATCAGGTCCCCCTACTTTGCACCTTGAAAAAAGTACCTGTCCCCTACCAAATGCACCAATCCCCCCCCCCCCCACACACCCCTGGTAAATAATGCACCGTCCTCTATTTAATGTATTTGCAAATTGTTCCATAGAAAATTATTTTAGTATGTTTACAAGTAAGCTCATAATGGTCACGTGATTGACATTCGCTTCCTAGTTTGTCAAATCTGTCCGAAGAAAAATATTTAAATGTGAAAAATACTTATAATTAAGTATGTAGTGACTCCTAGCTGCAGTGATTTCGTACCCTTAGTGCTTCATCTAAGTAGCGTACGTATTAATTACTCTTTATGTTATCGATGTTCAACATACTTTACCTGTTACTTACTTCCTGTTGGTCTGGAAGTCACGAACGTAAAAACTAAAATGTCAGAATGTTCAGAATATTGAGACTCCTATCCATCGGGTGTACGTATCAAAACGACGTCATTCTCTAATGAATGCATATGTAACTTCCAAAACATAAGCTGTGTCGTCTTTACGCCAGGACATGAACTTTCGCCAGTCGTACTAGATCCGGAAAGTGGCAAGTACTAAAGTACTTGGGGATCCTATCTGCAGCCTAGACGTGGTCACGACCCTCTGGCCCAGGATAATTCTGGGCTGCGCCTTTGTGCCATAGGCACATTGTTTTTCTGATTGGCACAATCATTTTAAGTATATTGTGCTATTTTTTACATATGTAGCTCATGACTGGATATAGTTGTGGCTTTTAAAATTAAACACACATATGATTTGCTTTTTAAATTTCTCATCTTCATTATAGTTGATTTGACTATTTTGTGATATTCCCGGGTCCATTACCCCATATCAATTACCAGCACATGTGTATAGTACTAATTCATCCATATATGGATATGGCACCAACCCAACATTTTGTTTATTATGATGTCAAATACACTCTGTAAACAATGACATTTCTATTGCGCTGTTCTCTTTGTCATTGAATATTGTGAAGTTCTTTGGATACCCCAAGATATTGATATATGATGCCTGATTCTCAATCTCTATCGCGCTATGCAATATTGGGCGATGGCACATGCCCCTCTGTTATTCCCAAGTGCAACCTATAAAACTAATCAATCAGCATTAAGCTCATTGCTAATTTGGAGAGACTTTTGACCTGTCAATATCACTTATTACATTATGCATGTTGTGACCTAGTTGAGAAGATGTCTTAGGGCTCAAAAGCAAGTGTTGAGCAGTAAAGTTAGACCTCCCAATCTATGTAAACTCTTTATCAACATATTTGTGGTATGGAGGTGATTTACTGAACTCTGTGCAGCAGAGGCTCTGTTAGATTATGATGAGGACTATTATTAGTTCAATGTAGTGAATACTAGTTTTTGAGCTATTTGTGTCCATGATTTTAAAGCTAGATAACTTGTGGGATTTTTTCTAGTTTACCGAAATGTAACCTTGAATATAACATATGCAACAATCCAAGGCCTCGTCCCTGTATTAAGTTCCACCGACCAAAGTTTGCCCATATCAAAATCCAGACGATTAAAATTCTAATAGAAAGAAATATTCACATAATAGGTCTCAACCTCGATTCACTATTTTTCGACCTAAAAGCACATGGGCGTTTGGATTGACAGTGCAAATTTTCTGTTCTAATTATAGTTCTAGTCCACAACAACCATGACTTCGAAGATCTCCAAGTTCCTCTCGGGCTTGGGGAAAAAAGGAAATGGCTCAAACCGAGAATCAGCGGGAAATGAAATGAGTATCGGTGCCCCGACAAATGTTAAACATGAATGGCATGTCGGCTTCAACTCGGATACAAATGAGTTTGTTGGCCTGCCCCCGGCGTGGGACAATTGGTTGATGACATCCAACATCAGGTAATGGCGTTAGTTTGACACAACTAATGAAGTGCTTCTGTTCTATTGCAGATTATCACAGGTGGATCGGACTGCAAGCACGGAATGCACAAGACTGTTTATGGTAGAGAATATCCACTGTTTAATCGACACTTTTTCTTATTTAGTACGATTCTGAGAAACAGCAGAGCTGACAATGTCACTTCCCAAATTCTTGAAGCGGAAGTCAAGCAAAGGAAAACTCGTCATCAACGATGGAATCAGTGAAATCAAACAAATTAGTTCACCAACTGGCTTCAAACACGAGTGGCATGTGGGCTTCGATGACCACACGGGCGACTTCACGGGCCTTCCGCCCGCCTGGAATGTCTGGCTGAATAGTTCCAACATCAGGTAGGGGGCACGGCCACATGGCAATGCATCAATTGGACTTGCTCATTGCTATAACGTTCTTGCATTGCCATAATTTACAAGTGTCATGTGGTGGGTTAGCATTTTGCAAACATAGTAATATCAAATGAAGTATTATGTGAAACGTGTGTCCGTGAAGATGACTTAACAGAATGCCAGTCTGAGGTGCTGATTGAAGCTTTTAATTTACGTGCTTTTCTAGCTCATCTTGAACTGTAGTTTGTGCACTAGTCTGTAGTATTCTCTAGACTGTGACAATGTAGCAAAACTTAACAGACTTCTTAACAACATCTTAGGTTAACTTTAGATGACAGAGAAAAGTCACAAATAGACAGTAGAGAGCAAGATGTCCGAAAATCCACGTTTTATGTGAAAGACATATCAACGCCCAAGAATTTTTCGCATGTGTGCCATGTAACATTTGACGATGAGAAGAGGAGTTTTTCAGGTCTGCCTCCGCTATGGCAACACTTGATTCTAATGTCAAACATCAGGTGTGTCATGATTTGTCAGAGATATTCTTGATTAAGTTTTGTTTCATATCAATTGTATAACGTTATTATATTATTAATCATTGGCATTATCTGTATATAACATTTAATAAAATGATTCTGCTTTTTAGCACATTGTTAAATAGTCATTTTAGATTGATTCTAACCAGAAGAAATCATGACATGCTTTCCTTTCCGTGAACTGATGCGAAACTAATTATACAAAACAAATTATGCATCAAAGAATGTGATTGTATGAACACAAAACGTAAAGCAATATAAAGTAGCTTCGAAATTACAGTTATTGGGAAAATTACTGCATGCATGATAGTACAATAATGTTTCTTAAATATTTTGTTGTTTAACAATGCCTTATGAATGAAATGTTTGCTCTTTTCCTGCGGACACAAGCTTAATGTAGACCTGTATCAGTTACACTTTAGAATTAATTTTTTTTAACTGTCAAATGAAGATCAATGTGTCTGCAGGAACTGTGCATCAAATGATTTGCTTTTGATATTGCGTATGCTCATAATTCTTTTTCGTATAATATTGTACTTAGTACGTGGTGTTTGGGACAGTAAATGCTAGCTCATCTGACACATGTAAATACGGCATGGCCCCCACCGACTGGGTGTGATGTTGGACAATTTTCTGCTCGTTTTTCTTTCAGAAAGTATAACAAATGAATAATACTTCTAACCCAATCCAACGGCTGTAGTGTCTTTCATATTGTAATGCATTATATTAGCAGCATGGTACATATTTTTCTCATATTTTTTTCACTTTTACATTGAAATGATTTTTAATTCTGATACTCAAAATTGTACATAGTTAATCGAAATCGTTTAAAGAATTATCATTGATAGAACTTTGATAAATTTAACTGTGAGTTCTTGTACATTCTTGATAAAAGTTCTACCAAACAATTTTTTTTTTCCAAGCTAAGCAGACTTATTAATTACCGTGGTACTTTGCAGTAAAAAGAGCAAACCCAGGAACCCCAATGCGGTCATCAACGCCCTCAAGACGTACGAGAAGTCCATGCGGGACAAAGGCCACAACAAGTACATGGGCGCCGAGTCCATGGAGGACCTGTCGTCGGGCGACGGCAGCTCCGGACGCTCGTCTAAAGCCGACTCTGAGCCACGGTCCCCCGAGGAGGACGAACCGGCAGCAGCAGCAGCAGCAGCCAAGAAAGCGCAGATCGCAAAACAGGTGAATAGTCACTCGCGGGTGTCAGTTGTTCTTGGGGAAATGAAAGTTGTGTTTTGGGGGTGATGAAAAAAACAAAATCTGTTGATCTGTATGGATATAGAGTATGCTTATTATTCACCATCAAAGTATGCTGTAATGCTATTGTCAGTATTAGTTCTATGTCGTATTTGTTTATAGCAATATGGCACAAATGACGTTTATGTAAAATGATCGATGAAGTACTTACTTTCTGCTTTCTATTGATTTCAAAGGAAAATGGTGCTATAAATCAAGACGAAGTTGTTACAAAACTCAACAAAGTCCAGATCGACCCCGAGGCGAAGAAAAAGGATGGCGGCGGGCGGCCAACCATGAGGAAGAAGTCCGTGAGGAAGAAGAAGCTGACAGATGAAGAAATCATGGCCGCTCTCAGTGAGTGTTTGGCAAATGTCCTATATTAATGAAGAGTTGATTCACATTTTCCGTAACAATTGTCTTTAAAATCTTATTTTAGGTGTTACATGTTGCTTAGAATTTAAATCTTCAATAGATTTGTGACTTTTATTGCAAAATGCCGTTGTGCAACGTTGATGAAGTTAGGAAAAAGTACGAATTCAATGATGTTATTGTAACTTTGCAGAAAAAGTGACGTCTCCCGGAGATGTGAAATCCAAGTACAAGATACAAAAGAAAGTTGGTTCGGGGTGAGTCAGTATGGATCGGTTTAAAAATGGATAAGAAATATCAATAAAACAGCTTTCATTATTTTTGTCTTAAATACAATGTGTACATGCTTTTAGGTCAGAATCATGGTCCCTTGTTAAAGGCACAAACCCCTTCATATAATGTCTGTTTATGTGGAGAAAATTTAAGAACAAAGAAATATTACGAATAATTGTTTATTGTATGCATAATTTCTTTCAACTATAAGAATATCTTAGACCAAATTTACTTTAAATGCAAGCTGAATACAATGCACTGTAGTGTACAGTGTGAACAAATGACGTAAACCAATGTCTGCTGGCGTAATATTCTATACTTTAGAGACATGAGAAAAAATATGCACTGAATTTTATCTGAATTCTGATCGGACTTCATAGCCTACGAGCTTATCATGTGTATAGGGTTAATCAGTCCCAATCGGGGCTTGGGCATAACAATAAGTAAAGCGCCACGTGTTTCCCTCAGCGCGTCTGGCACGGTGTGTGTGGCCAACGACTTGCACACCAGTGACGTGGTCGCCATCAAGATGATGGACCTCGACAACCAGCCCAAAAAGGAGCTCATCATCACAGAGATCGAGGTACGTAATGACTCGCAGACAACCGCTTACAACAAGGTCACAGATATCTCTGATAAATTCAGAGCACTATCACTAATTAACGAACGACTTGACGCTGCGGTCACCATGATATAAACTACATCTTGTCACTTTGGTCGAAGGTGGCCGCAACATCAAGTCGTTCATTAAGTGTATCTTAAACTTAAATCTAACTAACAATAGTCTACATAAAGATATATCTGATAAAGATGAGAGTTGCAGAGAACGAGTCACACAGACCCCACTGAAATATAAACTCGAAGTAGACGATGTTGGACTCAGTACCACCTTCTGTAGAGGATTAAATCGGGCACGTCCATTAAGTTGGAATGCTGATGAATGAATGATGTTAATAGTTTACTTATTGTGTGTAGGTGATGAAGGAGTACCGACACCCCAACGTGGTCAACTACCTGGACAGCTACCTGGTGGACAAGGTACGGCTTTAGTCTCCACTGTAACATCCTTTCAACAGTATTTATATGTTTATATTTGAACAAATTAGACATTTTGGGGGGTAAAGTGCTATTTCAACATTTAGATTGGATTTTGACGGTGATCTTTAACAATCGATACTGTTTTTAATGTGTTAAATGAGATAAGCTCTCTAAGGCCCAAGTGCCAAGTATCTTTACGATTGATCTACATCACAATATACAGTTTCCATTAATGTAAATTCTTCCAAAACAGAAAAAGTGTTTCTACAGTCCAAGAACTGTGGTATGTAAGGAATATTATTTCGTACTGACTAAACCTCTTTACGTTGCATTATTTTTTAAGACTAATAATTGCATACATTAAAAAGCTCAAGGAATGGTGAATTCATGCAATTATATTCTTTCCATTTTCAAATTTGCATTTTTGACCTAGAGATCTTTGTGCCAATGAAAGTACGCATCACAGACTTCATATCCCATAAGATGTAAGATAGTTGGTGCACACTTCAATTGCACATTTGATGAATTTGAAGAATGAGTTTACTGTGGCTGTATGTTTTAACGATACGCGTAATTGAAATTTACATATACTAACAAATGACCTTTTGTGACCTGTTTTCTTCTGAAGGAGATGCGAATGGCTTGAGTAAGAGAACGTTTATTGCCTAAAATGTTTATTGTACATTCGGTTGGTTCGTTAAATAGTTTTGTGTCTATTTTTGTATTAGTGGCATGTCGATGTGATTATAGAATGTAACAAGCAGAATGATCAGTATAAACTGTGGTGAAACGTGACTGGTAAGCATGCCATGTTGTTACCATGAATGGAACCATTGAGCCATATACCAGTGTATTAGTAGTGGATTTGAATGTCTTATTGCATTTTAGTTAAGGATATTATTTGTCTATTTAACATAATAAACATGAGTGATGACGTTGGACCCGGGTCAGTTGGAGCACCAACACTAGCTTCTTGGAAATGTATTCAGTATTATGGATTTATGTCGTAAAACGTACACAGTGACGTCCCTGGTTGTGATGTGGTAGAATGTATAAATATCGTAGAATGTGATTACAGACACTATCTTCAAGTCTACTGGTATAGAAGACATTTTCATTTTATATTATATTACAAATCTCAACCATTAAACTGATCTTTTATACCAATAAATTTAGAGTGGTTGAGATTTGTAATATAAAATGAAGATTTTTCATGTACAGCTAAACCTCGATATAACGCGCCTCGATTTTGCGCGAATTTCTCTGTGTAACGCGGATTGAACGTGGAGCCCATTTATTTTATCATTATACATGTATATCCTTATATATGAAAATATTGTCAAAAATACCCTTTATGCAAGTTGTTTACCTTCGAGGCAGCCATAATGGCACACAAGGATACTTGCTGTGCGCATGTGCAATCATTTCCGTGTTTAGGTCTAACACTACGCGATCTCGACCAATGTCAGTGCAGCACATAACGCGATTTCGGGGTTAACGCAGTTCTTGAAGTTTGGACCCGAGATTTAGCTGTATTGTATTTGGATTTTTGATAAGGAGTATATGTACTCGAAATTTAAAATGATAAAAAAAAAAAAAAATCTTTTGATAGTTTATGTTTGGACATATTAGCAGTAAATTAGAAACAAACAGAAATGTAACAATCCTGACCCCCGCTGTAGGAGCTGTGGGTGGTGATGGAGTACCTGGAGGGCGGGGCGCTCACCGATGTTGTCACGGAGACGGTGCTCAACGAGGGCCAGATCGCGGGCATCAGCCGCGAGGTTCTCGCAGCCCTCGAGTTCCTCCACTCCCAGGAGATCATCCACCGCGACATCAAGTCAGACAACGTCCTGCTCGGCATGAACGGGAAGGTGAGCGCTTAAAGGGACATGAACAGCAACCACCTCCTCAGACAATTTCACTTAATAATTTTATTTTTCTATAAACTTGACATGTTGCACCTAATAACTTCCAATTTTACAATCATAAACACGCGTTTGATAGAAAAATATAAATAAATTAAAACAGAGAGAAAAACAAGTTGATTGACATTGGAAGGTTCCGTACTAACAACAGGACTGTAGCCTTTATCATTTAAAGATATTTTTGTCAATTTATTCATTGAAGATAAACTTAGAACTATAGACTATAGAATGAAACCTAGTGCTGTAAGCCAAATATACAGAATTTGTAATGTAATTGAAGATAGTGTAAGAGGCCAAGTACTGTGTGTTGTTGCAGGTGAAGTTGACTGACTTTGGCTTCTGTGCACAAATCACTCCGGACCGCGACAAGAGGAACACCATGGTGGGCACGCCGTACTGGATGGCTCCAGAGGTCGTCACCAGGTAACATTATTGGCACATAGTAATGATAGTATATATTTTTTTTTAGCTCACCTGTCGTAGACACCATAGTGAGCTTTTGTGATCACCTTTCGTCCGTTGTCTGTCCACATTTCATATTTGCACAATAGTTTGTTTATTTTTTATTCAAATTTCATCTTTTTTTTTTTCACAGAAGTTGTACGCCTATATGATCATCAATCATTCCATAATTTATACATGTCCCTGGGGGTAAAATTGAACCCACCCCAGGGGTCCATCAAACTTTTTTAGTGTAAAAGTGTAGTCTGTGTTAGTCGTAATGCAAACTGCATTACTGTTATAGTTTCCTGGAGATGGATAGAAATCATAGTGCAACCTGGTCTCTTTTGGACAGTCTGTCTGTTAGTCATAATGCAAACTGATTTTTTTTTTTTTTTAATTAAAGTTCTGTGATAATATGGGCAAAGATATTCTATAATATCTTTGATAAGGAATTACAGTGCAACTTTATCTCCTTTTTGCCAGAAATTGAACATAGATACAGGTGAGCGATTTAGGCTCTCATAGTGTGTCAAAACATTTGTGAAATTGGGACTTAAGTTATTGGTCAAATTTATGGTTTCTTGTATATTCATGCATTTTGGTCTAAAGAAGATTTAATAATGACGTGTTGCAGGAAGAATAATAATGGACATCTAAGCATGATTTTTTATGTAAATTAGGGCAGTTTAAAGTTGGCAATGCAGCTCCGACAAATGGAAAGATTTTATACTTGTGCGTGTTGCAGGAAGAACTACAGCTACAAGGTGGACATCTGGTCGCTGGGCATCATGGTGATCGAGATGATCGAGGGGCGAGCCTGAGAATACCTCCATAGGACGAGACCCGCTGCGCCCATCCTGACCTCATCGCCACCCGTCTCGGCATAGGGCCCACTAATCAGGCCCTGCAAAGGTCAGTAGTTCATGCTCAGCCACAATAGTATTGGTTCTGTAAAGCCCAGTATCAATGAACAGTGCCTTTTCCTTTCCTCTCGGGTTGGCTCCCCTAAGCAAATGCATAGATGTAAACCTTTAAAGGATTTTCAGTATTTTTAAGATTTCTGAGGTGGTGTCAACTTTTTAAAGTATGATACAGTCATTTATTAAGATTTTTGACTGGTATCTGAATAGGTGTTTATTTTTTAGAAAATGCTATATTTCACGAATTTTTCACAGCACAAAGTAGTTTAAAATGATGTTATGAGGTTGCATACTTTATCAGTATAGCTAAAAGTTTAAAAATATTGATATAAATGTTGATTCTTACATGTAAGGTTCCACTGAATCTACATTTGAAACATTTGTTAAACTAAGCTTTTTTATAATGATTTGTGTTGCGTCATATTAAGATTTTTGAAGACTAAGATTTCTGAGTGTGTCAGGCTGGCAGCGCTGCAAATGCTAACATGGTTTCTTCACATTTTGGTCAAAAGAAGATCGAAATACGAGCATTTTTATGTAAATTATGGCAGTTTAAAGTTGGCAACGCAGCTCAGATAAATGGAAAGATTTTATACGCGCTACACTGCAAAAATTGAATGATATTGGTAATAAAACGCTTCAGGGGTTAAAGGGGTGTCGGGTGAGCTGGTGGACTTCCTCGACCGGTGTTTTTAAACAGAATAATAGTCCAATTATTCACATTGAGCTTCCACCAGGAACTCCTGTCTTGATCAAGACTTGGAGTTCTGGTGGACCTCAATGTGAATAATTGGACTATTATCCTGTTTAAAACTATATAATTATGTACGTATGTCTATCAAACCAGGATAAATTTACCTCCATCAAACTAAATTGAATGATATTGGTCTGCTTTAACAACCTGCCGGGTGCTGGTGGAATAGTCATATGCCTGGAGGTGGAAATAGCCGCCACGGCGGGCGAGGCTCTCACAATCTTCCTGCGCAGGGAGGACCTCAGCTGGTTTCTGAGACACGTTCACCTCGCGCGAGGCCACCAGCTAGGTGAGCAACCGGTCAACAACCATGGTGCTCTATAATAGTCATATTTGTGAAAAAAATAGCATAACTTTCATAGTTAGTATTGGTTTTGCGTGCACGTTCAGAGCGAGGACCATCTAGCTAGTCACCCCTAGGGGGGAAACATTGGCAGAAACCAATTGCTGTGGTTGTTGCGCAGGTGGCTGGTCAGGCCATTTCATCCACCCTAGGGAAGTGTCTCGGGGCAGTGAGGACAGGTGGCTGGTGGCAACTGTTGCAGGGGTTGGCAGGGCTGGCTGCTCTGCTTTTGGCTTGCCGTCGCGTTTCAGCTGCTGCCGTCCTGTTTGCCTCACATGATTTGGCACCCTGGTGGACAGTTGATCTCCACTTTCCTCTGTCTTGCGCTGACTGCTCCCATGTGTTGTGATCAATGTTGAAGGCTTTCAACGAGGCTTTGAGTGTGTCGATGGCGCTTCCTTTGTCCACCTTGAGAACCGCTTGCCATTCTGCCAAAGCTTCGCCAAACAAAAGTTTCTTTGGAAACTATGAGATTAAAGAATGAACACTTCTCTCATCTTGGGTTCCCACATTCATGATGTCATTGATCACTTGTGAGTTCCTGGTGGAAGCTCAATGTGAATAATTGGACTATTATCCTGTTTAAAACTATATAATTATGTACGTATGTCTATCAAATCCAGGATAAATGAACCTCCATCAAACTTAATTGAATGCTATTGGTCTGCTTCAGGCGAAGCTGTCGGGTGAGCTGGTGGACTTCCTCGACCGGTGCCTGGAGGTGGACATCGACCGCCGGGCCACCGCGGGCGAGCTCCTCTCACACCCCTTCCTGCGCAAGGCGGAGGACCTCAGCTCGCTGAGACAGAACATCATCGCAGCCCGCGAGGCCACCAGCTAGGTGAGCAACTAGGTCATAACAACCATGCACGTGCTCTATAATAGTCATATTTATGAAAAAAATAACGCAACAATCTCATAGTTAACAATATTTTTAAGTTGCACTTTCGGTTTCATATTTTCAATGGCCACCAGCTAGTCACCCGATGAGTAGGGGAAACGTGCACAGAAACCAATACTAACTATGAGATTTTTTTAGATTTTTTAAAGAATGAACACTTCTCTCATCTTGGGTTCCCACGTTCATGATTAAAGACAAGAATTTTAAGATGCCATTAGGAACCATCAAAACAATCCATTTTCCGAGGAAAACAATCCGACAACATCAGGCCGAATGACAGTCCTGTCATTAGGCCTGAAGAAGATTTAGTCTTTAAGCCCGCCAAAAGTGAGTTCTACTAGTTCCTAATGGCATCCGGGTTCTTGAGGCTAATGAGATTGTTGCGTTATTTTTTTCAGAAATATGACTATTATAGAACATCGGAGATGGTTTGATAATGATTTTTTTTCAATCACTTTTTTTAGTCTTTGAAACAATGGTTTACTTATATGTTTGATAAAGTTTTAATGTATTGTGTAGTTTAAGAAAGATGAATATGTTTGTAGGTTATCTTTAATGAGTAATGTTTAAAGTCCACTTGTGGAACAGCATTATAGAAGACAAATTCTATGGAAAGTAAGATCATTTGTTGTATTTATTCTAACCAATTACATTTTGGATAATTCTTTTTCAGGTGTTGACAATCTGCGGAGTCTTGTGCTAGAAGCAATGATGATGTAAAATAACATTGTCTTGATGTTGAATCCATTTTGCATTGTATTTGAGATTTTTCAACCTCTCATTCATACTCATGAACAGTGATTGATGAATTAAGAACTGATACATTCCTGCTGGAGTATGAATTTTAAAAAAGCTCTAATATTTAGAGAGGTAACATTTTTTAAGGATATGAATATATTCTGAAAATCATGCAAAAAAAAAACAAACACTATGTATATTGAAATAAATATAAGTTGAATATGAAATGACCTTGAATTAAGGTTAACCCTTTAACAATCATATAGCTTTTAGGCGTGGCATTTATTTACTCCTCGAACAGTAAAAAATAAAACTTGCAATTTTGCTGTTTAAAGTTTGTTTTAGTGTAGCAAAAATAATAAGAATGTTTGTTAATGTTAATAGTTTGTGAATATGAAGTTATAGGGACTTAATGCCCGAATCTAATAATTTATCAACATTCCAAGAGAAACATATTGGGTGGTATAAAAAGTATTTTTAGATATTTTTGAACGAAAGTGTAGTTTATATGTAGGGTGCCTAATCGTTAATGATGTGATAATGAACATTGTTGTCTTCTATTTTTGTTACATTTTATCTGTAGCGTCTGTTTTCTGTTAACACAAAATTGTTATTTCTATTACTGAATTTAATGGAATGATGCACATAGATAAGCATTGTGCAATGTATTTTCTATCCATTTTACAGATATTTTTACAAACAAAATATGCTATATTTTAATATTCTTACTTTTCAACTAATTTGATGTAAAAGAGCTAACCGTAGGCACGAGAAATTGTTTGATTTTTAAAGTGTAATGTTGCAACTTTTGTATTTGTTAAATGCCTCATTTGGCTAATTGATTAATAATGACTTTGTGAAGGTCGTCTAATATTTATTGTCTATTGTAATAATGTCACTGAGGCAAATGATGTGGAATATTGACTTCCACATTGAAAAAGAATATTTTTCACAGTATTTGCAACGTTCAAGTAATAGTTGTGAATGTTGTTGGCATGTTCGATTATAAATCCATTTCATGTGATGCATGTCATTTGCTGTGTTTTGATCAGTTTTTGTATATTGATATAGTTGGCAGATGCTATTTAAAAATACTTGCAGGTGTTGTATAATTGTTGCAAAATCATTTGATAAATTGTCATGGGTTTGTGGTTATTCGGCTACACTGCCAAAACTACGTAGCTTTATGTTTTAATTCAACTGCGAGATCTTCATAAAAGGTCTCGCTCGATAGGACTTGCACGATGATATTAACTCTTAAAGATAGACATTAATTAATCCTTTTTAGCTTGATCCACCAATGAAGATTGAGAAAATGTTTTAACAACAATAAAATGAAGTATCCATACAATGCGTTTATTATTGACACATAAAAGCCCTTCAGTTTCTTTTACATGTGCCACCAGATACGGTACACAGTAAAAATTGATGCACAAAACAGTCCAGTTATAGCAGAATTCTGTCCATGAAGGCCACTTGCGGCCGATGCGAAGTATTCCTGGTATTCTGTCGGCACCTGGCAGTTTGCTCTCACTGTGTCCCCTATCTCGGCCGTCACTGGGGTGATGTAGTTTTTGTGGAACTCCGCGGCACCGACTCCGTGACACGCCTTTTTGATGCTCATCTTCACCATGTGGTAACATTTTATCAATGTCATCGCGAGACTGCGAGGAAAAAAAAAGAGAAAAGTATCAGCCCTGTTTTCTTTAGATTATTAACTTCTCAGGGTGTCCGTGGATCCTTAAAAAATGTGAAAATGTATTTTGTGGGATCGAATATAAGCTATGAAGAAGTCTGCTTGAAGCAGTCCGGAAAGGTCTGAATTTCTCGTTTTCATTTTGTGAAAGTACTTTTTTCCTAATTTACGTACATTTATTTTGCCTTTTATAAAAATGCTTATGAGGCAACATACATGCACTTAGAGTTGCACAGTTTGATTTTGCTTCCGCAACTGGAGGGCTTAAATAGGTCTTAAAAAAGTTTGATTCCTTAAAAACCTGCTGGCACCCTGTTTCTGAAGTAATGGTGTTTGCATTATGGCGTGACTTGTCAAGTTGTGTGCAAGGCATCTAGTAATCAGAAAACATTGCTAGCCTTTCACTTTGAAAGTGGCCGAGTGAAATTTTCTTTTCACTAATTGAATGGCCCATTAAGGCACAGGGTTGTTCTATCTTGGTGCTGATGCCTTAGACATTTTAAACTTTTAAAATATTCGGACCTAGTGATGTCATCTGGGTTTGTGGTAACTGAAAGGCTTGTACACAAAGGAAAGCAAACTGCCTTTGTTGGTAAGCTACTGAGGACGAAAACCGTCCATTAGAATATTGAAAATAATTTTTTGTTACCTGCAAGCATGAATGTATTTTCCATTGACCACGTAGCGGTGGTAGTGCATGTCAAACGCGTCTGTGCACCATCTGGTGTAGGGAATGAAATTTACATAACAATCGAGCACTCTTTGTCTTTCTGAAAAGGAACAAAAAACAAGTGTTTGAAAGCTTATAAAAACAAGTTTTGCATGCACTACAAAAAACGGACAAAAACTTCAGTGACATGCAACCACAGCTTGCATATTTCCAATAAAAGATCTATTGTTGTGAAGCAAATATTTGATAGAAAATTCAGTCTATATTGAATGAATATGCATTACATAATTGGGCTTGTTTTCTAAAGTCTATATCAGCTATGAAAAGCTGCAGAGGATCACCCACGATTCCATTGCAAATAACAATAACAATATCGGGTTGAACAAACTTAAAATTGAATGAATCTTTATTAAGAGAGAACTCAATGGCCTTAATTTCTATTGGACAAGCTTTTGGACAAACTTATCTAACAATGAAATTAGAAATAAAATATTTTGCTTCCTTTATGAAAACTTTTTACAACACTTTAAACAACAATAGATCCTTTCGACACTGGCAGAGGTCCATTCAATTTGTATTGTTCCCAAATAGAAGGCAAATATAAAAAAAAAGGGTTACATGCTCTAGTTGCCATATCAAACAGTGCCCTGGTTGTTGACACTTGCATAATTTGGAATGATTAATTTAGAGTTCTGTCACATGAATAATGAAATGGTGATGAAATTGTCGGTTGTTGACACCGTAGAAAAGTCACCTCGCAGTTCCTCGCTGTAGCAGGGCAGGGAGTGGAC
Organism: Streblospio benedicti; assembly: GCA_019095985.1. Lineage (NCBI taxonomy): Eukaryota > Metazoa > Annelida > Polychaeta > Spionida > Spionidae > Streblospio > Streblospio benedicti. Next base: position 50,763,309 of record CM032663.1, read on the forward strand.
CACGTAGCGGGTTAGTGTCAGGTTCAGGTCCCGCACCGCGTACTCATCTTGTTTACAGTCGCTCATAAGATGCTCAAAACAGTCTTTTGTTTGCTCCCATGCCCTGAAGTGACCAAAATGCAATTGCAATGTTTATATGAAATACATGATGTATGTAATGAATGTGGTCTCACCTTTTATTTCTTGTTCTTTTTTCTTCCCTCCCTCTTTTATTGGTGTTGATTATTTTACACTTCATAATTCGATCCCCATAAAATAATTACTCTTTGTTAACAGTGCGGGTGTGTAACATTTGCCATGCTTAACAATAGTATTGACAGCAAATTGGTTGTTAACCAGCAATTCAAATTTTAGTGATTGCCATAAACCTAAACTGAGAAAGAAAAAAATGAAACGCATGCAAAGAGTGGGCATTGAACCTGCCTCTTTGCATGTAAGAACACCACAAATAAAAACGCAACTTTTTGTACACAATGTACTACAAAGGCCTACGTTGTTCTGATTCTTTTTCCCCCACCCCCTTTTTTGTACAAAACCAACAAAAAACTTGCATGCAGGTAATATTGATCCTGACGTCGGCCACGGGGTGTCTGTGGTTGACCTCCTCGATGGCGTGGTGCAGGGGAGACACGCAGTTGTCCACGGGCGCCTCCCAGTACTTCTCTGGACACTCGCCTCGGCTCGGCCGCAAAACCACTAGAACAGACGACACGCCATTGACATGCACGGGACAAATATAGACGTGACAATGAACTAGTCAACTGAGTGCTGGACACTTTTACACACGATTTCTATACCCATTATATCTAATTTAAGATACTGGCTATAGAGTTTGTTTAAACTCGATTAGCACCCAGCAATGCCCTTTACTACTTACACGCACTTAGCAGGAAGACACAGACCGTATCCCAATACTCCATAGTTTGTGGTTATTAAAGAGGATTTTATGTAAACAACAATGCTACTGTGATACACTAAAAACACGGAGTGTATCACAAGCAGCGCACAATACTGTCAATTGACCAGAGGGCACATTAATTTAATCCAATTTGCCCGCAGGCTTCAAACAGGACTCTCATTTTCCTTTGATCCATCTATCAAAACCGTCCATTTATTGAGTAATTGCTGGTGTATTGTTTAGGAGGAAAACTATGTGACCAAATAATTTAACCTATGCGTGTATATGTAATTGGTAGAAGTTACAAGCATCTATTGAAGACTGGGACCTGTCTAAGTTGACCACTTGTCACACTTGTACGTTTAGTTAAAAAAAGAGCTGGATTTTTAAACGGACACATGTGTCAGCCTTTAAAGTTAAGACAAATGCCTGTCTTACTTATTTTCACAACACACAACACAACCACTTAATAATATATATACATTTTTATTTGTGACTTTGCGCCAGTTCGTTTTTGGGAAGCCGCCGATATACTTTTTAGTAATCTACATATCTTGTATTCTAATATGTATGTAATCATGAGAAAATAAATTCTTATTAAATGAAATCTACATATGTGGTAACCGTCAGGCAAATTCAAAAGCGTGCGTAACACACGGGCCGGTTACTTTACCTGTGGTTTGTAGACCAGCAACCATCAGGGCGCATCAGCGAAGTTGCACTGTATCAGTGACGTCACAGTCAGTGAGCGCAGCTTTCGTCTGTTGTCGCCGCAATTCAATTTCTATTAATCCAGGTGCAGAGAAACGCCCAACATTATTAACAACCGTTTTAGATTTTCAAATAAATGATAAAGCAAAAATTTTATCCGTGTAAACTTTGTATTAGTAGAATGTGCGATTGTGTTGATAACAAATGTCACCATTATATAAACGTGTAGGCCTATTAAAAATATCAATAGCAATCCCGAGGTTACATTTTTAGACTTCGGATACGCTGGTTAATATTTCTTTTATTTGGCTTAATGTAAATTCATATCTCGATTTGATTTCACGGTGGATTTTGTATATCATATAAAATGTAGGCCTATACTTTACATTAGGCGCGCAAATGCATGCTCTGATGTTTGTGTGGAATGTTACAGGTGCGCAATGCATTCTGCAGATAACGGTGCATGCATGTGTGTTATCTCAGAGATACGGATGATTCACGGTCAATAAAGTGATAATGACCACTGTCTAACTGGGAGGATTTCACTGCGGGCTGTGACATGTTAGGCCTATCAGCTCGGCACAAGCATATAACTAACACGCCAACTCACACAATGAAAAGAAAAGAAGAAAGGAAAGAAATAAAATGAACAAAACTGGACGTAGGGAAAATGAAGAGGGTGAAAATTAAAAAAAAAAAACAACAACTTAGATCTATGTAATGTGTTTAAAGACTTTTTGCCAAAGTGTGGGATTTCCCAATGCAGTCTCTTTCTGGACGCGTTCATTGGTTCACCGCACAAGCTGACTTAATTAAGCACACAAATAGCCCAGGGTCTAACTGCGCTATAATCTAATCATACAATAATATAAATAACAAACTGCTAAGGACCCCTTGGGTGGCCGTGTGGATATGGGAGTGGGGGCAACAATGAATGTAGTAAGTTCTGTCATTCTCGTGAGTAACATTATTTACCGTATGAATTAATCGGTGATTAATGATAAAAGTCAATTGAATAGCACGGCAACATGCTGCTAAAACAAAGTGCGTAGTTTTATAGCCGCGCAAATAGATTACAATTAGTTTCACACAGTCTACAAAAAACACGAGGCCTACATGCTACAATAGCACTGATAACGATAAGTTGCAGCGTGATCTGAGTTTAGTAGTGATAGACGCAGGACTAATAATTGAATATCTTTAATCCAAGATTAATGCCTTCCCTCTGGGGCCTACACGAATTATCATCAAACAATAACAACACACACCAAAAAGTGTGGCGAGTATGAAGAATTGCGCTACAAACAAATCATATCTCAATTAGGCCTACTAGTATATCCAAACGTTTGCAAGTGTCATCCAGTGCAAACGCGTATATAGACTACGTCGTCTTGTGATATGTATGCGACACCCTGTATATTTAGGAAATTTAAAGGGCCAGACACCACTTTCCGTAAGTAAATCAATAACATATATTTCTTGTCTTTGGCATACAATTGGCTTGTAATAAAGTACATTCATTGTTGGGCAATAAACATGCATAGGCAAGATGTCATTTTATTGACCATAAACTACGTAATTACACTCCAAATTCTATGTTAAAAATATGACGCAGATATTGAGCGATATTAGGGCCATAACTGAACCAGGAAATCAATGGTCCACATGAATCAGATGTAAACAAAGGCACTGTGCCAAGTTTTCCCACTCTCGCTTTGTTATGGTTTGGAGATTTGCGTCGTGGTATAAAAGGCTCGGATGCTCTTTGTGCCTAGAAGAGTACCGCGAGTCGCAAACATGGAGACATCAGACATGTCACATTACAAATCCTATTTCAGGAGAGGCCTTTTTCAATTGAAAATGGCAGCAACAGGTAGAGGCTCAACAAGAGTGAGGGAAGATGCAGAACTTGTCACGGTGAGTTACTCATTGTTTTGACAAATGTAGGTTGCATTGTTTGAGGGATTGCAACATTGGAGCAGGAATAAGCATTTTGCAATGAAGCACCTGTGCATTAATTGTTTGAAGGATTGCAACATGGTGGGAGCAGGAATGAGCATTTTATAATTAAGCACCTGTATGATTATCATATTTGTAAGTTATCCCTTGTAATAAGCAACAGGGTTTAAGGCCTATAGACTAACCAAAAATATTCGGCTTTGCATGTTTTTTTTTATGTGTCAACTATGCAGCTCGAGTTTGCTTGTTCCCATCGAGGTGAAATAAATTTGGTTAGTTATAAACTGATTGACCAGTCTAACTAGACAGTTACCAATGTGTAACTGTCTGTTTGGACTGGTCTGAGGGTATGTACCGTAACTGGCAGTTCAGAGGGGTCAGCTGGTCAATCAAGAGTGAATAGAATCACATACTATTCAAGAGTGATCTAATCAACATCAAAGGCTAAGGCTACAATTAAAAGGTTAACAATAAGCCATATCCTCCTTCAACTATATTTACATGTCTATATATACATGCCCATGAATATATGGTAAAAATGGTAATAATCATTTTATACGCTTATCGAAATAAGTTGGTGAGTAGAAGTTGATGATTTACTGTTTTGTTTCAGACAGCAGATGAGAAGCACAAGTACGTGAACACCGCGTATGAGAAAGTCAGTGCCAAGATGTACGACTACAAATGTGACATCAAGCTGCAAGTTGAGAAAGAAACCTTCCGCGCTCACAAAGACGTACTTACTGAAGCGTCAGACTACTTTTCTGCCATGTTCAGTCATAATATGAAAGAAAAAGAGCAAGATGCCATAGAAATACATGGCATTAGTCCTCGTGGCTTCACTGCAATGATGGACTACTTCTATCATGGACACGTCACCATTGATAATGCGAATATCGATGATGTCATTGAAGCTGCTCGCTTTTTTCACATTGAATGGTTGATTCACGTTTCCTGTGATTATCTGGTTCGCCATTTGTGCTTGGAAAATTATGACAGTGTTCTGTTACTGGCTGATAAATATTATTTAGGAGATTTGCGCTCAGATATATTTGAATTCGTCAGCTTGAATTTCATGATGCTCGCAGAAAAACCTAAATTTATTCACCTTTCTCATGAGTTGCTTTTCCAACTTCTGTCAGAGGACCATTTCGTTGATGCTCCAGAAACGTTTATTTTTAAGACTGTTATAAAATGGCTTCATTTTGATACAGAGAATAGAGAACAATATACCATTCCATTGATGAAATTGCTCCGTCTCCCTTTAGTCGACCTTGCAGAACTTGAAGTTGCTCCTGACTACCTAAGGAATCACGATGAACTCAAAGAATTATTTGACGAAGCTATTGATTACCAAAGTTTTCCTCCCAAGCAATGTCTTCTGGCAAGTGAAAGATCAGAAGCGAGAGGAGCGAGAGAGGCCCTCGTTCTTTTTTCTGCTATTGATGATGCAAATACTATTCAATACAAAATACCTGGTGTTGACGGCTTCTTTTCGGAAGCCATTGATACAGGGTTTTTGGAGTCGCATTTTGAGTTTGCTTCTGTTGCCGTTTTAGGCAACTTCTTATTTATAGCCGGTGGCTATGATCGTAACACAATGTGCAGTAGTCCAGCATTTTATTGTTACAATGCACGTAATCGACACTGGGCTCAGTTAACGTCTATGTTAAGGCCACGTGTTAGTTTTGATTTGGTAGCATCAGACAAAGGTTTGTATGCTGTAGCCGGAATCGAACATATTGTAGAAGACGGTGTTGATCGAGAGAGAATATTAAAGCTGTCGGAATTCTACAATCCTGCTGATAATTCTTGGGAGCTGCTTCCGGAAATGCCGTACGGATGTTTTAGTGCAGCTGCTGTGTTTGCAAATAACCAGTTGTGGATGTCCGGGGGAATCAGTGACGATGTCGAAGACACAGTTCCTGTAACCCATTTGCATTCTTTCCTGCCTAGTGGAAAAGAATGGCAGAGCAAGGCTCCGATGCTACAAGCGAGACAAGGGCACGCCATGGAAAGTTTCGAAAACAAAATGTATGTGTTTGGTGGATACACAGCCGGTCCCAACATGATGTCATTTGATGATTCTCTTTCGTGTGAAATGTATGACATAGAAACTGATCAATGGTCTCAACTCAACAATGCGGCCGCGAAATGTGGCCATCTTCATAGTTGCTCAACAAAACTCGGGGACCAGTTTGTGATTCTGGGAGGAAAGTCCGCAGATCGCTACATTCATGTTTTCAATACTGAGGACAACACATTTGAAGACGGAGAATATTGTGGCGACTGCGTTGTTAGGGTCGTTACAATGGATATAGCTTTGCCGCCATCCATGATGTAAGAATTTAGCATGTTCAATTCATAGCTTAGACCTATGGCTGGGATAACCTTGCTTGCAGTAGAGGATAATAATAGTAAACTGTTGCAAATACAGAAACATTCTAGGCACTTATATTCAAGACAGTCAGCATGATTCTAAATAGTCTTTTTAATAGAAATTTATTTATTCTATTTATTTATTGTCTTATGATTTTTGTAAGATAAATACTCAATTATTGATAGCTTATCAAATGCTTAAGAGTTACATTGCAAGTGTGCAAACTATTTTTGCCATTAAATTTATGAACTATACAGTTCATAGCATTGTTGTATATTCTATGACTGAATTTAAAAATAGAATTGCGTACATGTACTTAAAAACCAATTCATGCTACCCGTATGTTCTTTTTATTACACAAGTGAGATTAAAAAAAGCTTGAACACTTGCTTTTTGTGACTCGATGGTTCCACATAACATAATATTCTAGACAATCTCTATTTTATTTATTAAATGCATTTACAATCTTGTTTTTAATCATGCATGTGTAGGTTGATGAGGATGAAAATGTTTCATATAGTTTCTGTAAAGTAAAACTATTAAATATTGAACAGAAGAAGCATTTGTTTAGCATATTATGGTATTCATTATTTTTTTGATCATATCACATACAAATTGATCTTTTATGAAACATCTTGATCCTTTAATGACATTGCATAATGGGTGCAGAATGAGGTGGGAACAATTATGATCAACTAGTTGCTCTCTCTCTGTGGTTAAGAGTTTTGGGTTCATTCTATTAACAACAAATACTTAACAAAGGAAAACTAGTTCAATGTTAAGTAATTCTTATTGATATATGGTTGTGGTGGTTTCCATTTTTATATATAGACTTATTCAAAATAATGATTATATAATTTGTAATTTGTTTATATGCGCATGTTGAAAAAGAGAGTATTCATTGTTGATCTTGAATATGTTCTTAACATTGATGTTTGTTGGGGTTTCTGTAAACCAATTCCTTTTGATTGGATGCTGTTCCCCGTGTTGGCTAGCCCACTAGCTGCATTAATCATGACCCGGTGATACTCTGTTATTGACCTTTTCAGAAGTATTAAGTTTGATGAACATAATGATGTTGTTTTTTATCAATTGTGTTATGTAAAAGGTTGAGAATCTTAAGCATAGATTGATTAGAATGACATTATTTATTTTTATGATAATTTTAAATATTGTAGAGGATTTATTAGGAACAAAACCAGTTCTGATCAAACTTCTGAAAAGAGCAGTCAGACATTGCTTTACCTATTAATCAAATTATTAGAACCTTGCTTTGATTATTTTCTCAGATAGTATTAATCAATGATTGGTCCTGGGGTCACTGAATATCAATCTCCAAAATTCGTTGGCCCATGTAAAAATATTTCAATTTGTTTTCAAGTATTTCGCTCATGCATTATATGATCATATTTATTCATATTTTCTGTCACTGCAGAGCAGAGCATACAAATTGTCATCAGTATTTCCAATTATGGCTTATTGTAAAACACATTTTATCTTGGGGAGCATGTAAGATTAATGATACAATTTGACACAATAAGAAAATTAAGTTTAAAAAGTCCATGAATTAAAATTTATGTCTAGAAGTTGGCATTGAATGATGTTGGAAGATGGATTTTTTTGGTATGCTACCGTTGTGTTCGATTGTTGGCATTTAATAATTAACATTTCAGAGAACTCAAAGTGAAGAGTGAAGAAGAGGAAGAATAGAGAGCAAGGATGAGCATGGGTGAAGTATGAATCGCGCCAAGTTTATGTCGTCAATAAGTAAATCAAAATCATCTTTACAGTGCATCTGTTATCAGAATGGAATATTGTGATTTAGGGACTTGCAGTCATATTTGAATATTCATATACATAAGATTATTTGTATCCTTGAATGAGGAATCTTAATGTCGTATACTGCTACATCTTTCATGTTGCACAACACTGTAAAACTTGCCGAATGACAGATGGAGATGAAAAATGTGCTTAAAGATTAGTTTTATATTTGCTATTTATAGATTTTTTTTAATTTCATGCAGATATTTTACAATGAATCAAATATGAAGTATTTCAATTCTTTTACAAAATGTTATTATTAATTATTAGTTTGCACATTTATTTTAATTATTTTACTGTAGATTGCACATTGGTTATCCTTGATTGAATATTCATATGAATACAAGTAATTTTAATTACCACATGTAGATTTGTAAAACGTTCTTGTGAGTATTTGTAATGAATCAATTATAGTTCAATAATTTTGAAATGTTATCAATTATTTATAGTTTTGCACAATCGTTATTTTGATAAATATTTTATTTATTTCGCACATTGGTCTAACAAATTTAATCAGAACTGTTTTCATAATCTTTAGTTATGTTTTGTTAGCATTTTGCCTATTTATGAAAGAATCAAAGTATAAGTACCAATTGCTTATCTGTGAAATTTATTAAAGTTGAATCATATGAAAATTATTGCTGCTTATTTGTATTTTGCTTCTGTGAATTAGATGTTTTTAATCTGATGCACTAAATACAGCACATATACACTTTTTTAACACATCAATGTCAAATGTCGCAACTTTTTTTTTTTTTTTTTATTTAAAAAATAAATCTATAGCTGCAATAAATTATGTCAATGTCTGTGTGCAGGAGAATAAATTTGAGCATGCGGCTTGTGAACTGTGACCTGTCAATAGAGCAGTTGTGAGGTCTTTATTTCTTGATTTATACATTTACTCGAAAGGAATGCATTTTTTTGGTAACCTTTTCTACTTCATACTGTATAAAAAATGCCATAAAATCAGCTGTCTACTATACAGTCACAATTCAAGTCACCTTTTGTGGTCATTCAATCATATAAGACTCCCTAAGTTTGATTGAACAAGTAATGGCGTTTAAGCAAATCATAAATGAACAGAAAACACAAAATTGTCGAGAATTGTGCGGTCATCTTACTTTGTGGTCAAAAGCTCAGGTCAAAAGTTGAAACTCATTTTCAAATGAGGAAGTGATGGCATCTGCTTTCAAGAAGCTGCGACAAGCATCTGTTTGTTCATATGATGAAGGCAAACACTTTGAAAGTAGAATTTTAACTGGCTATTTATTACAGCAAGTACATTGTAAGTGTTTATGACAAACATATGAATCAAAGTTAAAATTATTTAAGTAATGGTCTCGGTCTTATATACTGAATTTTCTTTGATAAGCTACTAATCATGAAAAAAACCTTTGATATTTGAATAAGCACTTTTATTCGAATTTCTACAGAAAATACAATTCATTGTCTGAAAATAGCTTGTTCTGAGCTAACATTAGTTTGGCTGGAACTCCATCACTTTGGAAAATTATATACCAAATTGAAGCATTAACAATGCACATTAATATGTAGAACAGTCAAAAAGGGCCTAAAACCATAAAAGGTTTGCCAAAAAGGGACGAATACAGTATTACTCAATTTTATATTAGAACTTGGGTGTTATACAAATGTTATACATTATATTGTACATGTAACTATCAATTTTATGTACACCAGAAAGTAAATAAATGTTTGTTGGTATAGGAAAATATATAGCTAACATTTTTCTCTTTTGATACAAGAAAATGTCACTTGAAAGCAGTTCTGTCATTTTAGGATTTGTACGTCTGCATGGCTGTCAATATGACACTCAGAAATCTTACTGGTTCAGATGTTAATAGTGTATTCAGTGGAACTAAACACGTAAAGATCAGCTTGTTATATTATAGTTATTCCACCTCATAATATCATTATGAAGTCATTTGTGCTATGAAAGCGAGCTCAAGTAGAGCAATTTCCAGACATACACAAATATTCAACCCGTCCAAAATTTGAGACCTCAGAAATCTTCAAACTGGAAAATCCTTAAAAGCTAACACCTGTATGTCTGAAGCTTAGGCCACAACTGGCAGAGTGGACATTGTGACAGTAAGTGTATTTCAGTGTCTACGGCACAAGGTCCGATGCACTGGATCCGTACTGCCTACTTACAGATAAGCCACTGCTGAGTTGAATTTGAACTGTTAAACTTCCACTTCTGTCTCCGTACTTCCTCTGCATTGATCCCACGGTCTCTGTCAGCTTTTGTACAAAGTAAACAGTAATTTTCTAAATTCTTAATTGCAAGCATTTGTTGACATATACCAAACCATAAAAAACAATATCTATTTCTATAACATATAACAGTGGTGTATAATCTAATATTCCAAATTAAATTTCATTTGTCTTAAATATCTGATATAAACAACTATGTTACTTATCGTGAATATTGGCTACATCTGTATTACTTTCTTGGTTTTTTACTGTTACAATCACATACATGATTTATAATCAATATAGAACTCCGATTATGCTAAGATTATGTCTAATGGAAGTCTAAAATTTTATTACAATTCAACAATTTACAACAAAATATAAAAAAGAAAAAGAAATGAACATATATCATAATTTGAGCAATATTGGTTATCTGAAACCAATATCGTTATCATCTAGCTAATGCATTCATAACCACCAAAATTATTTTTTTGGCTATCCAACCATTCAATTGAACATACATTTACAATTGCACAATATTCATATTTTTTAAGTAAATGAATTTTTTCTATCCATTCTTTTGCTCACAGTTATCTTTTATATTCTTTTGACCCGAGAGAATGTTCCGTACATTTCAGCGTCAATTATTTCAATCTTTGCTGCATTTTTATTTTTCGTTGAAGCTGGAGACAAGTTAATACTTGTCTCTGTTATTTCTTTAAATAAAGGTTCATTATTTTCTTCACAAGAGCTGTCAGAATCTTCTGAATCTTCATCAGCGTCAGATTCCAGTCCTTCAACAACAGCAATATTCTGAGGAAAAAATAGACAAATTTGCTATAAAAAGAACAGTCTTTTATTAACAAAATCAATAACATATATAAACATGTCATTTGTGTTATGTATAGAATGGTAATTACATATGTATATGAATTCAACTCGTGCATTTAAAAAATAAAATAAAATCACTATGTGCACTGACAACAACCTTGTATTCTACAGCAACCAATCACTTCAATTAACTTCTAGAATATAGATTCAATATTATTCATAATTCACTTCAACTATTCTGGTGCATGCATAGTTAGTGCTTAGATTTTCTTTTGTTCAAGAATCGTTTTTTTAATTATTTTTTCACAAGTTCACAATTATTCTATTTACTACGAAGTCGCAATATGTGACTTATTTATTCATAAAATTGGATTTACTAATTTTTTTCATTCATGGATGGCAATAACAATTACCATTTCATTATTTTCTTTGTATATTTCTCTCACTGCTTATTATTCCAAAAAGACTGAAATGTACATAAATATATCTATTTAAATTTCAAAGCAATAGCTTCCTGTTCACAAATGAATAAATATTACATTCAGTACATTAAAATAGTATTGTTGAGTCATACAAATGTCATACATAACATTTATTAGAAATTAACATCATATGTTATGTGCAAGTACTGAATGTAATATTTATTCATTTGTGAACAGGAAGCTATTGCTTTGAAATTTAAATAAATATATTCATGTACATTTTAGTCCTTTTGGAATAATAAGCAGTGACAGAACTATACAAAGAAAATAATGATTCCATATACTGCATACCTAATTAACAGAACATTAATTACCATTTCAATGTGCTGCTCTTCGTCATCAACATCTTCTATGTTACAAGCACTACTTCCTTCACTTGATATCTGCTCTTCGAGATTCTTGTTTGCCATTTCCATCTGTGGAAGGAATGATCTCACTTTTGCAAGAACTGGAATAAAAGATGCCATGTTGCTATATTAGTGTGATGAAATTTCAAGTATTTAGAGAGAATTTGAAGAGAGATTATTGAGCAACAAATATGTATTTCATAAATACCTGAACTAGGAGGTAGTTTAAATGTTTCCATTTTCTGTTGTTTGGGTTTATCAATGATAAATACTGCATTTCCTGAAAGAAGAAGAAACACATTGAATTTAGAATTAAATCATCAATATTTAACAATCATATACAATTATTGTATTTGCTAGTTGATGTACAAAAGCATACACAATTCTGTTGAACAAAAGCATACACTGCATAAAGCTTGTATCACTGCATTGTCAGTTTATGCGAATTTCTACACTGTACACGTTTGGTCCAGGGGAAGGGTCTATTTCTAAAGATAATAGTGACCGCAAATGTTTTTGTTAGTAAAAAAAACCTAAGGAATCAACAAAGTACATTGCGCCTACAGTACAGTGAATGTCTTCAACAACGGAACCCAATTTGCAGTCACAAATTCTTCCTTTGTAGAGGGTTTCTCTTGTTTACTACATCATTTACTGACATTATTATGAGCTAATGCATGATAAACGTTTCTGTTATGCAGTTTTTCCTGTGTTTACTCTTCCTTTGTTGAGGACATTCACTGTAGCTCATTTTTTAGGAGTGGGAATGGGGATATAGACAAATAAGTTATAAATTCTAAACGGGCATGCACTTTGGTAGCATATAAATTCAAATTCTATGAGCCAGTATCGACCACCATAATAGACATAGCATATTCATGATTATAATCCTCCCTCATGACAGAGGCCTACATATATGATGTAACAAGATCGTGAGGAAACAATGGTAAGAGATTGGCAGAAGTGACATTAACTTACAAAGAATTGTTTCTAGAGCCACTTAGATCATCCTCTCAAAGATGAAAGTTTCAAATTGAATTGAAAATATTTTATTTAT
>CM032663.1:50776108-50793364 GCA_019095985.1 Streblospio benedicti
ATAGGTCATGACTTTAAATATTTAGCTGACAGGATTGTTTAGTGGTAGAGCATCAATCGGAGTGTTCGGCCATACACACAATCCGTGAATTTTACGTATATCGTAAAATTTAGTGACCTCTACAACTGGGAGTTCAAATTCAGGATTGTGTCTATGGCCGAACTGTGCGATTGATGCTCTATGCTTACTTAACATGCATGTCTCAGGCAATATGGACATATGAGATACAACATGGTGCCAGCGCAAACGTTACTAGACATGCAAATGGAAATCCGTGAATGAACGTTAATTCCAATAATGTGATTTTATATACTTTTATCATTCAAACAGCATCGAAATTTTTACATAATGTAATGTATTTGACAACAACATCAATGTAGATGTTCAATATATCTACAGTGTATCAATGTGAAATGTTTCACNACCACATTATCGGAATAACGTTCATTCACGGTTTTCCGTTCGTTTGTCTAGCTTACTTCTTAAAACATGATTATAAACTAGACAAGTTCATGGTGATACAAACTATCTATGCACATTTTTATAAATCATACGATGAAAGTTAGGGTAGGTAGATATTTGTGAGTCTCATTTGAACAAAAAGGTCAGAATAACAACTGTAATTAGAGAAAATTGTAAGCAAAAAGTAGCCCGTCAAATATCTTACATCAATCTTCTGACCTTTGTATAGAGAATGTTTGTTTATTCTGTAGACAGTATTGGCTCTTAGTCATAACAGCTTTCTAATAGTGCTACTGCACTATAGTAAATATAAACTGTTGAATGGAAATCTGTTAATGATATTCCAAACATGTGGTTTTAAACACATTTATCAATCAAGCATCTTAGAAATTTTGACATGATATAATGTGTTTGATATCCACATCATTTCAATCTGAATGAGTATGTTGCAGAATCCAAAGATTGTAAAATATGCAACGAAAAAATATATCTACGTAGACATTCAATATATCTTCAATTTATTGATGTGAAATGTTTAAAACAGCATTAACATATAATAAGTGAAGGGTAAATTACTTTAAAATTCTGTAAAAACACCCCCCAAAAAAAAAAAAAAAAAAAAAAAAACTGGCAAAACCTGTCTAAAGTGGACACTTCACTTAGATCTCCCAAAGGTGTCCACATAAGACAGGTTCCACTTTATATACTTTTTTTCACAATCATAGGGGAGGATTTGGCAAGTGCACTGATAAAATTTCCATGATATATAGCAGACATTAGTAAAATGAAAAAGTGTCAACATGTAAGCAGAAATTATATTTGCCGAACTGTCGTTCTAAAGTGATACATCTACCATATGTTCGTAGATCAGCAATAATATAATACAGCAATTTGAAATGAAAATATCTTGTAATTTTGTTGTGAGTGTCACTTACCATAAGTAAGAAATTTCGTGTTTGTTATTTTTTGCTATACTCAGAAGCATTTCCCTACCCCACCCTATTCAATGCATCCATACCTGGCTATGTATGTTGATTTCCTACTAACAGTGTCATTGAATGAACCAGATAGATGTAAAGGTGACGATGGCAATACTGCTACATGTAGGTCTATGAATTTCTCGTATTCCAAGCAGTTTTTATACCAGTAAACAGTAAATTGATTACAGTGGTGAGCTATCTCTACTACCAATCGTCTTGATAGCACTGCCTTTGAAAGTCCTTGTTCATACCTTTCCGTGGAGCCATTTATATCTTTTTATGTGGAAAAAATAATTTTTGGGTTAGGCTTATGTTAAAAACAAAATCAATGCCCGATTTTTCTTCCTTATATAGTGAGATTGTACGTTTGATGTTTGAATTCCCCACTGAACATATCAGCAGTGAGCTTTGTGATTGGTAGGATATTGAGGTCAACTTCCACCAAAACTAAACGGGTTGTATCATAGCTGTATACTGCGTACCGGTATATAGCCGTGATATATTACGATGATCTCAACCACACAACATCCAAAATCGAATGTGTTGTAATGTGACTTCCAATGATTTAATTTTGTTGAAAAATAGCAATTTTTACAGCTGGGATGGGTACTATTGAAATAGATACCCTCAATTAATTTTATGTGCATAACTATGAGTTACACAAAGATGTTTTGTTTGGCGTAGTTTACATATATGTGAGTTGGGTGACTTTTCGTCAGTAAATGGCATCCAGACGGCTAACTCGGGTCATGAGCTATTTATCAGCTATTTATGGTACCAGCATATATAAGTTTTGGTCAAATTTATTTCACATGGTCAGTTTATTTCTTGCACTCGTTTGGTGTTTTCTTATTTTTTTTTAACTAATTTTATAAAAGAAGTTTTGAATTTCCCCCCTTTGTTTTCAGAGTTTGTCGTTTACCAGCATGTTAAAGTGAATATCATCAGGATGGACAACCAATTCACATTACGTTCAAGTATGCATAACCCACTTACCTTTTTACACTGTCTTCCATTGCTCCTTTTGACAATATTATGGTCTAATACGCATGACTACTTTTTGTTTCCATTTTTATATTCAAATTGCTCAGACTGTTGATAACAAATTATTTTTGAGAAAATAACAGATTTCGTTACATCTAATTTACATGTCCTTAGTGTTTATATTTGGTAAGGGACTGCTCATTATTTATGGTGGGGGAGAGAGGATTTTCTGAAAATTTCTGTATAAAGTCGGAGAACCCCCCCTTTTTTCATGTACAAAGTTGATGGCCTGCCCTCAATTTCCATGTAAAAAGTTGGCCACCGCCCTTAATTTCCTTTGCACTGCCCCCCCCCATAAATAATGAATAGTCCCTAATTTCACTGATATTGTGACAATTGAAAACAGAAATGTTAAAACCAACTCGGTACGACTAGTTAATAGTAATTAATATATTGTAAAAATAGTGGCCCAGACTCATGGACAAAACCCATATCATAGTGTGTGCAGATGACGGATTAAGAATATTTTGCCTCAAGGTACATACATGTCTCAGTGACACCACCAAGTGGAGTTCAGTAGAACTTATTCCTGAAGAGGATTAAGATGCTGTCTGATGTAGACAGCTCCAAAAGTGTAGGATGGTTAGTGTCCGCTGTAGCATGCCTGCCTATACCCCTCCAATATTACCGGTCTGTGTGGTAATCAGGAGGCTATGAGTTTGAATCTATGGTGATTCAACGCTTTACAGGCTTCCCCGAACATTTCACATATTGTTTTATTGCTATTTACTAACATATGAAAGGCAAGCTCCTACCACTGTAATGACATAGCTGAAAACATAGGTTCCATTTGACTATATGACACATTGAGTCAAATGGAAGCTATATCCTCAGCTATGTCAATACAGTGGTAGGTTGAATTCACAAGCAAACTTGGGAAAAATATATACAGTTGTTCATAGAATATAGTAAGAAACAGACTGTCAGAATAAAATTGCATCTAGAGAACATTATGATAATTTCTTATTTCTATAATATGTCATGTATAGTATAGTCTGAATGTCTTCTATTGGTAAAGTTGATTTGGTATCCGCATGTCACTGCACACATTTGGTAAACTTCCACAGTAGAACATTTCTTTAGAATAGGCAGAATTAGCAATAGTGAAACATAGAACATTTTGTACATGGCATGATAGGGAGAAACAGACGAATGATCATAGTAAACCTGCACAATTGTTACAACCCAGTAAACAGCAGATTTGTCAATACAAACTTTGGACGATTTCAATTTACAAAATATATCCTTCGTTTCAGTGTCGCCCCAGCTACAGCATTGTCAACAAAAACACATTGCGGACACTGTCGACAAAGGCTTTCAACATGGAGTCTAAAAATCTGCGACAGAGAAAAGGAATTGAAAGTAGCAATAAACGTTTAAAAATGGGGACCAAAGAAGGAAAAAAGGGTGACCGCAATGATGACATCTCGAGGAGACCGTTACTGGGCTCCGACTCGGATGAAGAAGTGGTGGCGTCGTCATCGGTCCGATGCGGGGGAGAGCCGCGGGTGGAGATAGAGGAGCTGGTGTTTAAGGAGCCTGATGAGGCAGCGTGGCAGATCGCACTGCAGGTGTTCTTCCCCTACATCGTGGCCGGCCTCGGCATGGTCGGGGCTGGCATGGTCCTCGACATCGTCCAGGTAAAGCACTTGTCTTTTACAGAAGAACCTCTCTATCTAATTAGGCTGACCACCTTTGGGGTGATCAGTGTTAGGTGGTCTCAATTGAGAGGTGGCTCTCTATCTAGAGGGTCATTTTGGTAGTTTTATGATGGCTGGGGACCGTGAAAAGTGGTCTTATTATAGAGGTAGTCTCAGTAGAGAGGTGGTTTTAATTGGAGGTTGTATTGTACTACAGTGAATGTCTTCAACAACAGAAGTTCAGAACCCAATTTGCAGTCACAAATCCTTTTCCTTGTAGAGGATTTAGGTTGTTTACTCCATAATTTAGTTACATTTTTAATGGGTAATGCATTAGAGAATGTTCAGTTATTCAGTTTTTGCTTTGTTCACTCTTCCGTTGTAGAGGACATTCAATGTATTTGTGAGTTATTCTGAACTTTTTCTTTAGAATGTGAGATCATGTCAGGGTTGCAGTTGTTATTGTACCGTAGGCTCACACAATAATTATTATGCTGTCACATAGTTGGCAATCTGATTCCAGTGTTTTAAAGAGTTTTTTTCAATCAATCAATCAATCAATCAATCAATCAAATCCTAAGTTTATTTAAGCAGCCCCTAATTATCCCTTATTCAGCAGTGTCAAAAATTGGGAAGTAGCCCAAATTGGTCGGAAGGGCCAGTATTTTGAAATAATCCCTCCCCCCCCCAAAAAAAAAAAAAAACAAAACAAAAAAAAAACAAAAACAACAAACACGCAGAAACTTATTGAATTTATTTTAAAGATTTATACAACTGTCAACTGTCACCATATCCTGTTTGCATCATGGAGGTAGACAAGATCAAGCTCTTCGGTATGCATATGGAAGTGGGAGTTCTGCAAAAATCTAAAGCAAAATTTCACCAAATTTTATGTTCGCTAGCCAGGCCATCATGTGGGAAACACTACTGGCCCTTCTAAGATTGTACTAGCCTCGGGCCGATGGGCCAGTGCCAAATTTTATCACTGATTCAGAGGGTGTGACCTGGCTGCCCAATCTGCATCTCAACCGTCCCCTCCAAACATTTTAGTCACCAGGATTTGAAGCTTACTCCTGATTTTTTGAGGACTGCGAGCACTTCGGTTAACTTCAGTTCTGTAAAGAATAAAATTCTGTAAAGAACTGATGCGGTTGGAAGAAGTGGTAATTTTTTTTCAAATTTTTTTTTTAAAATGCTCACCAAAAAACAAATTGTCCTGTAAAAACTGGTATCAATCAAGGATGTCATTTCTGTTGTAAGTGTAACGGAATAAACATTTTTATTTTTCATATGCAATATATATAAGGCAATGAGAAAATGCCATGCTGTCTTCTTTATTAAACAAGCAGTCATGTGAAGTTACATAAACGAATGATTTTTGTCAGACGCACCATGGAATTTCAACAGCAGACGTCACATTTAACATTGATGAGATTGAGGACTTTTTATGTGCACCGTGAAGTTACGTCCGACGAAAATCATTTGGTTCAATGATATTTCTTGCCTACATGTGTTTTGACAGATTCATTACTGGGCTTTCATGACGGGTTTTTTGAATTTCTCTAGTTATTCTCTATTTGCGGTTTAAATAATTAGACTTTTCAGAATGCACAGAACACACCATATTGCTTTTATCAATTTCAAAGCATATGCTTTCAGCCACTGAGCATAACCTTTAACTCTACTCATATGTTTGATTATTGCCATGTGAAATTAAAGGCCACCGATATATTGTTGTTTTATGGACTGGCTAATGTAAGAGGCCATCTGTCTGTATGGACAATTGCAGGATGAGGGTTCTTGTAAGTGAGCATCATCTATAGCAGAAAAGGTCAGAGTCAGCATGGAAAAATGTTTCTCTCACTACTATGGTTAAGGTGGACAGCAAGCTAGTTTCAGTAGGTGTCAACATTCACTTGGGTATACAGGGATGGGGCCAATTCCAATGGAATTGTGGAATTCAATTCAAATTCAAATTCAAATCCCGGAATTGGAATATTCCACTTCAATTCCATGTTCAATTCCATTTCCACTTCAATCATTCTTTGATTCATATCCATTTCAACTTGATTCTAGGAGCCAACTCCTCTAATCAAAGTAATACAAAGCCAATGATATTGGTATTAAAGTAACGTAATGACCAGTGGTGTGTTGGTCTCTTTGTTAATTATGTGAACTCCAATTGAAGTGACACCTTTGCACAGGTTAAAATTAAGACAATAGCAATTTATAAAGGAAGGAATTCCTCAGCAGATATATTTCTGCATGCATATTTGATGGATATCTTAATTGTTAATCAAAAGGCTTTACATTTTAATTACTATTTTAATGTATGTCCTATAGATAATAATAATTTGAAAATTGGTTAAGAACTCTATAAAATCATTTAAAGCGTGAGATATTGCTTTTCTGTATCTATGGAATATGAACGAGCACAAAGGATTGTTAAAATCATTTTTAAACCATGTTCTTTTATTTAAAATAAATTTTTACAGTCGGTTTATCATTGATGGTCATTATTCTTAATATGCTCATTTTAAAAGATGGCCACTAAACCTTACATAATTGCATCATACCTACTTTTACTAATACGGAATTGGAATCGGAATTGGAATTGAAGTCAAAGGAATTGGTATTGGAATTGAACCTTGAGGGGGAAATGGAATTGGAATTGGAGTTAGAATTGACGAAGCGGAATTGACCACATCCCTGTGGGTATATAATGAAATACCTTGAGTTCCAAAAAAGTTGTAGAAAGCGATTCCCTGTGTGTGTAACAAAATTTGAGCTCTCAAATATGAGAAAGATAGATTTGTGCCAATTATTTATGAGGCATGTTTAAAATGCCATATACTAGTGAAAATGTGCAACATTATTTGCATTCTTTAATAATAAAGAAACTGAGGACTGACAACTATGGTCATCAATGGTCATTGGTGAAACTTACTCTTATGAGTGTGTCCTGAAAATCATGCACCTAAACACTACAAATCAGGGAAGATACGCGGCAGGATTAAAATTGATGTTTCTGTGAGAAGTGTTGGTTTACATTGTGAATTTCTAAGTGGATAGAGAAGAAAATAATCCCTTTTAACACCCGTTTTCTATGCACCTTCACCTCAGCATTGACTGCATGTCAGACAAGGTCCGGTAAAGTCAGAACGGAGAACTTTTGCTCTCACTACTTGGGATGTGAATTGTCTGACAACTTTAAACACATGACGTCACACATCCTAGCCAACTGAACACCCCTGTAGTCTGCGTGGTATTGATCAATGTCACAACTTTGTGGGTAGAATTCTTGTACGCTACAAGCAATCAATTAATCAATCAAATCCCAAGTTTATTTGAGCAGGCCCTATACTAATCATTCCTCATTCAGAGGGTTCGGCCTGGCTGCCCAGTCTACATCTCAACTTGCATACAACAAAATGAAAGAAGCTCAGTGTATCACGTACAAGACTGTGCTGAGCAATCTAATCCTTGGATTTAACAGTTTGTTCCCTACAGGTATCAACAGAGGCATATTGGATATTTAAAAGGTTTTAACACTGTGTTGGATTTAGTCTATTAGTTTACAGGCACCTTGCTTAGGTGTGCAAGTTGAGGCATTTTTGAAAGAGTGCATTAACATCATTACTCGATTCCCACTCAAAGAATATCACGTCATGTGTAAATGTACAATAGGATAGATATTTGAAATGATAGTATAATTTATTGGACTTGGGAAATTAGAATATATCATTATATGTAATTAAGTCATGAGACTTATGACTCCTAGTCAGATTAGGACTATATCCCACCAGAGACCATGTGGGTATAGTCCTAACCTGACTTAGAGTCATAAGTCTAATGACTTAATTGCATGTAATAGATGTTGTTGTTATTAGGTATTCTTACTTGTTTGCTAAAAATACTGGTTTCTGATTGGGTGAGAGGCGGTGCGCAAAAATCAATATCCTACACTGCAAAGTTTAAAATTGAAAATTACAATTAAACATGGGAAAAGAAGGTAATCATATGAGTGGGGGTGAGAGATCAAAAAATCTATCAGCTCATGTGGACTTTAGCCCTGACTTGTATAATAAATAACCTGTTATTCTTCAATGCTACTTTTAATGTTCATTCTATGCTGTCAACGAAGGATTTAGTGCATCATATACACAGAATTTATTAACATTATTAAACTGATTTCACACCTGGATATCAATTTAGACTGACTGTTGCATCATAGTGGCCATTCACAGAGAGCTAAATTGGTGGGATTATTAACTAGTGATTGTAAACTAGATAATGGGCTTGTTAAATGAGGAGACAAACGTTGGCTTTTATTGGTGCCGTGTTTAGCCCACGTTTTGTCCGATTTTCCAATCAATGGCAGTGCTTTAATCCCTTAATAATGGGCACCATGTGGGACGAGCCCGCGTGGACTGTCACTAACAGTCAATAGTCAGTCACTCACTTCGATTTTACAGCCACTTTTAGCTGCAGTGGAATTCAATTGACATTTATTCAGCGAGCTTCGGCCAACAGGTGGCAACTGTGACAAATGATGTAACATTTAATGGGAAACTTAACAGGGATGCTGCTATATGAACGCAACTGACCGCTACTTTGACAAAATCTAACAGTTCCAAAAGAAATGAATGCAAATTTGATATGAACCTACTGGATATCAACTAACGTTTGATGTAGCATCTGCGATGATTTGTCATGGTATTCATTAAATTGGAAGTGATTTGACTTTTTTGGAATATTTATAGAATCATTGGTGCTGTAGACTGTAGTGTGTCAGACGGTGTCAGGATTGCCCAGTGTTGATTATTTCGCTCACATCATGACGTTTTCTTCGGGGAGATTCACCTCAATCAGACAATAAGTTTTCTCCTGTTTTGGTAGTTTTTGTATCAGTAGATGTGAAAAATACATGGTTCCAAGTGTTTGTTATTTTTTGTATAATATATATATACGCAGTTTTTTCACTTTCTGTGAACCTTTTTAAGCACATTAAAATTTATGATTAAATTCACTGAAAAGTTTCATCTCTATAAAGTTAACACTGATGCACTTCTCCAGACTAATCATACCGTGCAATTATGATCTGGTCCAGTTACTGCATATTCTTTTTGATCCCAAAAAGGCATATTGAATAAATCACATGTCCTAATAGATTGGTGAGATTGATAACCAGCAGAAGTACAAAACAGGAAGGTCAACATTGTGTATTATATTTCTATTCCAATTTGAATGTGATGTTCTATATCCTGTGATTATGACACTGACTTTAGTGAACACTGACAGCTCATGTTTGTAAATGTGTTGATAAGAAAATGATCTGCTGCTGTAGTATTTTTTTGATGCGGCAGTAACTTAACCTAAACATGAGGCTATTGACAGGTGGGAGGATTATGGCTCATGATTGTGGTTCTTGGATTGTTTTTTATATGATCAGTTAATTGTCTGCAATTAGCGCAGGCTAATTAAAGTACACTAACGATGGCATCAAATACCAAAGAGGAGTCTCCTATATTGCCGGATCAGAAAAAAGAGCAGAGCTATGGTTCAGTTCTGGGAGAAGATGACTGTAGGAAGCGAGAGCACGAGGGTGTGGATAATCAGGGGTTCGACAAGGACGACGCCAAAAGTTTGGCACCGTCTATAGCAGGAAGTGATGCGAATCTGGTGACTAACGACAACGCGGATAAAGATGGAGACGATGCGAGTAATAACGTGGAAGTGGAAGAGGTTTGGGAACCAGTGGACGAGCCATGGTACCGGATACTGGGGGAAGTGTGCGTCCCATTTTTACTGGCCGGATTCGGAATGGTGCTGGCTGGATACGTTCTAGGGAGAGTCCAGGTGTGTAGAGGAAACTAGGAGAGTTACAGATTTACAGATTTTTTTTTTAGATTTTTTTATTTATCTTTTTATTGCAGATGTTTTTTTTTTATTGTTTTTAATAGATTGATGAAAATTCAAAGTTTTAGCCGAACTCGATACATAATTTGGGGATTTTCTTCCTACAACAGGAAATATTAAGTATTAATGTTAAAACTCTCTTGACGAGTTACTGATGTTGTGCTTCTACAACTGTGATGAAATTGGATGATAAAAGGATTCGACAGTATTTTTTATAAAAGTTCTACATGTACTAATGTAAATCTCGCCCAGCATGTGATAATGTTGATAGCAGCCGCCGTGAACTGGTAAATGCAAGTTCTAAAGTCACACTGTAAGCTGTAAAATGGAAATCCATAATCGTGGGCAAACACTGTGAGTGGCGTATAAAGTGATAAGAAAAATAATAACATCTCAGTTTATAAACTCTCCTTGCTTGCCAGAAGTCATGAGAGTTATCTATTTCATTATGTCAGCTGGTGAAACTGACGTTATTAGTTTTATATGAGTCTGTTACTTCCTAGTCCATTATGCAATTTGTGTACATTTGATTCTAATTTTCTGCCACACTTTTTCAAAAACCAAAATTAGTCAAATTACGAGAATGCTTTTTACTAAACTGTTTTCAAGAACTAAATGTCTTATTTTCAAATCAAAATATTTGTTCCATTGACTGCTGATGTATACAGTTTCATAACAGATTTTTTTATGCCGAAATTATTGGACATATCCACTAGGTCGAGTAATGCTATGCAGCTGATGCTATGTTTAACTTTGATTTAATCAAACAAAACAATCTTTTAGAAATATTTTATTTGAGCTTGAACTATTTCATTTTTAAATCCATACTAAATAACACATGGTCACATAACATCACATAACAATGGTCAACCATTCAAGCATTAGAAAAATTTGCACGCTTTCTTTGCTCACAATTCCAAACTGGACTTTAAATTTTATTGGCTTTATCAGGGGAAATGTCTTCTTTCTAAAAGCAGTCGATTTCTTGACATAACTAAACATGACATAACAGACCTGCAAAAGGACTTTCACAAAGTGATAAATATTCTTTTAACTTGTCTATCGTCCTAGCACCTGCATCACCTAAAGGAACTTGCACCCGTGCTTCTTCTTTGCTTTAGGCTGGGGACACAAGACACCTCTGATAGCTTCATCAAACACAGTTTTAAGTCCTTTTTGTGTAAGAGCAGAACATTCAAGATACTTTGCTGCACGAATCTCCTTAGCCATCGCCAGACCCTGGGGATAGGTGATGGGAGAGAGCTTCTTTTCCTTCAACTTTTCAATGGTCTCTTTGTCTTCACGCAAGTCCAACTTGGTGCCCACAAGGAGGATGGGAGTATTGGGACAATGATGTGACACTTCAGGATACCACTTAGCTCGCACATTCTCAAATGAAGCGGGACTGATCAGCGAAAAACAAATAAGAAACACATCTGTTTGAGGATATGATAGAGGACGCAGCCGGTCATAATCCTCTTGCCCTGCTGTATCCCACAGTCCTAGATTGATAGGCTTGCCATCTACCATCACATTTGCAGAGTAATTGTCAAACACAGTAGGAATATACTCCCCAGGAAAGGCATTAGTTGTGTAACTGATCAGCAAACATGTCTTACCCACAGCGCCATCCCCAACGACCACACATTTGATCGCTTGCATCGTAAAGAATACGTATGACCGGTTTGAATATTGTTAAGCGCACAATAAATAACAAAATTTCACTAATTCCGACTACCTATCCTGGCTAAAGTCTATGCTATATGCGATCTGTATGTGAAATGTTTACAGGCCTATTTTGAGACTACAAAAACCCCAACCTAAACACTTAAATCACCAGACCATACAAATCGTGACTGAGGAAACCCACATGAAATACACCACGATACATAGATTCTTTCAATATTTCAAATATTCAGACTTTACAAGTGGTAGTAAAAATTACATTTCGATATAAAAGCGTATCGCTAAATTCATGTTTATAATTATTTCACCTACAAACTCTTGTCTTTTTAAAAAGTATAATTTACAGTTTGATAGTTCATACTAAACATTGATAAAAAAAACTTGTCCATGCTAGTGAGGTGTCCCCACAGCAAGGTTTTACCTGGACACGGTAATGTGTCAATTATTTGAATCAGATATTGTCTGTAAAATTTGTTTACATAATTGACTTATTTATGATCATTTATATAGTTAGTTTTTTAGTCACAATCTATTTGGGGAATCACAGACCATAATACAGCCCAAATATTATATCACGTATATTTCCAATGATATACAGTCTATGCAAA
Organism: Streblospio benedicti; assembly: GCA_019095985.1. NCBI lineage: Eukaryota > Metazoa > Annelida > Polychaeta > Spionida > Spionidae > Streblospio > Streblospio benedicti. Next base: position 50,788,448 of record CM032663.1, read on the forward strand.
ATCCATCGGACCGTCGGTACTGACAGATTATTTTGACTGATGTCAGACAATTACTTCAAGGTAGTCGGTCCTGATGACCGGGACGATTTCTAGACATCCACAAAATACACAAAATCATCTTTTTAAAGTCATAATCGTTGCTTTGATAGCGGCTGGCATGTTGTTAAAATCATACGCATCACGTGATCATCTGCTTGGCATGCAAACAGTATTGAGTTAATGAACGTTGTACAGAATATCGAAAGTATTATTATCGATATGCAACTTGCGTACATTTGATTCTAATTTTCTGCTACACTTTTTCAAAAACCAAAATTAGTCAAATTACGAGAATACTTTTTGCCAAACTGTTTTCAAAAACTAAATATCTTATTTTCAAATAAAGATATTTGTTCTATTGACTGCTGATATGTACAGTTTCATAACATAGGTTCTTTTATGACCACACTATTGGACATACACTGACGCTACTCCGTCAAGTAATGCTATGCAGCTGATGCTATGTAAATATGTTTGACTTTGATTTAATCATACATCAAAACAAAACAATCTTTTAAGAAATATTTCAAATGAGTTTGAACTATTTCATTTTCAAATCCATACTAAATTTCTTCATTAAAAAAATCAAATTTACTTTTTTAATGTACAACTCTTTAATATGTACTGAATTGAAATACAGTAAAATATTTATACAAAACTGAGACAAAATTCGGCTGCACCCTCAAATTGAGGAATACTTAGGGTCTGTCCAGATAAATGTAGGATTTGATTGATTGTTAGTAGATTTTTTATATAATTGTATTCTAAATGTGCTTATTTACAGTTGCAATTCACATTTTGTCGTGCTCCAGCGACTTTACATCACAATCATCATAATCCCTATGTGTGCACTGCTCATTCAGAAAACAGGAATGTCAGTGTGTAAAAAATCAGGTGAAAATGAAATCTGTCATTGAAAAGAGGTTGAAAAGAGATTGAATTTGATCACACAACTTTGTGATTGAATTGATGACACAAAATCATGATCGAATTCGATCACATCAAATTTGATGACAGAAAATCGTGATTGAATTTGATCTCACAAAATCGTGATTGACTTTGATGACATGACATTGTGACTGCGTGTGACCTCCCCGTGGCTGTGTTATTGCGTGTGACCTCCCGTTATTGACCGTCACTGGGTGTTTCAGCATTGGCCGGTGTTCGTCCACGTCTCGGAGATCTTCATCCTCGTGCCGGCGCTGCTCGGGCTGAAGGGAAACCTTGAGATGACGCTCGCCTCGCGCCTCTCCACACAGGTAAGGGATTGTTCACAAATGACGTCACCTCATTTTTGGCAACAACAAACAAGATATTTTATTGACCCCCATTTTAAGTATATGTATCATTAGTATGTATATAATGCGTCCCCCCAGGTGAAAAACCGCGTCATTTATGAACGATCCCTAATATGAAAGTATTGTGAAAAAGCTAGGAAAGCTTTGGACGACCGTGGTAACAGAAACTTACCTCAGTGTACTGTGCCATTCGTATGGTCAAGAAAGCCCTCACTTCCTTTTCTGTGACAACAGATGCACGTGTGACGTACTGAAGTAAATAAAAAGAGGTAATTTGAATGTAAGTGTTAAAATCTTGTATATTATGCGTTGCTTGACAGGGAGCCAGTGAAGGTTTTTCAAATGAGGAGTGATGTTCATACTTTCTGGTTAGAGTTAGGATCTAATGCAGCAGTGCTATGGACAATCTGTAGACGTTGGATCTGACAGTTATTAGTACAGTAGAACCTCTCTATTAGGACCGCCTTTGGGACCAGTGTTAAATGGTCTCAATGGAGAGGTGGTCTCTATACAGAGGTTTCATTTGGTAGCTTTATGAAGGTTTGGAACCATGAAAAGTGGTCTTATTATAGAGGTGGTCTTAATTGGAGGTTCTATTTTAGTTAGAATATCCATCGACAAAAGTGCTCAACCTCTCAAAGTACCGGGTTCTTGTATAACACACTATTGAAAAGCTGTTAGTGTTTGTAAAAATACATACGCAACCACAATTTATGGTGGATATATTATCATGAATTCTTTTTTATTCTTAATTTTATGCTTGTTGATTTTGGTGCACTTACTGCACTTACTGCATCTAGCTTGTCATACTATAAATTGAATGTTAGCAATCATGTGTTTTCATTTTAACGCTTGAATTATGTGTTTAATGAGACCACCATATGGCTGCAATGTCCTTACATAAAGGCCATAATATTTTTGCACACTCAATGATGTTAGATAAATGTGGCCTAAACCATTCATCTGGACAGTGTGTGGTAACAATAGATCATAGAATGGCACAAAATTACAACGATTAGACCACAATGTAGAGTATTTAATCATATATTAATACAATGTATTTAAAAGCATTGATATACTGACCCATTTGTTACTGTATTCGAATGTTTCCATTGAGGTGCAATTTGCTGACAGCAAGTTCGTGAAGTAACATTTTCTATCATTACTAAAAAATGGTAATGAATATCAAAATAAGAATTATAAGAATGAATTTCAATGAAACATTATTTTTTTCCCAGATCTACATTGCAATTTTTATTATTTGGTGTTTACATAATAGTGAACATGAAAATGGCATTTTTTTTTCAGAGTCTGACATTTTAAACAAGCCTATTTTGGGGGATTAGGTCCCATGATTAGAAGAGCAGTATTTTAATTTGCATACACATACAAGTGATACAATAATGTGTATTCATATCAAAATTAGAACACTTTGCTCTTTTCATCATGGGACATAATCCCCAAATTAGGAATGTTCAAAATGTCTGACTGTCTCTCACAGAGACTGAAAAAAATATCCCATCTTCATATAAGTGTTCACTATTATGTAAACTATTCAGAAGAACAAAAATTGCGTAAGAAACATTTAATAGTCAAATTTAGACAAACTAAAACATAATGCCAAAACATTACACATTGCTGCTGTTTCAGGCGAACTTGGGTAACATGGACACCTGGGGAGAGCTGTGGAAGATGATCGTGGGAAATCTGGCCCTCACTCAGGTACACCACGCATACATGTTGTGAACAACTGTATTAATTCTGATATTAGAGAACTCTCTGGCCAAGTCTATAGCGTTATATCACATAGCCTCTGCCGGGACTCGAACCCTGGACCACTACCACTGTGGCACCTATTCGCCTAGCACTTAAGGCGGGGGCATTCGACCAATCGGCATTCCTGACACAACTAAAAGCTGTATCATTCCAACTGAGGGTGTGGCCACAGTGGTAGTGGTCCAAGGTTCGAGTCCCAGCACAGGCTATATCCCGTGGGCTCTGTGATATAGCCCTATAGACTTGGTGAAAGAATCCTCTAATATCAATACTTAAAACCCTGTCAGTTAATTTCCAATATATCTATGTATTAATTCTGTATGCATCATAAGGTCTTATCGTTTCTTGTTGTTCCTTTTTAGTTTTATAATGATAATAATTGGGTTTTCATACTAGCAAACCAGATAACGTGCTATAGCCAGTTTACATATATGTACACCGATTAGTTTAAACATTTACAAACATTTACAAACAGATAAATCAATATGCGGTAGCTCTCTATATAGATACAGTTCATTTTGGGTTTTTATGCATATATGTCCAAATCGTAAGCTTTTATTCTTGCTATATTTATTAAAAAAGAACTAAAAAAAACGACAAGACTTCTCCATATTGTGCTAAACAAAGTGGCTGTCGACACTGGTTTTCTCCCGGTTTTGGCCACTTTTCTCGATTTGTTTTGACGTAAGCCTAGCTCGGTGAATACTCCCCGCTAAAAAGGCGCTTCTTAACCCATGGGTTGATATAAACATGGACTTGTAAAGGCGGCAGTGTGAGTGATCAAGCCGTGAAGCCCAAAATGCCCAAATCTATTTCATCGATTTTGTCCACTTTGGAAAATGTCCACTTTTGGCCTGACCACTATTTTAGTCCATGTGATTAACCTGTTAATGTCCCTGTGTCCAGGTGATGCAAAGACAGGTTTATTTTCACATCAAATATGCGATGTCTGTCGTATTGCAATACAATCTGGTAACCTGAGGATTGCTGTGCTTCCGTGGCTGAGTGGGTAGGGAGTTGGACTCGTTACTAGAAGGTCGTCGGGTGCGATTCCCGGTCGGGTCTGATGGTGGGTGTTGAGCAAACTTACCTCTAACAGGTTGCACACTGCTCTGTGGTACCTACACGTTAAATAGGTACAGGTGAGGCGAGTGAATGCTATTATGACTAATTAGCATGTGTGGGCTACAGCAGCAAATGCTGTATGTAGCCAGTGTTGTATGCTCCCAGGGAGTTGAGAAAGGTAAACATAGAGTGCCAATGAGTCGACTGAGCAGTACTACTGGATAGTAGACTATTGTAAGAAGGAAATTTCAGAGACAGGCTTGTAAAGTTATTTGAAAGGCCGTGGAATTGAACTCAAGGTCTCCTGTTCATACCAGACCAGTCATGATGTGTAGGACAGTCTCTCTAACACTGAGCTAACCTCTCTTACGGCTTATAGACTTGTTCACACTTGGCCAGTATCAACCATTGCGCAACACCTCTCAGGCCTTTTCCCGCCTTGATACTGTTTTTGGCCCTAACAGCCTTAATCACATAGTCTCTCTTTGTCCCTGACACTCTCTATACATTTCAAGTGTAGTATGATAGAAGTTCATTTATCCTGGATCTGATAGTCAAATGTTTATTTATACTTTAAACAGGACAATAAAATCTTGCCTTGTTCATAACAAGACATTGTTGACATTTGAAAATCGACATTCTCAACACTTGTTGTGAACAAGGCAAGAGCAATTGCCGAAAGCTCAAAATGTGAACTATTATTGTCCTGTTTAAAGTATAAATAAACATTTGACTTTCA
>CM032663.1:50797486-50807641 GCA_019095985.1 Streblospio benedicti
TGCTCATGATAACCAATGAAATAACATGAAAAAAAGAATTGGAACCTGTCATTTGTCTTTGGCAAGACTTTTTTCGCTCTTGTCTCAAGAGCCGTCGTGGGGCCAGCCAGAAGCTCTTGAACAAAGAACAAAAACAAAGACTAGGGACCATAGTAAAAATTCTATATAATGGAACCCAATAGCTTACATTCTATGATGAAAGAGAATGATGAATCGTGTTTTGCGGCAGGCATGGTTCCGCGCACGACGCGCGTGCTGATGGCGATGGTGGTGCCAGGCCACCTGCTGTTCGTGTACGCGATCCACTTCCTGGAGGCCGGACACACGGCCGTCACGCTGCTGTTTGCCGCCGTCTACCTCACCGCAGCCGTGCTGCAGGTAACCACGGCAACACGGTAACCACAGTAACACGGTAACGATGGAAACACAGTAACCATGCCAACATGCCGCATGCTGCAGGTAACCATGGCAACACAGTAACCACGGTAACCATGGCCACACAGTAACTATGGCAACACAGTAACCATGGTAACACGCTGCTGTGCTACAGGTAACCACGGCATCTAGGCCGTTGTACTAAGGGAATGATCATAAATAATGATACCAGGGGGTTCGTCCCAAAAGGTGGGGGGAATCCGAGGGGTCGGGGGGATACTGAACTTTTTCATTACATATTTTGGGGGGGTTCCTCCTCAACCCCCAGTATCGTTAATTATGATCGTTCCCTAAGTAGCCATAACCATAACCAGCCTGCAGTTGCGGTCACATAAACGAGACAGCAACCCACTACTTTCTCAATTGCCCGAACCATAGTCACCAGGCTGGATATTTTTGAATAACCTAAGGCCCAATTTAGGCAATTTTCTCAAACGATGTAAATCTTCTGCTCTGTGGATCAAGTACTCCCTGTAAGCATTTTATGTTGCCATAAAAATAGACTCAGTTTTATTATTAGGGGCCGTAAAGAAAAAGAATTGAGTATTGTTGTGGACCTGTGAAAATAGCCAATCTTTTTAATTACTGTTCCAAAAAAATCATTTGACCACCTCGTTAGTATGCAAAGAACAATGCATGAGTTTTATTTAATATAATTGCAAAATATAGCTGTATATGTCATGCAAAAGGCCATTGATAATATTATCATCTTTAAATATACAATTTACGATACACAACGTCAAACCAAAGTGATAGATGACTTGTTCTGCAAAGTTTTTCATGAATATCATCCAGCATCATTCATAGTCCCTCGTGGTCGCATGCATACAATGATACCAACCTCCAAGCAGGAATCATAGCGTCCTCTTTCTGCGAACCAGAATGAGCCCTGATTGGAGGTTGACAATGATACGTGACTAAAACTCAATGAAAGTTTAATGTGGTTTAATACTGGGTGAAATATTACGTTTGGAGCTACGACTAGTGCACAGGCGTTGGCACTGAGTATCAGATGTCCTAAGAGACCTCTGACACATAACTATTCTCTATCATTAAAAATTCCGACCAATCACAGGCTGTTAAACTATAATCATCACAGGCCGGTGTGATGAATATAAATGAGGTCAAGTGACCAATCAGAGGTAAGTATCAGATGGGTGTGGTGGGTTCAACCAATCAGGTTGCAGTATTTAAACAGGTCACATAAATTGTTAATCCACTCTCAGGGTGAAACATTTCAGAGGTCAATTTGATTGACATCTGATACTCAGAAGTGGGCATCAGACTTATAGTGTTAATAAATCACTATGTAATATATACTGTATTGACTGTCTTAAACTAATGGGCAGAAGCATGGGACAGGTTTTAATAAGTTTTAGAAACTCGTCATACATATTATACTATGGACCAGCCAATTCTTATAATGTCACCATTTAAATATAACATATAACTAGGTTTGTGGAAAAATAAAGGTAAAACAATATATACACACACACACACAAATTATACAAACATATCACACTCAACTATTAAAGGGGTTTTCTTTTCCTAAATTGGAAACAATCAAGAATAACACTTTTCTACCAAACAAATCCTCACTCCTGTTTTCATGTGTAAGCGCATTAAAGTTTGCAGGTAAGTGCAAATATTTTCTGCTGCGTAAATTTTCGGACAATGTGGAAAAATGGTGCACTTTCTACTGTATGAATAAAGTGTGGGCAAACATTTCTATTCAACTTCTCCATCCCTACCCGACGGCGGATGGTGACCTCCTGTGGCACCGTGGCAGCGGCCCGACATTCTACATCCTGTACGTAACCCAGCCAGCGCAGACCGCGGCCACCGCTTAGTCACTGCATTATTAGAAACAATGTATATGGAATGCAGATATGGATACTGCAATCGCTTAGTTACTACGTCTTTTAGAAAAGATCTATATAGAATGCTGCAGCAGCAGCAGCAGCAGCAGCAGCAGCAGCAGCAGCTGGATACTACTATCGCTTAGTTGCCTAGTTACTGCATCTTTTAGAAACGATCTGGCTGTGTGGATCTGCTGTGAAGGGGAGTTCCATTATTCTGCTCCCGGGCAATCGTTGAATTCATACCTTTATGAAGTTTCCCTAAAAAAATTCATATTTATTGTTATGAGAAGGAGGTATGTTCCCGAACTCTCCTGAGCATGGTCTGGAGGAAATAATCTCCTTTTTAGCTTCTGTTGCACTCTTTACATGTTTATCTAGGTAGTTGACATGATTTGGTTTCCTGCAAGCACAGCATGGGGTAGATGTGCCAGTAAATAATAGTGTATATATTGTATTTAAGCTCCCCTTTTATGCGAGAGGCCAATGGTACTAGTCAGGGTACACTTGTAACCATATATTATTCAAATCTTGGTGTATCATTATTTTGTACAAATGTACTTCACATTTCTAATCATTTAGTCACTTTTTTAAAGAAGGAAATCTTCGGTTACTCTTTTATTGTCGTCCAGTTTTGAATTTTTCATTTCGCACCCACCATTTCTCATACACAAAATCTCATTAGCTACTGTTGTATTTATTGTTGTACTTTTTTTAATACCGCAGCTAAAAATGTTGATGTCGCAGCATGTTATTATATTATATTTATTGCTGCAAACTGGACTGTTACGACTGATTGTGTTACAATGTACTGTATAGTTATTGCTTCAAAGTCGATGCACTAGCTCTTCATTAGAAACATTCTCTTACAGAAAGTTTCATGACGTTTACATTCATGTGTTGAGAAGTAATTTCTTGTCCGTCTTGTTTCAGTATAGTTGGCGGCTTTCCTTTACCATAAACATGTTTCCACAGTCGTGTAAGCGATCTCTTGTTTTAGTGGTGAAGGGAACGAGTGACACTCCAAACCAAGAATTTCATATAAACATCTTTGTTTCACTGTTTGCACCGTGAAACCACATATGAAAAAGTAGCTAAATAAATAGTCTTTTATGGTACATATCATTTCCAATTTGCTTTTATTTTGGTATGTACTGTATGCTGATAGACTGTTTATGTAGCCGCATGTGCTGCAGTCATGTTCGATGACGCCTCGAAGTCGCTCTAAAATTCGTCGACAACAACAAACGTTAAATCAAAAAAACAAAATTCCATAAAATACTATTATTTGTGCATCTCTTCATCCAAAAGATAACGGCGATTTAGCAGAGTTAAAGCGTTTTTGCAGATGATTGAGTTTGATGTCTTGCTTTCTCCTGTTGATTTTATACAACTGAATGATTAATGTGTGGAGGAAGCCCAGAAGAAGTCGCGTGTAAAGACTGAACAAATAAAAAAACAGGCCTGGACATGAAATCACCAATCAGCATATACTTTATAGAACAATTAACTCAAGTTATGGGCATCCTTTATGGAGTATGTATTAGGTATATCCCCAAAGAGCATAGCACATGGCCTAAATCAAATAGGCAGTTATAACAAACAGGAGAGGAATTAACAATTTGTTTAGTGAATGTAAAAAGCTTATGAAATTCGATGTGTCCATAACGAGCACTTGCTATACACTTATGACTTTAAAGTTGATTATGAAATTGAAATGGATTTTTTTTGTTTGCTTTTTAATGTAGTCCTTTTCCCCTGATGTTTTTGTACCTATTGTTGTGGGCCTGTGAAAATAGCCAGTCTTTAATTACTGTTCCAAAAAATCGCTTTGATTGCCAAGGTTAGTATGCAAAGAATAATGCATGAGGTTTTATTTAATATTATTGCAAAAGATACTAATGATGATCACAACCGGTTTCAAACCAAAGTGATAGATGACTTGTTCTGCAAAGTTTTTCATGAATATCATCCAGCATCATTCATAGTCCCTCGTGGTCGCATGCATACAATGATACCAACCTCCAAGCAGGAATCATAGCGTCCTCTTTCTGCGAACCAGAATGAGCCCTGATTGGAGGTTGACAATGATACGTGACTAAAACTCAATGAAAGTTTAATGTGCGAGTATTAATACTGGTTGAAATATTACGTTCCCCCGAGCACTACGACTCTAGTGCTGGGCGTTGGCACTCTTAGTATCAGATGTCCTAAGAGACCTCTGACACATAACTATTCTCTATCATTAAAAATTCTGACCAATCACAGGCTGTTAAACTATAATCATCACAGGCCGGTGTGATGAATATAAATGAGGTCAAGTGACCAATCCCAGCTAAGTTTCAGATGGGGTGTGGGGCGGTTCAACCAATCAGGTTGCAGTATTTAAACAGGTCGCATAAATTATGTTAATCCACTCTCAGGTGAAACATTTCAGAGGTCAATTTGCTTGACATCTGACACTCAGAGTGGGCGTGTTGGTGTTGCAACACAGTAACCATGGCAACATATGCTACAGGTAACCATGGCAACACTGCTAACCATGGCAACATGCTGTTGTGCTACTATGTTGTCTTATACTAATGGGCAGAAGAATGGTATGAATAAAGTGATATCAAGAACATTTCTATTCTGGTATATCTGACCACCGTGCCAAGTGTTGCAGGTGGCGATCCTGCTGTACATCTCGGTGTGGATGGTGCACTTCCTGTGGCGCCGTGGCAACGACCCCGACAACTTCTCCATCCCGTACCTGACGGCGCTGGGTGACCTGCTCGGCACCGCGCTGCTCGCAGCCGCATTCTACATCCTGTACGTAACCCAGCCAGCGCAGACCGCGGCCACCGCTTAGTCACTGTTTTTAGAAACGATCTACTGTAAAACAAGAAATGTTTGCAGATTTAATTTATAATTTCGTGTGTAGGTGCAAAAAACGCAAACTTAAATAGTCTGCAAACATTTACAGCCTATGTAAAGTAGGTTTAGGATGGACCAAAATCGCAAAATTAAATAGTCACAAAATGATTTATAGATGAAAATCGCAAAATTTATTAGCACGCATTCAGCAGCATATGGAATGCAGATATGGATACTGCAATCGCTTAGTTACTACGTCTTTTAGAAAAGATCTATATAGAATGCTGCAGCAGCAGCAGCAGCAGCAGCAGCATACAGCACAGCAGCAGCAGCAGCAGCAGTTGCTTAGTTACTGCATCTTTTAGAAAGCGATCTGGCTGTTATGGATCTGCTGTGAAGGGGAGTTCCATTATTCTGCTCCGGGCTATCTTTGAATTCATACCTTTATGAAGTTTCCCTAAAAAATTAATATTTATTGTTATGAGAAGGAGGTATGTTCCCGAACTCTCCTGAGCATGGTCTGGAGGAAATAATCTCCTTTTTAGCTTCTGTTGCACTCTTTACATGTTTATCTAGGTAGTTGACATGATTTGGTTTCCTGCAAGCACAGCATGGGGTAGATGTGCCAGTAAATAATAGTGTATATATTGTATTTAAGCTCCCCTTTTATGCGAGAGGCCAATGGTACTACTCAGGGTACACTTGTAAACCATATATTATTCAAATCTTGGTGTATCATGATTTTGTACTTATGTACTGCACATTTCTAATCATTTAGTCACTTTTTTAAAGAAGGAAATCTTCGGTTACTCTTTTATTGTTGTCCCATTTGGAATTTATTTTTTCTTCCCTTTCCACTACTTCCTGCACAATACGTACCTTTTGTACACAAAATCTTTTCATTAGCTACTGTCGCATATATTGTTGTACTTTTTTTAATACCGCTGTTAACAATGTTGATGTCGCAGCATGTTATTATATTATATTTATTGCTGCAAACTGGACTGTTACGACTGATTGTGTTACAATGTACTGTATAGTTATTGCTCCAAAGTTTATGCACTAGCTCTTCATTAAAAACATTCTCTTACTGAAAGTTTCATGACGTTCACATTCATGTGTTGAGCAGTAATTTCTTGTCTGTCTTGTTTCAGTATAGTTGGCGGCTTTCCTTTACCATAAACATGTTTCCACAGTTGTGTAAGCTATCTCTTGTTTTAGTGGTGAAGGGAACGGGTGACACTCCAAACCAAGGATTTCATATAAACGTCTTTGTTTCGCTGTTTGCACCGTGAAACCACATGTGAAAAAATAGCTAAATAAAAAGTCTTTTATGGTACATATCATTTTCAGTTTGCTTTCATTTTGGTATGTACTGTATGTTGATAGACTGTTTATGTAGCCGTACAGCTGCAGTCACAAGGTCTGATGACGCCCGAAGTCACGAAAATCTGCCGACAACAAACAAACGTTAAATAAAAAATGTACCATAAAATACTATTATTTGGCCATCTCTTCATCCAAAAGATAACAGGGTGATTTGACAGAGTTAAAACGTTTTTGCAGATGATTGAGTTTGATGTGCGCTTTCTCCTGTTGATTTATACCACTGAATGATTAATGTGGAGGGAAGTCGCGTGTAAGACTGAACAAATAAAGAATGGGCCTGGACATGAAATCACCAATCAGCATATACTTTATAGAACAAGTGCTCAAGTTACATCCTTCGTAGAATTATGTATTACGTATATCCCCAAGGGAACGCACACATTTGACGCTAAATCAAGAAATAGGCAGTTATAACAAACAGGAGAGGAATTAACAATTTGTTTAGTGAATGTAAAGCTTGTAAATTGCGATGTGTCCATAACTTGAGCACTTGCTATACACTTATGAAAAAGTTGATTATGAAATTGAAATGGATTTTTTTGTTTGCTTTTAATGTAGTCCTTTTCCCCTGATGTTTGTACCTTTTTTTGCCATCACATGTCGTAGTTTGGTTTTGTCGTCTCATTGACTTACAGAATTTTTTAATGTTTAGAATCAGGTGATTTACACCAACCAAGTAGATTTCCTCGCCCTGTGTCAACCTGTGTATTTACTTGTCCGTCTGCTTTCAGATACCTGGAAAACGTGCAAGTCGTTATTGGTGACGACCCGTCGCAAAATGCTACTTTGGCCACAATGTTTGAGGGTGGACTAAATGACACTGTGATTCCCTCATAACAAACGCTGCATGAATGGTGTGTTAAATGTGGGAGACTAACTGCATGATTTTCCCTAAACCGGCATGAATGGTGCACATCTTGTTCAAAATAACTCAACAAACCAGATTCGAAGTCTCGTGACTCAAACATTGATTTCTGGATATTGTTGTTTTCCATGTCTCGTTCTGAAATGTTCAACTTGCTTTGAAAAAGCAATGCTCAAACGTGATAGACTGTGATGACAGTATTTTTGTACAAAGTCAAAGATTCAAAAGATGTCACAAAGGCAGATGTCGTATTTATACCGACAAATTTAATGTTAGGACCATCGATGATTTTGAATGTAGTTAAAAGTGCTGCATACACAATGTACCCCGGTCCCGGTATGTGAAAAAATGTTAGCATCAGTTATCTCACAGCTGATAGGTGATCTGTAGTATCAATAAAGTTAGCAGGGTGAAATTAATATGGATTCCTGATTTGAGCTCATAGCGATTAAAAAAAGTAATTATATGGCTTTTTAAGTGGATATTGTTTATATTATTCTTGAAATTCTTATTAAATTGTTATATATAAAAATCATTCTATTATATAATAATATGCAATGTTTTTTTTAATTGGAGCATATTGTCAAAAGCATAAATTATCGTTATGAGAAGACCAAATGTGTTATTGTCTGCTGTTTGCAACTCCCTGAACATGCATATTGTCCAATACATCTCTGCAGCACCACAAGTTAAATATTGTTAAAATCGCAAGAGAAAAAATTGATAACCAATTTTTTTCATTTTAAACTTGTGCGTAGTATATACTCTGTTTTAGATTGCCACAAATATAGATGAGCTTACTATACTTCTAGGGCAAAAAAGGTTGCTATCTCGTAACATTTATTTCAAATCTTTAATAAAATATAAGTTATTTTCTATTTGTCTCGTGTGCAATATACGAAATGAAGTTCTGTTGAACTTAATACTAAGTCATACAAACACTAGTTTAATGTATCATTGAACTAGGAACATTGTTTAAACAAATAGATTAATTATTAAATTGTTATTATCTTAAGTTATTGGTGTGTGGTAATGGTACATTTGCTATAGGAAATACAGTTGTTATTTTATGTACCGCGTTATGTATCTGTGTAGTCTGGCTAAGAAAGGCTCAGTATGCTAGTATCTATATACTGTTTGTATGCTAGTATCTGTATTTTGTAGCATCATCTAAAAATGCTGCTGTAAAAATGTTAACATAATTAAATCAGAATGAGATTATTTCTCATATTCAAGTTCTAATTATCAAATGTTGTATGGAATCCTCCTGTGATAGAAATTTCCTCTAATATATGCATTTTGTTACTCTGCGATTGTATGAAAGTCGCACGTGAATGTTACAAATATTTGTGAAATTGTTTATTTAACACTTAGGCAAAGAACTATATCAATTGTTTTGTGAAAATGAACAATAAAATCCTATATTCCCATTTTTTATGATTTTGAATTTTACAAGTTTGCTGGGGTATGGGTTTTAGACACAAAATTCAACATCAATATAAATACAAATTTTACATTTTTAGTTCATTTTTTTATCCATGTTTCATGACGTAAGTATGAGTACTGAAAAAATGCATCTCTGCTATTATGTGGATTGCATTTTCACTGGAAAATACAGAATTTTACATCTAAAATGCTGCTATTTGACACGCTGAGTTCACAAATGGCTGTGGGAGGGTTGCCAGTCCTGAGAGCCAAAGCGTCCTTGGTTATAACAGAATTATAATTTATTTTCTGTCTTGTCCATTTCACTGCAGATTTCCTTTGATGGTTTGACAAAATTTATAGGACAGTTATGTATGTGGGATGTGGGAAAGGGGGTTGGGCGGGGATGATTTAACCATGCCAATGTAATCACATTTGCAAATGTCTACCCGGCGTTGCTCGGGTTGAGACAAATGAAATCCTGAACACATCAAATGCTCCTCCAATCCCCCACCCCATCCTTCCCCCTGTCCCACGTCCCTCACATCAGCTCCCGTCAGTATACAGGTCTGTAACAGATTAAATACCCCGCAATCAAAATATCCTATCATTTATAGCCAATCGTCTGCTAAGCAAACTCACCGGCGTGTCAATAATTTAAAAAGAAAATTTGAACATCAAATAAACAATTATTATGTTTATCAAATTGGTCACACATTCTTCCTTATGCTTTTCTAATACTACCCACATTGTGTGTGCATGTTTATTCGATAATTGGGTCATTTTTAAGAGATTGTGTTTGCCAGTTTTGGGTTGCTCAACGTTGTGCTGTATAACTAATGAGCAGATCAATAAATTCTCGAAATTGTGGTTCAAATAAAAAGTTTAATATTTCATCTTCAAATTGCAATTAGCAGGTCATGGATTGTGTCATAAACAATATCAAATATTGACTGAAATTGACCAAATCGGATGGTGCAATTTTTGTGGCCACAATTGTACAGGTGCTAGTATGACAGGTTCACGCAATGGTTTCTATTCACAATGCATTGATGATGATTTATATATCGTAAGTAAGTTAAGGTGGGACTGGACAATTTTCTTTTAATATTTAATGATTACCAACGTAAAGTTTAGAGTGAGTAGATGTCAATCAAAAAACGATTTACTCATGTCGCCTTGCTCGTTTGAGATTTATGATTCAAAACGCGAGGCATGTGTGGCATGTGCGAACACACGATTTATGATACAAGATTTTACTATTAGCATTAAAAATATTACTCCAAAATGTTTTTAAGGAATATTTTTGTAACATATGGAAAGATC
>CM032663.1:50815793-50838329 GCA_019095985.1 Streblospio benedicti
TTGCCAGAAATATGCGACATTTGTGTTTTGCTCAAATATGAATAAAGAAAATGTTATACAATATATATCAATGAAATGAGGAGTCCTTGGCGGATATTTTGGATTTTTCAGATTTGACCTTCAAATGACCTTGAATGACCTTCTAAATCTGAAACCTACTTCACAGTGATAAATGCTTGGTTCATTCAATTTAAATGAATCAAGTACAAGAAATGATGAAGTTTAAAAAAAAAAATTTGACCACAATCGCTCCAATATTAACAGTTCTATAGGGATTTTTAGGTTTTAACTTGATTACCTTATAAATAAAGGCAAAAATGTGGTTTTTGACTTCGTATTGTCATAATTTTTCCAAATGAGCATTAACACATTTTTCTTGGCTAGATTATTTTTCAAGCTGATCATATGTACAACATAAACATAAAAATTGACATTTTAAAATATATTTAGGCCGGTCATTTTCACCTTTTAGTAATTTTTATACAAACCCTTATAAAATAAGGGAATTTCTAAGGAAAATGTATACTGTAAAAGACCCTAAAATGACCGGACTAAAATTATGTGTAGAGCTTTGAAATTCAACATACAGTAAGTCAAAGTACAGTACTTGAAAATATTGCCCAATAATTTCTTAGCATTTCACTAGATTTAGCAAACTTAATACAAAATATAATCCATTTAATGTAATCCCTGACCCAACTACAGCAAGTTAGAGCAAAGGGCAAAATTGAAGACAGATGTGTGAATATTTTTCTTACTAATTTGAATATCTTGGTCGAATAAAAAATGTTTTGGAATGGAGTTACTTGTACAACTTATCCATGAAGAGATACATACAAAGGAGGACATTGGAGTATTTTATTTACATAAATAGTACCTATTCTTCCTGCAATTTTCAGAGATACTTCAAGATGGCCGCCAAAATGGCTCAAATACTTGTCAAAAATATATCATGGAGAAGATATTGTTTTCTGTAATCATATCTATGACTTGCTTGGCAATTTCATTCTAGTTTTCCTTAAAGTACACTATATTCTATCATAAACATCAAAGTAGAGTTGCAGTACCCCCAAAATAATAGAAAAATCCAAGATGGCAATTACGAGCACAACAACCTTGCCATAGTCCTGCAGCAGAGTGAGGAACGTAATTTTGTCAAGCAATAGGTGTATTATGACTGATTATGTTAGAATACACCTTCCTAATCCTAAAACCACCAATGGCAGTTGTGCCACTCTTGGGGGAAGATTCTTTATGGCCGTAATTCAAAATGGCTGCCGGGTGTCGAGAAAATCATTTTAAGCCATATCCCAGCTTCTAGTTGACATAGAAACTTGATTTTGGTGTCTAAAAGTATGTATTTGTGGATGGAGAATCCAATAAACAATATTGTTTCAGCGTTGTTATGATTAGGAAGGTCTATTCTACGATAATTACTCATAAAAAAGCTACTTTTAGACAAAATCACGTTCAACATTTTGCTGGTGGGCTACTAATAAGAAACGCAGGATTCTCCTTTATTATTCCACGTAAATACATTATTTTGGTATTAATCAAAGAATAGGTTTTCATGGCCACAGATATTAAATCAAAATGTTCTTTTCAAGTTGCATATATTAGTGCTGACAGTAGTTTTTTTTAGAAATTTTAAGATGTGTGGTAGCAATATCACAAGCAGCAACTGCGATTTTCCATTGGTGCTTGTCACATAATAAGCATAATATTATTTAATAGTACTATACATATAGGCCTATACTAACGTTTTGCAAAAATATTATTGAAACTTTAAAAGCTATGATGTTAACTACATATTATATTGATGTTAAAACCACAAATTCTAAGTGACATGAGTTTTACTATGATACATCCTCTCCAACCATTGAATAAGTTTAATCAGTCAAATATAATCTGAATACAATGCATTACAGGGTTAGTTGCAAAAAAGAAAGTGTACAGTTCTAGTCCTTATGATACCATCACTTACCAACAATAATATGAATATCAATTAATTATCTTATCACATCACATTCAGAGCACGAATAACTTGATCACCGTTATCATCTACATTAAGTGCTTTAAGTGTCAAACGTTTTGCAAAAACATCACGGAAACTTTAGACTTTGATGTACATTCTGGCACAGCAGAGGCGTCATTTGTAAAGGCAGACCACGGTCAAGAAACATTGTAAGCAACCACACACAACATGATGCTGGTGATACACTTGGCTCTTGTTCTGACCATTGGCACTATCGGAGGCAGTTACTGCAATGCAGAAACCTCCTTGGATGGTGGGCTGCATAATCTGGTGAAACAGATGCAACTGCAGATTCAAGCACTGCAGGAAGATAATCGTGAACTTCACCGAAAGCTTACAACTGTTGAAAGCAATAATGAGCAGACTAGACTGGAGCTGGAAACATTGAAACTGGATTACATGGCTCTGAAAAGTGATTTGAATAGACCAGTCGTTGTTCCGTCAGAAGAGACTAGTAGAGAAAATGGTTCGAACGATGTGGAAGTTGTCAAGAAGGCTTTTGATGCCATAGTTGGTGGTATTAGGAACAGTACATCTGGGATTGATATCAATATAAAGGAAACAAAGACTGAAGATGTTAGTGATAATCACAACGCAAAAAAACAAGATGAAAATATTGGGAATATGAATAACAATGGTGACAACATCAGGATTAAGAATTTGGAGAATACTGTATCTGGAATAAAGCGTGAACTGAGACGGTTCAGAAGCAACGTAAATACAAGTCGCTCATTCAGTGACAAAATTGCACGTCTTTCTCAAAATGTGTTTTATGGTTTCACAGCTGTAGCCAATTCTGATCCCATTCCAAAAACATACGAGAATGGTGACCGAATAGAGTATAATGTAGCCATCAGTAATTTTGGCGGTTGGTATAACCCTGTAACATACGAATTCACTTGTCCTGTTGATGGAATCTATTTATTTACATTATCTGTCATGTCAGGAAAAAAGGCTTTGGAGGAAGAGTGTCCATTTATAAGGGTGGGAATCGTCTCATCAGTGCCTATAGTGATGGACGCAATGAAGATACACCACTGTATGGACATGCCACTAACGTAGTTATTTCTTCTTGTGAACAGGCTGAGAAAGTCTGGGTGCAGTGTGATAGTACCACCTGTCAAATTTATCAGCAGGCACTATATGGATACACTTCTTTTTCAGGATTTCTACTGCAAGACGGCATACCGGTATAAATTATGCAATTTAAGAAGTAGAGTTGGTGGTTTGAGTGTAATGTTTTCGTAATTGTTGATTAAAATGCCAAATAGGCTAATCATAATGCAAATGGTGAAGTGCTGAGAATGCTTTAATATTATACCAATGAGATTGAAGGTATTGATTTTCATTAGTTAAATAGACATATTTATGAAGGAAAATGTAAAATTATGAGACATAATACTATGTATCTCTGTGTATTTTTCTCTTTATAAATATTGTTTTGAATATTATTTTGAATAAATTTGAAATAGAAAATAAAATATTTTTTGGGATCTGAAAATTGGAGATTCAATCATTCTTTCTAAAATATGTGCATTAATATTTTTCATCACAAATATCTAGATAGAATAAATTATCATAAAAAAACATGTTTTCAAAAATCTTCATGAAATTCTCACGCACCTAAAAATCAGGACACATCCGACCTTTTATGAATTGATGAAAGTATTGAATTTCGGAACTTGTAATCATACAAAATGATTTTATGACCCACTTTCACGACTGTTAGAGTCATTGAATCACAGCGATATTTACTCAATCGCAACTAATAACCATTAAAAAAGACATTCAATATCACAGTGTTCAATCGATCCCCAGTTAATGTGTATAATCAACAGCTTTTGTGCAGTAATTATTTACTTTTGAAATAGGTTTTGATTTTTTACTGTAGGTAGTATGAATATCGTATTTGGGACAATTTATTTGGTCCATGCACAATGGGAATATCTGCAGTGTCCATGAACAGTTAGCATGTCCACTTGCAAAAGGTCTGGCTTTTGCTGCTAAGTCTGCAATAGTTGAAGACCCTTCTTCCACATGGCTGTCTACTGTCAAAAAATAAGCGATATTTTGCCTTATATTGTTTTGTCATGCCCTAATATGGATCCGCTGTGTAGGCTATACCTGACTGAGAACTACCTTATGCATTGCATCCAGATTATCAACTTATATATTGTGTTAAGTCTCCAAATCCACAGAAACTGGTTTGCTCCTCTCACGAAAACTGTTGATCACAACTTACCACGAATTTAGTATTTTTGTGCAATTATATGTTTTTAAAAAGCATGGGATTAGTGCAATCTGTTTCTATCAACTTTGAGATATATTCCTGTTCATATGTTGCCTGAATTAAGCCTGTACAGCCACAATATACGTCATTTTCTATCAGATGACACCAATTTTGAAAGGGGGTGGTTATGTATTGCAGACTTAGCAGCAGAAACCAATCCATGTGAGAGGAGGTAAAACACATCAGTACGTTCCAGGGGTATTCTTATAGTGCATTGACGAAAGAAATTGTGCTAAAGATTGATTTTCAGTCTGTTTACAGTGAAAAATCCAAATGGCTGATTTTAAAAGTAAACATTTACCGCACAAAAGTTGTTGATTTCTGCACAAAAGCTGTTGATTACGCACATTAACTGGAGATTGATTCAACGCCATGAATATAGCACATGTATAAAGATAGCAAACAAAGCACAGACACACTCTATTCGGTCTAAAGTTTGATTACCACGGGACTGCTGAATGTTAAATACTACATTTCTAGATGTTATCCTACCATTTCTTATCAACAATATGCATATTAATTAATCTATCTTATCTTATGATATCTTATCACATCAATTTGGGTAAGCAGTATTAACTTGATCATTGTTATCACGTGTACATTAAGTGCTTTAAGTACCTAACGTTTTGGAAAAATATCATTGAAACTTTAGACTTTGATACACATTCCTGCACAACGCAGGCGTCACTTGTAAAGGCAGACCACATTCAAGAAACATTGTAAGCAACCACGCACAACATGATGCTGGTGACACACTTGGCTCTTGTTCTAACCATTGGCACTATCGGAGGCAGTTACTGCAATGCAGAAAGCTCCTTGGATGGTGGGCTGCATAATCTGGTGAAACAGATGCAACTGCAGATTCAAGCACTGCAGGAAGATAATCGTGAACTTCACCGAAAGCTTACAACTGTTGAAAGCAATAATGAGCAGACTAGACTGGAGCTGGAAACAGTGAAACTGGATTACATGGCTCTGAAAAGTGATTTGAATAGACAAGTCGTTGGTCCGGTAGAAGAGACTAGTACAGAAATTGGTTCAAAGAATGGGGAAGCTGTCAAGAAGGCTTTTGATGCCATAGTTGGTGGTATTAGCAACGGTACATTTGGCACCGATTACAATTTAAAGGACACAAAGGCTGAAGATGTTAGTGACAATCAAAATGCGAAACAAAAAGAAGAAAATAGTGAGAATATGAATAACAGTGCGCAACAGGTGGATTCTAAAGCGGAGAATGGAAAATCTTGTGACAACAGCAGGATTAAGAATTTGGAGATTACGGTGTCTGGAATAAAGCGTGAACTGAGACAATTCAAACGCAGCGGAAATACAAGCCGTACATTCAGTGACAAAATTGCACGTCTTTCTCAAAATGTGTTTTACGGGTTTACAGCTGTGGCCGATTCTGATCCAAGTGACAAAACATACGAGAATGGTGACCGAATAGAGTATAATGTAGCCATCAGTAATTTTGGCGGTTGGTATAACCCTGTAACATACGAATTCACTTGTCCTGTTGATGGTATCTATTTATTTACATTATCTGTTATGTCAGGAAAGCAGGTCTTAGGAGGAAGAGTGTCCATTTATAGGGGTGGGAATCGTCTCGTCACTGCCTATAGTGATGGACGCGGTTCCCCACTGTTTGGACACGCCACTAACGTAGTTATTGCTCCTTGCCAACAGGCTGAGAAAGTCTGGGTGCAGTGTGATGATAGTAACTCCTGTCAAATTTGGCAGAGGGCACTATATGGATACACGTCTTTTTCAGGATTTCTGTTACAAGACAACATTTAATTTTGCAATCTAAGAAGTAGAGCTCGGGACTTGGTTTAAATATTTTTGTCTTCATTGATTAACATGCGAAATAGGCTAATTGTAATGGAAGTGGTGCAGAGCTGAGAATGCTGTATGTAAAAAAGCGTGAAAATGGTCCATACATGTAACAGATCTTTTTAGATATTATACTAATGAGATTGAAGATTTACAATAATTAAACAGACATATCTATGAAGAAAAATGCAAAATCATGAGTCGAAATACTATGTATCTCTGTGTATTGTTCTCATTATAAATGTGTTTTATTATTTAATAACACTGTTGACTTAATTCAAAATAAATAATAAATCATAATTTTGAATTTGAAAATTGGAGATCTTTGCTCTTCTAAAACATGTGGATGAATTTTTACCCATCACAAATATCTAGACAGAATAAATTATCATGTTTCCAAAAATATTAATGAAATTCTCACACATGAAAAAATCTGAACATATATACAACCTTTTAGGAATTAATGAAAGTATTGAATTTCACAACTTTCTAATCATACAAAATGATTTCGTGACCCACTTTCACGACTGTTAGGGCCATTGAATCACAGCGATATTTACTCAATCGCAACTAATAAGCACTAAAAAAGACAGTCAATATGGCAGTTGTATAAAAATAGCATACAAATCACAGAAACACTCTATGTCAGTCATCCCCCATGAGGAATCCAAGAGTTTGATTACAACGGAACTGCTGAGTGTACACAAACCCAGAGGTTAAACGCATTTTCTGATGTTAAACACTACATTTTTAGTGTTTATCATACTATCACTTGCCAACAATAATATGCATATCAATTAATCAATCTGATCATATCAAATTCAGAAGCAGTAATAAATTGATTGGTTATATCATCTAAATTAAGTGCTTTAAGTATCTAACCTTTTGCAAAAATATTATTGAAACTTTAAAAGCTATGATGTTAACTACATATTATATTGATGTTAAAACCACAAATTCTAAGTGACATGAGTTTTACAATGAAACATCACCTCCAACCATTAAATAAGTTTAATCAGTCAAATATAATCTGAATACAATGCATTACAGGGTTAGTTGCAAAAAAGAAAGTGTACAGTTCTAGTCCTTATGATACCATCACTTACCAACAATAATATGAATATCAATTAATTATCTTATCACATCACATTCAGAGCACGAATAACTTGATCACCGTTATCATCTACATTAAGTGCTTTAAGTGTCAAACGTTTTGCAAAAAACATCACGGAAACTTTAGACTTTGATGTACATTCTGGCACAGCAGAGGCGTCATTTGTAAAGGCAGACCACGGTCAAGAAACATTGTAAGCAGCTACACACAGCATGATGCTGGTGACTCACTTGGCTCTTGTTCTGACCATTGGCACTATCGGAGGCAGTTACTGCCATGCAGACAGCTCCTCGGATGATGGGTTACATAACCTGGTGAAACAGATGCAACTGCAGATTCAAGCGTTGCAGAAAGATAATCGTGAACTTCACCAAAAGCTTGAAACATTGAAACTGGATTACATGGCTTTGAAAAGCGATTTGAATAGACCAGTAGACGAGAGCAGTAGAAAGATTGGCTCAAAGGAAAGGGAAGTTGGTAGTACTAGTAACGGTACATTCGGCATTGATATCAATGTAAAGGAAAATAAGGATGAAGATGTTAATCATAATCGCAGTACAAAGCAAGAAGAAAATAGTGGGAATATGAATAACAATGGTGTGCAACAGGTGGATTCTCAAGCAGAGAATGGAAAATCTTGTGACGATATCAGGATTAGGAATTTGGAGAAAACTACGTCTGCAATAAAGCGTGAACTGAGACAATTCAGACGCAAAGCAAATACGAGTCATATATTCAGTGATAAAATTGCACGTCTTTCTCAAAATGTCTTTTATGGTTTTACAGCTGTTGCTGATTCTGATCCCTATGCAAAAACATACGAGAATGGTGACCGAATAGAGTATAATGTAGCGATCAGTAATTTTGGTGGTTGGTATAACCCTGTAACATACGAATTCACTTGTCCTGTTGATGGTATCTATTTGTTTACATTATCTGCCATGTCAGCAAAGCAGGCTCTTGGAGGAAGAGTGTCCATTTATAAGGATGGGAATCATCTCATCACTGCCTATAGTGATGGACGCAATGGAGATTCCACACTCTATGGACATGCCACTAATGTAGTTATTGCTCCTTGCCAACAGGCTGAGAAAGTCTGGGTGCAGTGTGATAGTACTAGTAACCCCTGTCAAATTTATCAGCGGGGAAATTATGGAGACACGTCTTTTTCAGGATTCCTCCTAGAATACGGCATATAAATTATTCAATTTAAAAATTAGAGTTGGTGATTTGATTGTAATGTTTTTGTAATTGTTGATAAAAATGTGAAATAGGCTAATCATAATGCAAATGGTGAAGTGCTGATATTGCTATTCTGGAGTGTGAAAATGGTCGATAAACGTAAGAGAATCAGATATTGTTTAATATTATACTAATGAGATTGAAGGTATTGATTTTCATTAGTTAAACAGACATATTTATGAAGGAAAATGTAAAATTATGAGTCAAATTACTATATATTTCTATGTATTGCTCTCATTATAAATGTTTTTATTTTGAATATATTTTTTTAATAACTTTAAAATAAATAATAAATTATATTTTTGAATCTGAAAATTGGAGATTATGCCCTTCTAAAATATGTGTATGAATTTTCACCCATCAAAAATATCTGGACAGAATAAATTATCATAGAATCACGTCTTCAAAAATGTTCATGAAATTCTCACACACAAAAAATCAGGACATATATACAACCTTTTATGAATTGATGAAAGTATTGAATTTCACAACTTGTAATCATACAAAATGATTTCGTGACCCACTTTCACGACTGTTGAATCACAGCGATATTTACTCAATCGAAACTAATAAGCACTAAAAAAGACAGTCAATATGGCAGTTGTATAAAAATAGCAAACAAAACACAGACACACTCTATTCGGTGTAATGTCACTCGTCCCCCATGATGAATCCACGAGTTTGATTACCACGTCACTGCTGAATGTACACAAACCCGGCAGGTTACACGCATTTGCTGATGTTAAATACTACATTTCTAGGGTTTATCGTACCATCACTTGCCAACAATTATATGCATACCAATTAATCAATCTGATCATATCAAATTCAGAAGCAGTAATAACTTGATCGGTGTTATCGTCTACATTAAGTGCTTTAAGTATCTAACGTTTTTAAGTATCTAACGCTTATCCTAAAAAGGTCAAAATAAGGTCAAATGATTGGAAGCATATCAAAAAATTGCTTCCTTGCCTCCATAAACCATAAAATTGATATACTGCAGTCATCTATATGTCAAATACTTAGAATCTTGTCATTTTGTAGAATTCACGGCGGCCATCTTTGATTTGAAGGTCAAGATGAGGTCAAATCTTTTTTAAAGTATCATAAATGAATTTCTTACACCTAAAAACCTTTAAAATTATGTATTATACATGCTTGTATGACAATTATTTGAAAAAGTTGTATTTTCGTTAGAACGGCGGTGGCCATTTTGGATTTTGGCCTCACACGCGTTCTGCCCGGACTTTTGAGAGGGGTATCCCCGCTTAAATCTCCTAATATATGTTTAAGAGCTCAAATCAATCATAAAACCTTTTCTGTCTCTCCACAAAAAGTGCCCAAAATGACCCAACTAAAAGGTGTAAATAAACATTCTTGCAAATAAAATTTAAATAATATCATAATCCTTTTTATTTCTTGGGAAATTTACATCGATGTGTCAAGTTTGGGCATTTGGTGTTGAAACACGTGAGTATGAAATGTAAATCGTGAGTATTTTAACGCGAACTTCCCTTTCAAAGTGTCGTTGTTTTTTCTTATCTGTGCGATAGTCTGTCAACTTCAGTTGACTGTTGGCATAGAGAAGTCATCTACATTGGGCGACTTTTGTCTACAAGTGGCATCCAGGGCGTGAACAGCGACATTTGTTGTGCACTCTTAAACCCTCAAATGCACTGGATAATTAACGTCTTCTATTTTAACAGAGATGTGAACCCGTCAGAGTTGAAAATCTTAACCACAGCCATGAAAAATCTCAATTTTCAAGCAAAAATTACACTAGTAAAATCGCGTAATAAACCCATGTCCCGAACGGAATGAATTTTGAGGGTCAAAAGTCATAAACATAGGCAGATCCAGGGGGGAGGGAGCGGGGGGGGCGCGCGCTCACCCTTTTCTTTAAGTGCACCTCCCCCTCTTTTCCAAAAACCTGGATCTGCCTATGGTAAAAGGCAAGAAAAAAATGTAAGTTCATATCATTGTGTAAGGGCGGCACTCACCTCGGTACAGATGGTCTTGCACACCTGCGGTGTAACGTCGGCGTACTTGACATAGTTCCCACCGGGGATGCTGGCCACGAGTCGGCTGAACGTTGCCTCAAACACGGGATCCGCATGCTCATCTGTGATGAGGATACATCAGAGTTATGCCAACATAAGTGGGACATAAAAAGCGTGCAAATCCCTCAATCTACTAGGCCACATGGACGAAATCATTGAGACTGGTGAGAATTCGACCAAAGAACACTTGAAAAACATAGCGAGTCAAGCAGTCAAGCAGTATGACAATAGAATTTATATAGTCAAGAAACTTCTATACACAGATCCAGGATACACTATATTTATCATTCTGTTAACTACATGCTTACAAAATGTTGTAAACGTGTTGTAAACAGGTTAAACAGATTTGTAAACAGGTTGTGAACTGTTAGTTTCCAACTTTTAGACTAAATGTTATCAGACAACACTTTTAGACATCTTAGAATCAATTAATGTGCATTTTATTCTTAACATTGTATTTTTAATGTTTAGCCATTGTTTTAGGCTATTTCTTTTTATAAATTGTTAAATATTCCCTGAAGAGGACACTTACGTGTCGAAACGTCGGAATAGATTTTAATACACTAAATTACCCGAAATTTAACACACAGAATAAGTAGTATAAACACCAACAATGTTTATGTTTGCTTGCAATAACAGTGATAGTAAAAAAAGTAATATATTTGGATTTACTTTGCCCCATGATAGTGAAGATTGAAATTCAAGGTAATATCGAGGTTTTTTCAGTTTTGAAAAAACAAAACAAAAAACAATGAATATGGCTATTTACATATAAATCTGGGGGGATGGGTAAGTATATGATTCATATGAAGAGAGCATCTGTAATGTTTTATCTAGTCCCATCTCTAGCTTTAACTGGTACAGGGACTATTTTGCCAGGGTTTTTCAGGGGACATTTTGATAAAAGAATAATCGTTTTTGACTAAGTTCCCAACACATCTTCGATAAAATCTGGTAATGGCAGGTCAAATAAAAATTAACAGTTCTCTCTACGTGGTGTTGAAATAAAAAATTTTTTTTTTTTTCATATAATCTGCTGTCATTGTAGCGTCATCAGAGCGTTTTTCACCTGTCAAATTGGGTGTGAGGTATAGGAAATTCAGTTTTTGGTCAAATAAACTATTATGCAGTTATTATCTTATTAAGTCGACAGTTCCCAATACACATATAAATATAGAGATAAAATAAACGCTACCTCTGGTTGCTGCTGCTAGAATGTTTACCTTGGTGGGTGTGAGGTATAGGAGAGTCAGTGGTCAAATAAACAATTATCTTATTATCTTATTTAGTGCTACATATAGAGAAAACGCACCTCCTGGTTGATACTAGAATGTTTATTGAACGAGTTTGGCAGCCGTATAACCCGAGTGCGCAGCACAAGGGGGATGCAGGCTGACAAACGAGTTCAATAAACATTTCTAGTATCAAACTGGATATACATTTTATATTCATCCCGTATCACTCTAGCATGGGTAGTAAACAAGTTTTAGTTTTGTTCATGCATGTTTTCAATTTAATAGATTTTTAATTCAAAGATTTTGATATTTTCCTACACAGGTCTTCAATCTTCAATCTTTATTTCCGAAAGGGCCAATGGCCGTACAGGATAGAATGGCCGTACAGGTGAAAGACCATATGCATTTAAACCAGAGTATGAACAATGAAATATCAAACTTTGAAGTAGATTATTTGAAAGATAAGTTAACATTATATTATGATTTCTGGCTTGTTTTTAAAAATGATTTTTACTGCCACTTTTACATTTCCAAATGGCACATCAATGAAGGAGATAAAAAGAATTAACCCCAACAAATAGCAAATTTATTTGAGCTGAAATCTGTACAAGAATGGCATTCTGTAAAATGTAATATAAACTGTTGTATTGTGGTAAAATCACTAAATTGTAGGATACACCATAGTGTGGTGTACTATAGTGTACGGATATTTTTATTCACCAGGTGGAGATATGGGATAGGCGTGTGATAACCCAAAGACTATCTACTTGATTTGGAATAAGACAATTAAAAAGACAGACAAATAGGATGGTCACACTATTTCTTATTTCAAATTGCCTGAAGTTTTCCTGTTTTCCTTTGAATTTTCACAAATTTGCTGATTGTTTGAAAGTACCCGAGAAGAATAATTTCATCTTTCAAATTGTAGAAGTGGCATGAATAATAAATGAAATTAAAAAAAAACATTATTAGAAGAGCTTTGTGGGACTCCAATCTCATATCATCTAGAATCAACAAAAGGTATATATTTGCATGTAGGTTCCCAGGGATTTATTAGATCAAAATTCAAGACTAAATTCTGTTTTTTTCCAGATTTGAAAAACCATCATGTTATTTAGCATTTTCACAGATAAATCTGGAGCTGGGGCAGAATTCTAGAAAATATGAAAGCTAAAATATGTGAAAATAAATCGAATAATATCTCTATCTACCTGGTGTAGAAGCTTCTGTGGTTGCTGCTGCAGTTATTGTAGCATCATCAGAGGTTTCACCTAGTTTCGATAAAAACGTTATAAAATTTAAAACTTGGGGACTATTTATTCAATATTGCATGGTAAGAAGAAAAGAAATTTACATTTACAATGAGACCACATGCAGTGTACTATTTAAATTGATTATTGACTAAACAATTGTCACAAGTTCATCTAGGTAATTCCAAGGTGAAGAAAGTAGATGTTTTTATATACGTAAGAATTATATTAATATGGTTTAAATTTACACAAAACAAGAGAGGTAGTTTACCAACTTTATTACTAACCAAATGATATTTTACATGCATTTATACTAATGCTAAAAAGAAATAACATATAGATGGAACTAATTACTACACTAATCACTTCATCACTCGTGTGTCACAAAGTCGCAATTCTAAATTTCTCACTGGCGTGATACTCAATATAGAGGTTGGCCAATTAACAAACAGAAACATATTTATCTACCTGGTGTGGATGCCTCGGTGCTTGGAGGAACTGTGGTTGGTGGTTCTGTGGTTGGTGGTTCTGTGGTTGGTGGTTCTGTGGTTGGTGGTTCTGTGGTTGGTGGTTCTGTGGTTGGCGGTTCTGTGGTTGGTGGTTCTGTGGTTGGCGGTTCTGTGGTTGGTGGTTCTGTGGTTGGCGGAGCTGTGGTTGGCGGTGGAGTTGGTGGTTGGCATATAGGAACTGTGGATGGTTGTAAGGTATAGAGAAGTCTGTGGTCAAATGAGAAACTATCCTCTACATGGGAATCTTACGTAGTGCTGAATAACAATTTATGAGAATGACAAGCATTCATTTTGACGACCCAAACACTTGCTCAATTGCTCTAGTTATCAGACTTTCAGATAAAAAGGTTCTGGTGTAATCATGCATAATCCTATCAATAGTTAAAAAAGACTTTGATAGTTCTGCTGCATACAGTCAGTTTCTAATTGCATAAATGATGACTTGTCACTGAAAAGTCATAAAAGTATATAGCTCGACACAATATCATGAAAGCTTCAAATTGTTAGCAATAATGAAATATGTGCACATAAATACTCAATAGTACAAGTTTTAAAGGAGACAATTTATATGTAGATTTATAAATGAACATTTACCTGTTTGTGGAGACCTGGGAGGCTTAGGAGGTTCTTTTGATGTTTCACCTGGTGATTTGTATCAGGTATAAAGAGGTCAGTGGTCAAATAACAAATATCATGTACATGGGGATAACAATTTACAAGACAGACACACAGACTAGCCACAATATTTCAAATTCCTAGAATTTGTTGTTTTTCCCCCTGAATAATCCAAGAATTCCCTGAAATTTGGACCCGAGGAGAAAAATTTCTTGTAACAAATTGTAAAAGAGGCATAGATATATTATTACAAACAGAACAGCAATATAACACATCTTTAACAGTAGAAGCATTTAACTTAAATTTTAGAACTTAATATGCTATCTCCCCTACTGTCTTTTGTGACTTATCCATTACACGAAAAGCATATACATTAGGGCACCTTGCACATGCTACTTACACTATCAAAAAACAGTAATCTTTTCACTACCAATGTTAATGGTCAAATAGACGAAAACGTGCTTATTGCCAAACAGAAATCCATTGCCTCCACTTCTAAACCAACAACAAGGATACCATGACATGGAGGAAGTTAATGATCGCTACAAGCTGTCTCCCTGTACTAGGCTACAGATAGTTCTTGTGATGGATGATGATAATAACTCAAGTTTATAACATCATGGATACCAGTTATAAGGATATGGATAACAATAATGACAATGTATGTGTATGTGACGTGGCAACGTTTTACTACTGTATCATATTTCTAATGGTTTTGCTTATATTTGTTTTCTTGTGTATTTTGGAGGCAACCACCACAATCTCAGAGATCAGGTTTTACTCTAATTTTGCCTAAACCATTATCCCTGTTTGGGTAGTTCCCCATGGTTGTGTTATAAAATCTAACGCTCGTTTGATGACATTTCAAGACAGAATATATGATATTTATGCTTATTATATCATATAAAGAATTAAACTTTATAGTGAACAATCATATGAGGCAGCTAATAGGAAACCTCAGTAGCCATGCACAACCGATTGTTCCAAGACCAACAGATGGAATCTTCGAAAATGGATAGCAAGTGACTATTCACATGTACTATGTTGGGGTGTGTATGACCACATACTGTTGCACTCTGCTCCTCCTGCGGGGGTGATGATCAGGTGGTCAATCGCGATGTCACCTTTCTCACCATCAATCTGGACTTGAAACACAACCTACAGCCATAATATAAAAGGTTCTTAGAGCTGCTCGTACGTTTTACGCTTAACGTTCCTTTACAGTTACTTTTTAATTCACGTCATACGTGTAATGACATACATTATTCAAACGGGTTTAGTCCTAGTCTCAATCAACCAGACTCTGTAATGGCGTATGCAATACAGAGTCTGGTTGAACGAGGCTAGTTTAGTCCATTTTTTTTAAAAAAAGTGCTTATTCTGAAAATTATTGGAATTATATTCTTCTCTCTCGCTCTCTCTCTTTTCTATGGCAATCAAGCTCTTACCCACTATATTGACATAGTTCGACACCCGTCGAGTCTGGGCCACTTGATATAGTCAAATGGAAGCAGATGGCTTCAGCTATGTCAATATAGTGGGTGGGAGCTTGCAGCTTGCTTGCCATAGAAAAGAAAGAGAGAAGAATATAATTGTATATGCAAGCAAACTTGGGACAAACACAATAGAAAATTATCTGAAATTAGTTATAATCAAATGCCTCATCTACTTTGTAAAGTAGCCCCTCTATAACAAACTATGCAGATTACTCCTACATTCTGCTCAGTCTGCAATTACTGGGCTTTATCAAAATGATCCAACAACACTCTGAAACTTATGAAACTGACACAGATCAGCCTACGTAGGTCTAGTTGTAAGAGATGGTAGACCTGCCCATCTTGTTTTCTTTATATTTTGTGTACACACAAGAAGCTGCTGTGGCATATAGATGTTTAAGACTGTTTTTATTCTGACCTTGCTTCCTTCCTCAACCCGGAATGTTTTCTTCACGGTAAACCACTTGTTGCCTTGATTTCCCCTTCTTTCGATTATTGGAAGAATCCAGTCTGAGTCTACAATGATATGACGTACAGTAAATCTTCTTAGGAGGGCCTACCCCTAATACCAGCCTACCTCTATTACACTCCCCCCTGAAAAGGCACTGTTAGAGGCCTGCCTCTAATAAATACCCCCGTCTGTCTCCAATAAAAGCATTTAATGATCAATTTGCGAGTCTCTTCTGATTTCATAAAGTATTATAATGAGGCTGTATTGTGTAAAACTCTAGCCTATCACAACATGAAGGCCTATTCTAAAAACTTCTGTATGACGCAAATTTTGCAAAGAGTCTTGCAAAAGTGACGTCATTAACTTAAAGCACATGGCTTATATTTTTAGAACAGCAATATATTTTCAGAGCAGCTGCATAGCTGCTGTATATGGGTATTTTCCCGTTTCTTTGATCAAGATGACATACTTAATGTCTTGGCTAATCCTTACCTGGTAAATCACCCAAGCATGCTGCTGTTTCTGCAGCTGCTGCTACCGAATGCTCTGGTTCTAAAGGCTATTACAGGCACAGAATGTTTGAGGCTGTATACTAAAGTATTTAATATCAGTGGGATTCCCAAGGTTCTGTAAAAGACCTTATATCTATTAGAGCTAGAGGCTGTCACAATTGCACTTGCTCTTATTCTTTGCACTTGATATATGGTTTATTGTAATAACAGAGGAAACAACTTATTAGATATAAGGTCTTTTGAAAGACTATAAAACTCATAAAAAGTCATGTATCGTTTGAAACAAGAAATCTATATCATATCAACGTCATTACCGTCTACCTCCATTAAACATTGCAAAAGGTCCCCGATGCATGGTGTTCATCATTCACTCTACTACTGGTGCTTCTGTAGCCCAATGGATAGAGATTTGGACTCGTGACCAGAAGGTTGTGGGTTAGATTTCCGGTCGATTCTGGTGGTGGGTGTTGAGCAAACTTACCCCTGGCAGGTTGCACACTGCTCCGTGTTGCCTACAAGTCAAGCAGGCAAGTGAACCTAATATGCGTGATGCAGCGATGTGCTGTATGCTCCCCAGGGAGGTGAGAAAGATAAAGCGTGACAAGGATGCTGCTAATGACCTGGTGTAAAGTCAATTGGGCGTATGGATCGTAGACTATAAAACTTGTACATGTACATTTACTACTGATTATTAATAGTGTATTGTTTTCTTTTACGGCTGTATTCTTGATGAGATGAAATTTTGTTTAAAAGTTTAGTTTTGATTTTATTTGTAAACGTTTTCGACCTCCTAAAGGCTCCTTTTCAAATTATAACACCCAAAGAAATGAAGTACAAATAAACTATACAGTGTAAGATAATCAGTTTAACAATATACATGTCGTACCTCTTTAATTAGATTAAGACAAATTCTTACAACGGATTATGATACATGGAGATTTCATGGCATTAAGTGTAAGGACTAGGTAACTGATTAGTAAATATTATTTTATTGAAGGCTGGTTGATAATGGTCGAGTTTAGAATTAAGTATAATGTCACAGTAATTCAAATTTGCTATTTCAACTCCTTCTGATATTTGTCTTTCTAGTGGAGATTTGTAGCTGTTGATCACTTCTATCTTGAATTCTGGGCTCTGCTGAATATGGCAGAAAACACGATAACTTGATAATTGGTTTACACGAGCGGGATTGTTTAAATAATGAGGAAACAATTATTAAATATAAGGTCTTTTGAAAGACTACTACTGACCCTTCTTGGTGGACCTGGGGGAAGATAGAGGAAACAACTATTAAATATAAGGTCTTTTGAAAGACTACTACTGACCCTTCTTGGTGGAGGGGAAGATGGTGAGCCTTCCTACCCCCGGTCCTGACATGTGGTAGGACAGCTGCAGACACGCTTGGCCTTCGTATCCCATCAGTGCCGGAGTTGTCAGACTGCAACATCAAACTTTAACACCAAACTTCCCCAGAGTGTGTATCAATCTCATCCTGGGGGATCCATTATTAACGATTACTAGCTGGCCCGGCTCCTACGGAGTCTATTTTGTGTGTGATGGAAATGAAAATGTGAAAAAAAAAAAAAAAACTGTCTAGATTCGTCTGTCTCATTGAAAGAGCACGTTAGGATTCATGCTTGGAGGTTGTTGGAACGTAAAGCGTTTTGCTGTGTGATGGATTGGTTCTATCTAAATACTACCCATTTCATGTGCAAAGGTGCCGCCACATGGCATGGGTTCCCCAGTTTCTCCAGTTGTAGCCCATCTGTATAAGAGAACCCTCAAAACAACAGCAGCGAACCCACCTATGTTGATCACACAACAGCATCGATCCTAATATTAAATATACCAGTTAAGTGCTCCAGGTTCATAAAATGACCAGTATGCCCGAGGAATTTAACATTGTGGCATGGGAAGAGTTTGAATTGCGCAGGAAGATTTGGAAAGCAATAAAAATCTGTTTACGCGGCCCTAAAATAAATCATGATCACTTGTCACTGCTGTCACATGATCGTCATGTGACCAACGTAGGATATCATTCCGCCAGATTTAGGTGTCGAGACAGCAAGGAAAGTATCACCAAAAAATGCCAGTATAGATTCCTATAGCTATCTAATGATATTCACTGTGTAACCTAAGTTTCTCGGACAGGGCACACATAAATGTCCCAAATTTACACCTTTGTATACACAGCGTATCCATGCAATAAAATGAACAATTAAGTCCTTAAAGTGTACCAGAGCAATCGGGCAACAGAAATGTGACATTTGAAAAAGTGTCAAATTTGGCAAATTTGGCAATGAATAACAATTATTTAGGAAATGTAGTGGCCCTTACCGAGCCTGTTTATTCTTTTTCTTGCCTGTGGCTTCCACATAGGCATAGTAATATCCAGCATATGCTTGCTTCGGACCTGTGCCAATCGTAGGAGTGTCTGGAAGAGAGAAAATACCACATTCTTGTCACATATTGTTGTTGAACAATATTAGTGCTTTTGATGTTAATATTAGAAAGTACATATTTACTTTTAAAGATAGCATTTGAAAAGTGTGATAATGTTTAACTACTTGAATGCTGGCAGTACCCAAATTCAATATTATACCTAGAATGGAAAAAAACAACAACTATACATTCTGTGATATGTTTACGATTTTATGCACAGTTTTATTTATTTACTATCTATTTATGTATATTTGTATATTTTATGTCTTTTCTATGGAATTTAATCCGAAATAAATGTTTCTATTCTATTCTATACAGGCCCACTCTCTGAAATAGTCGCTATTGCGATGTCACGTAAAAAGGAAACTCCCAAAACCGACTGTTCAACCTAAACTCGCTTGTTGACAGTACTGTAGTGCTTAAACTCGGATTTTGGGCTTTTCAGCATATTTTCAATAAAACTTTTCAATTGTAATTGTAAGGAAATTTCAGCGACAGGGGTGTAAAGTTATTTGAAAGGCTGTGGAATCGAACTCACGGTCTCCTGCTAACACCAGACCAGTCATTATGTGTCGGACAGGCGCTCTAGTCCACTGAGCTAGCCTTTCTTACGCCTGCTAGAAGTGTTAATACTTGGCCAGTATGGATTGCGCAGTGCCTATTAGGCCTGTTGCCGCCAGTGATATTATTTTAGCCTTATATGCAGCCTTAATCCTTTTAGCCTCTTTGTCACTGGATCTCTATCACGTCGAGTATTGTATTGTATAGTATTGTATTTATTGAGTGCCTTCTAATAGAAGAGTTTACATTACAATGATTTAAGTTGTGAAACAGCAAATAAGAAAATATACATGAACTAACTTAATACATATTTACAAGCAAAATAGCACCAGTATGCTAACAATAAGTACATTAATTTGGTTGACATAAAGGATACAATGTGAAATCTAACATTACTACATTAAATATTTTACTTTACTCTTGCAGGTCTTTTGTAGCATTATAATATGCATTAACTAAAGTATTTTTACATACTTTGTAACAAAGTTGTATGTCCATCCCATTCATTATTGTACTGTACATAGAAACAATTAATCATAAATTTAGTTTTATCATCATTATATGTCAAGGACACTTGCCACCTGACAGGACGTTGCTGTGCCCCGGTCCACAAGGGGCATTGTATTTGTTATAGCTCGTGCGAATATGAAAGCCAACTGCAAAATTTAGACCATTCAAATTTAAATATAACTACAAGTTCATACCTATATGCAATAAGGAGATTTGGACAGTTATGTCTCTCAAAAAATAAAACAAACACACACAAAAAGTAATCTGCCACTGAAATGCATATCAATTTTGTTAAACATGTTGTTAAATGACTGAAGTTATGCAGACTTGTTATTTCAATTGGTTCAATTTGCTATGTGCCCATAATTAATACTTATAAAGGAAATTTTCTTGAATTTCGCCATATTGGCGGCCGATTTGAAAAAATATATCATGGGCGAGGTCAATTTTTTTCGTTAATTTTCATGGCCATATGATAATCTTTATGTGCAACAAAAATGAAAAAAATTCATCTGCTAGAAAAAGTTACAGCCATTTTGTTTCAATTTCCTTGCAGGTTTTGGACTTGGAGCACAGCAAATTATTGATTTTATGCAATGGAAAATAAAAAATTGCTGTCAAATGTATATTAATTTTGTAAAACAGTGATAAGAGACTAAAGTTAAGCAGATTTTTTTATTTCAATTGGTTTAATATGCTATGTGCCCACAACTAAAACTTAGAGAGAGAATTTTCTTAGATTTCGCCATATTGGCAGCCATTTTGAAAAAAAAATATAATTGACGAGGTCATTTATTTTCATTAATTTTCATGGCCATGTGATAATTTTCTTATGCACCAAAAATGAAAAAAAATATCTACTGGAAAAAAAGTTATGATGTTGCTCAGAATCACCTTATTAAAGCCAAATTCATTATTTGAACTGCAGCAGGTGACTGCCAGGTCCTCTCATTATTCTTAGTATGTGTGTTGTGTCTACTTGAAACCAGTTCTTCACTTTATATTTACTATACATTGACATTATTTATACTTTAATAATGTATTCGATGTTATTAGCGCACACCCCTGTTAATGCAGATTAAATATTATACAAATCTTCCTCTTTTTACCGGCGCCAAATTGTAAGACTATAACACGCCGCTATTATTCCGTATTCGTATTACCACATAACCATCCGGGCGCGTTGTGTTATCATGTTCTGTGGGGTCAAAGTGAGAAAAATGCATGAAAAGTGAAAAATTGTTGGGGTGCGCTTATTATTTTTTCTTTTGATTTTTTACTGAAATTTGTTTTTGTAGGCGCACTGCGCACTTAGAATGAATACGGTACCTCCTAATGGTTTGGAATAGGTGACATTGTCTATACTGACCTCCCATGAGCCGCTGCCAGTCCATCCAGTAGCCCGTGAAGCTGCTCGTCATCTCACAGAAGCCTGAGTCCTCAAAGTCACAGCGATACGGGAGCAGAGCTGAAACAGTCATACCCGTGTCCATGAGTGACAGACAAGTACAGAAAAACCTCTCTATTAGGACCACCATTGGGATCAGTGTGAGGTGGTCTCAATAGAGAGGTGGTCTCTATACAGAGGTTCATTTTGGTAGCTTTGTGAAGGTTTGTGACAGTGAAAAGTGGTATTATTGTAGAGGTGATCTCAATAGAGAGGTGGTCTTCATTGGAGGTTTTACTGTACTTGCTATTGGCTATCATAGTCCCAGAATCATGAAAATCACAGTAATAGGGGAGAAGAGCTGAAGCAAATACTTGGTATTGCCTAATACAGTCCATTTTATACAAAATATCGCATCGCCATGCACCATAACATGGGCTTCTGTGGCCGAGTGGATAGGGAGTTGGACTCTGGACCTGAAGGTCGTGGCATCGATTCCCGGTCAGGTCTGGTGGTGGGTGTTGAGCAAACTCATACCTAGATACGTTAAAATGCGCGTTAATCAGGTCGGGTAATAGGGGGTTGAATGAGTAGGTGATTGAGTGAGTGATTATCATTGTCCGCTGAATGTGCTGCCGTTGATGCAAGTGTGCACACACGTGCCAATGACCTGTGTAAAATGTAAATTTGTGAGAGCAAAATGACTGTAACCCAGCACATTTACCACAACATTATTGGCCTGTGTCACACTTCCCTTCGATGACACGCACGTTGTCGACAACAACATCTCCATGGTCTCCATCATACACCTCCCTCGAAGATGAACAACTACAACATGGAATTCCTTACATGTATACAACGCACAATGTAATTCACAATGGTATGTCAACAACAAAAAATGCAACTATGGAAAGTCTGTGTCCCTCGCCCTAAAAAAATATACATGATATGGGGGTGAGTTACCATCGTGTCTAAATTTTCCCCCCTTTTGGGG
>CM032663.1:50845451-50860711 GCA_019095985.1 Streblospio benedicti
AAGAATCTAGAACAGCTGACTTACTGGACAATTCATCAGGCTCGATCCAGTTGTAGCTCTTCGGAGGTTTTCTAAAATCTAAAGTGAAAATGAAAGAGTATACTCCATGGGCCCCAGCATCATGGGAGGGTGTGTGGTGTGTACACTAAAATGATTTACACACACATATACCGTAAACTTTACTACTATGACATTGGCTGCAGCATCATGGGAATTAGTTCCTTTTGTTTTTATTTTATTTTCATTCATTCCTCTTATGTGATGAACCAGGAATGTGTGTGTCTCACCGTTTTTCCACTTCGCGCCACGTTTTTGTTTGCAAAGATGTTTTTGTATCAGTCTATTTTAGATTAGATTGGAACATGCATACAAATTAATCTGTTTTTTGCAATTGTTATTTATGGAAAAGCATATCACAGTCTTTCAATATTGTGATGTCACTATGTCTGGTATTATATTTGAATTAATATTCGTTATTTTGATATAACCACCTCAAAGCTGAGAGTTTGCCCCACCGTTTTTGGAGGTCTAGCTACGCCCTGCAGTATGCGGCGCACAGAGGAAGCGGCCTATCTCTGTAACATTCGGCAATCTTCGTATGTTTCCGCTACTCTCACAACAAATTCTGTTGAGCTCCGAAACATTCCGAGTAATTCCGAGCGTCTCTGTAATGCTAAATGTGACGTCTGCCGTCAGAAATCCACAGAACGTCTGGCGAAAATCATTCGATTTATACTAATGTTCACATGACCACGTGTTTTCATAGACAAGACATTATGTTTTTTGAAAGGTGTAATAACTATATCAAAGGTGTAAATAGAAATATGCAATGGATTTTACTGAACAAATTTGGTTTTGGCTGAGCATTATTTTTAACATTTTACAATCGCTAATATTGAAATATTGTCATAAAACCTAAACAAGGCTAGGGTATAGCATTCAGACGTGTAAAACTGTAGCAACTAAAACATTTTACTATCAACTATCGAATCATACAATGAAAACAATCATTTTCAAATTTTCGGTGGCCATATTGAATTTTCGAGAGATGGCTGAAAAATTACCATTAGTGATACATGTAACGTGACATATCTCCTCATACAAAATCTTATGTTCCACATAAAATCTTTCATTATGAATATTCTACGATCAATGTGTGATATTATCCTCTTCAGGGCGGTCATTTTGGAAATCTTGCCGTAAAATTGGGTTGAGGATCAGGAAAATTTTGAACCCTAGTATGTCTGTATTATTTAAGCCCTAACTAAACAAGAAAAAAATACTCTGACCATGAAATTTAACTTTAAGGGTACTATGAAGTCTTTAAAGGAAAAATATTCTATTTTCAGCTTTTTAATATCTATTATATTGTAAACCATGAAGAACAACATATTTTGAAATGAACCTTTTATCTTCAATAGTTTTCCCATAACAACCCATTTTGTGAAGACCAACCCGGAGTGAAAAACAATGACTCATTCTTTGCGGGCTTATAAGGTTATATGGGCTAAAAATTCAATTTTTACATTTTCAATGTTTTGTATGCTATAAATGTTAAAGAACAACATCTTTTTAAAATGAACCTTTTATCATTAATAGTTTTTCTTACATGATACATTTTATAGACAGCAATTACTATCAATGTACATTGATTGGCCATGTTTAAAGCCAATTTTCTCAAAACTAAGTGTGCATAGTGGATGAATTTTTCTTTTTATATTTCTCTTTAACCGTGAAATCAAATTTTCGCAAATGTGTATATATTTGAAGATATATGCATTCTGAAGAAAACCTTACTAGGGATTTTGATTTTTTGTTATTTCGTTGATGAATTATGAACGTTTTTGTATTGATTTGCAAGAAAATTCGGAAAATACGTCGTTTTGAAACTTAAAATGCATGTAAAATGATAAAGAGGAAAAATATAAAAAAAATTGAGGCAAGGTTTCCTAGATAAATACAAATTTTGTAACTGAATAGTGATTTTGGTCATTTCGATGTTTTGCTATGAGTTATATGCTTCCCAGGCAAAGTTGTAACTTTTTCACTAATTGCTTTATAAAAAAAGTTTTCATCAACCTATACAATTCAAAACATGTTGTGTCATTAGATTAGATAATTATCTACAAAATAAGTTGTAATTTGTAGGAATTGAAGCAATAATGAGTGAGAAAATCAAATTTAAATAAAATCCATAGAAAAGAGTTCACAGTCCCCTTGTGCTAGATTTATGACTGTTAAAACACTCAAAAAGCTTACATTTGTCGACCCGGCAATAACCATATTTCTCCTTATATATAAAAAGATCATCCAGAGCAATGTCGCCCGCATCCTCATTTCTACTGAAAGTTTTCTCTACTTCCCAAATTATCTGAAAATTTTAAAAGTTCACTGTATATGTAAAAGCATCAATTACACACACACACGCACGCACACACGCACGCACGCACGCACGCACGCACGCACGCACGCACGCACGCACGCACGCACGCACGCACGCACGCACGCACGCACGCACACACACACACACACACACACACACACACACACACACGATAAGCTTTTTTCATTGTCGAAACTTCAAAGCAAACTTTGGTGATCGAGTGCACCTCAAACAACAGCAATTATCGTGTAACAGGGTCAGGATTAGCCACTCGTCAGCTCGTATTGACTAGTAAAAACTTGTGGAGGACGAGTAAGAAGTTGTAGCAACTCGAGTACATTGTTTTGCAGGACGAATTGATATTTAAGGGTTACTTGTCCTGCTGACGAGTAGCACTTTTCTACCTAATCCTGTCCCTGTTGTAATGCAGTATTTATTTCCCTATGGTTTGCTTTTCTGAGTGTGATTGTCAGAATGACACCATCTAATAACTTCTTCAGTCAAAGGTAGTTTAGGCAAGAATATGAGCATCCTAACATAGTATGAAGCTTTTCAACTTTGTGCATTGATCAAAACCTTAATCTGAACTCTAGCAGGGCTTGATTAGCCACTATCAGGAGACCTACCAAATGACTCATCACAGCTCAAGCTTATATGTCATTGTGTACATATTCTGTCATATTCTATGAGTTATGTACAGTATTTGAAAGGGAATGATATCATTCATTGTATATTACTCTTCGTGTATTTACAGTAGCTAGTAGCCCGGATAGAGTGGTTAGCCACATCGTTTGGTACCCTGTTAGAGTATTCATTGATCAACCCTCTAACAAAATCATAATTTTCTTGTAAAGTAACGTGCAATTGAATATGAGCATTTTCTGGGATATCTACGTAGTTGGGGTGTGAGTCAATAAATGACCCCAAACAACTTTCATATGGATGTTAATAGATATTATAAGTTGTCATTCGACCAAAATCTGATACTTAAAAATTGAACCACCAATCTAGTACCAAGGATTTAGAGAATACCAATTTGGCATAAGTCGCAAAACCTTAGCTTAATCAGTGCACAACTAATAATAATACCGGATATAACAGAAAAGTTTACTTTTCAACATAGGTAACCCCCCTGTCAGAGTGGACGCGCGGAGTCAATTCCTCATCATTTTTAGGTCGAAAAAATGACAAAGTCCGTAAAAATGGTGAAAAATATGAAAAATTAACACTTTCATTGTCGAATCGACAACGCGATTCGCATGGCTCCGTAGCGGAGTCTGGCGGACTCTTGCGGACTTTTTTGGCCAGGGCTCCGCGCTACCTCCGTGCTATTGCCGCGTCCAAAAATGGCGCGGACTTTCTCCACTTCTCTGGAGAAGTGGAAATTTGAGTTCGCGTGACCACCCCGCGCGTGCGGGGATTATTGATCCAATTCCCTTTGATCTTTTTGAGTTCGCTGGTCTCCGCGCGAAACCGTATTTGGCACCAACGGACTGCCTCCGTACCACGTAAAATGAACGCCGTTCACCTCCGCTGTACGCCCGCTGTACGGAGCAAGAGCTCACCGCATGGGTTTCGTGTATGTAATTGATAGCCTACATGACAAAAACCCTATGGTATTATTGTGGGGTACAGGGGGCACCCCCTGCGATCCCCCTGGATCTGCCTATTCTATACCAATTGCAAGTACATAGGTATCTAAATTCAACTCCCCATCCCAGAGCCTTCCAAGAACTTCACAAGTGTCCACTTCAGACCTACAAGTCTTCAAACTGCCCGTTCACATCAAACTATCTGTGAGAAGTTCCTGAGATGTGAAACGCCAGGTTAGTGTCATCACCATTTCCATGATGATGATCAACGTTGGTCTCCTGTACCAATTTACAATAGTCCCAGCGGGCACTAGACTCGACCAGCCAGCTTCACTTTGACGGGGCCACGTAGTGTACGTTGGTCTGTGTTGCGCGAGACTAAGCGGGCACAAGACGTTGGATCAACGTTGATCCAAAGTTGATGTCTGACGTTGGATCAACGTCAGGGTGACGTTGAAAATCTGATGTTGTGTCAACGTCAGGCAGTCAACGTTGGGGTGAAGTTGAATTTACGTTGCCTGACGTCACAACATAACGCAACCATAATCCAACGTCAGGCTGACGTCAGTGTGCCTGCTGGCATATAGTACGTGAGTTCAGAAACTCGTGCGGTATACAAGATGTCGTCCCTTAACAATAAGATGTATGTGGAGAGACAATTATAAATAACAGCATTTATTACAATTACTGGGGAGGAGTTGTCCAGCATAGGATGTTGTGAATCGATAGTTTATCAAGGTTCTATGCCATTATTCAAATCCTATTTGTCACTACATTTCACGAATCCCTTTCTATGGAATAATTATCCATATTATTCTCTTGATTATCTATTGTAAAAACCAGCATGGAATCAGCCTTGAAAAAAGCTCACATAGAAATAGTCAATGCCACACACAGACAGCATACACACACACACACACACACACACACACACACACACACACACACACACACACACACACACACACACACACACACACACACACACACACACACACACACACACACACACACACACACACACACACACACACACACACACACACACACACACACACACACACACACACACACACACACACACACACACACACACACACACACACACACACACACACACACACACACACACAGCATACAAACAGTTTGCTTTTATACACACACACACATACACAGACAGCATACAGACAAAGTCCGCTTTTATCTGGGGCGCCGCCGCATTGGAAATTTGATGGAAAAAATAAGCTCTACGCCGCCTTTGTGAAGCGGACTCTGCCGAAGTTTGCTACACTTCGCGGAAGTTTGCAGGACTTCGCCGAATGACTTTGCTGCTCTCCGCAAGGAATTTTCCATTGTTATTATGTTATTTGGCAGAGTTTTCATGTCTCCGTCTGCGGACTCTGGATATTCGCTACAGTTCGCTGGCGAAGTCTTGCGGTCCGCAAGACTTCGCTGGCAGAGACATAATACTTCGCTTGACTCCGTCGGCGGAGCCATGGTTGTCTGGCGAATGTCACGCACAATTTCAGTTCGCCAGGGTTCGCAAGACTCATAATTTGACTTCGCCAGAGTCCGCTATACACATTTTACACTCCGCATTAGCAAAATTTCTCTCCGCCTGAGACTTCGCTGCAGTGGAGGTCCGTGGGGGCGGGGTGTGTGCTCGAGGGCTATTTCTCCGCCTGCGGACTCACTTCTACTCCGCCAGGAAGGGAAAATTTTGCAACAAGTTTGAAATTTTTTAAAATTTTCAAACTTCGCGCTCGTAGCCACGCAAAGTCCGCGCTCCGCCTGTCCACTCTGACAGGGGGGTAATATGGTCCAGTCCCGTTAGGCATTTCAAGGTCAGTGTTAAAATCTTGTATATTATGCATTTTTAGTTCATGGTATAGATTGTTGAGGATGAGGTTAATGAGGGCCTGTCCTAATAAATTTAGGATTTGATTGATTGATTGATTGATTGATTGATTGATTGACATAATACAATATATAATGTATAGACTCAAAGCTGAACTCTAAATTAAAGTTGTAGTTCAAGTGGAAATTTAGATATTTAGGAATAAAGAAACAAATGTAGCAAGATGGAAGCAAAACGTTATTTTTACCTGCATGTGATCTTTCATGGTCACATTCGTACCCTCCATGTACCACGTTGTACTATCAAATTGATCGCCGTTCTTGTCCCATTCCCATCTTTAAAAAAGAATAATACATCATCATACGTCATCATGGCAGTGTAAGAAATCCGTCTATGGCTTGTTTAACATGGTCAATAATCTAGTGACGTACGACAGCGGTCCGCTGACGTACGGCACCGTACGGCAGAATTTCACTGTGAGTTTATCTAAGTAAAATGCATTGGAGCAATCGGGATGAAGTTGCG
The DNA here is from genome assembly GCA_019095985.1 of Streblospio benedicti. Classification (NCBI taxonomy): domain Eukaryota; kingdom Metazoa; phylum Annelida; class Polychaeta; order Spionida; family Spionidae; genus Streblospio; species Streblospio benedicti. The sequence goes on from CM032663.1 coordinate 50,851,810, forward strand.
CTACAGCTGCCGTACGTCGCTATGGGTTTTGCCCATAACATGGCCAATAATTCAGTGGCCACGGGCTATTTGTATCCATAAAAGGGCCACAAAATCATTTTATTTTCATAGAAGACCAGATCAGGACACAATGACTGTTAGCGAGGGTAGACATTTCCAAACCCAGCAGTAAGGGAGACATTTGCGGTTTTGTTAAAACTGCACCATTGTGAAATCACTAGGAAAAAAACTAGGGGTCCTCGTGGAAATAAAAACTGATGTAGAGTCATGAAGTATATGTCATAAGCACTCGAATTGAAGCTTAGAATATCACCTACAACATGAAATCAAGTTCAATGTGGTTGGGTGAAAGTCAAGGTAATTCAAGGTCAAAGTATGGGTCAAGGTACGAGGTACATTGACGTACGCCTCTAGTATGTAATGGCAGGGTAACTTCTATAAATATATGCATTCAGTTTGACAACAAATAGGAAACGAAAAATAGCCCGCAATAAAGATGCAATCAAGTAATTTCAATATACTAGGTATTACATACACGTTTGAAAGTTACTTTCTTCAACAAGTCAACAAAAAGCAATGTTAGAAATGACTGCGTACTTCCTCTTTCTGCCCTTTTTCTTCGTGTAGATCGTGAGCTTGCCAGTGTGCACGCCGTACATGTGGTAGGCCGTGTACACACACGCAAACACTTTGCCCCCGGGACACATAGGCGGCGACGTCACCCTGCATGAATGGAGTGTGTAGAATGGTGGTGGGGGGGGGGGGGGGGGGTTGAAGGATGGAGAGGGCAATCATGGGGAGTTGTGTATGAAAATGAAATCAAAAAATAACTTTAATACTGTAGTAAAGCAAAAGTTGTATATAAAGTGTCCAGCTCCATAGTGAACTTTTAATGGCAGTTTAAAAACTTATGTTTCATTCATGTTCTACTACGTACATCATTGTACTGATATATGTTAAAATGTCTTCGGAATAAGATTTCATTTCTAAACTTACGTAGCTATATATCCTTTCTCTTTATTAGTAATATCTGCATAAATGAAGAAGCCTCGGGCCATCCCAGGCCAATGATGATCAAACGCTGGACCAGTGTTTCTTGTCCTCTTTGGTTTAGTTGTAGAGTATGGATCTCTGGCGAATGACCACCCGTCCTGCTCAAACCCACAGTATGTGGGCTCATCGAAGCCGAAGTTGCATTCCGATGCTAAAAGTAAGACAAATTCATTATTTGAACTGCAGCAGGTCCTCTCATTATTCTTAGTATGTGGTTTGTGTCGTCTTAACTGCTGTATAAAATAAGTAGGTGCCAAAGATTCAAAATTTTCAAGTTTATTTTTGCTAAGCGCGCTTTCGAACATGAAGTTCCTCATCAGAGCTAAAATATCCAAAGGTAGCCAAAAATATAAGAATGTCTTGTGTTTATATAAAACAATTTGTATATCAAATTTGTATATCAAATTTATGACTTTGCACCGGTGCTGACACGCAAAGATCAGGGTGTCCCCTTCACGATGCCACGCAGACCCAGGCGCAGTGAGGAGAACAAGTGAGTCAGAACAAGTAAAGAGGGCCTGTAATTCTCATCGAGAATAGGCTACCAGTCCCACGTTCTATCTGCTTAATAGGAACAACAAGGTGTGTCTAACAAGGGGATCTTATTTCCTACTCCGGTGCAACTTTATAAAAGGGCACTTTATATCACAGTTTTGTAAAGAAATCAATTGGGCTATTGTACATAGACGGTAAGTCTACTCAATACAATATGAAGCTTCAATTTGTAACTGATCATGAAATATATGCACATAAATAGCACAATGTTACATGTTTTAAAGGAGAACATTCATCTATGTGTAGATTGACAAGTAAACACTTCTCTCTACCTGGTGTAGAAGCTTCTGTGGCTGCTGCTGCTGCCACTGTGGCGTCACCAGAGGTTTCACCTGTCGTGGTTGTGAGGTATAATAGAGGAGTTAGTGGTCAAATAACAAATTATCATGTACATCGAGATCTTGTTTAGTACATCCACCAGTGTCTACTTTATACCCTGGCTATCCCTTTGCCCCGAATATTCCCAAACCGTCAGGTCTGGGCCACTTTTGTGACTCGGCGGGTTATCATTCGTGTTGTCATTGATGTCCAGTTCACTTTTACGGGGTTATTTTGAAAGGACGTAGCTCTCATTTGTAAATGTTGGAACTAAGATGCTTTGGATAAACGCTACAGATTTGTCCATTTATTCATTAAAAACATGCTAATACTTTATTTGTTACTTAACATTGAATTTATGAGGTATATAGCATGTGGTCTCATGTTGCTTCAGTTTGTCTTACCAAGCAAAATTTAGTCCAAATGTAATCCAAAATTTATTGTAAACAGTTTTCGAACCCAGAGGTTCCTTTTCAAACAGCATAGAAAAAAATATGAACACCTAAACTTATAGTAATCTTAATTCATAAAATTTATATTTTGATGTAAAGTATGGTACTTTCTTTATATATCATCCAAACTGTAGGGCCTACACTTAATAGAAAATATTTGTAATCGTATTTAATCGTAGATATTATGTATACAGGAATTTATTTTAAATACTAAGGTCTATTTAGTAGGATATTCTTAATATTGATACATAACCATAATATACGCATATTCAAAAGTATTTGTAAACATTTTTAAATTTCCAACTATTCAATACAATTGTAGCTGGTTTGTGAAAACCACCCTTGGGTTGTTAATGGCTGCTAAGTGTTGTTTTCCACGAGTGTACCCTGACCTTCCACTTTCTCCAAAATATTTGGAGTCTTTTCCACTCTCAGCACAACTCATACATTCAACCATATACGTTGTGTATATGGTTGAATGTTCTTTTGTGAGGCTGGCTGGTCGAGTCTATGATTTCCATCGATTCAAACAATAAAAACAGTATTGAATGTTTGTTTTTAAATCCGTAACCTTGGATATTAAATAAAAAGTTAGGGGGTGAAACATAGAAGATTTATTCGATAAAATGATGAATGACAAATGAGAGGTAAAGTTTTTATTTCAATATTTCATCTATAGTGAAAGAATATGAACAGCCAGAACTGCAACAATTGTCACACCCATCCCGTTCTTTTAAAAGTGGCCAAACAAACAATGATAAAATAGTTTTACTACAGTGCACACGATTGTTATGCCGGTGTCAAAATAAAAAGTTTTTTTGAAGCATAGAATATTAAACATTAAAATGATTGCCAATGTAAAAACAAACTAAGATTTTATGTTCAACGGTTTTTCTAAGCATAAAGCAAAAATGTGAACGGCCAGTAGATCTACATTATTGTTGAGAGTTGTGTCTTGTGTGAGTCTGAGGCGCATAGAGAAAGAGTAACTCACCTGAAGAGTGGAGGACGATCACTCCGATCACAGCCAATGCTCGCCACATTTCCGTCATCCACACGACAAAGAGCTTTACCAACTCGGTAAACAAAAATCTATGCACACGATTTGTTCATCTCATCAAAGAGCATTACGAGTACTGTTTTTATCTAGAAGAGCACGTAAACAGTACCTGGAATCACGTAAAACGTGAATACGTTCCTACTTTACTATATCGTAAGACCTCTTTTCAGTGTTTGTAAACACGTGCACCTGTCGGAAGATGCGTGCGCATGTTGGACCCAAAATATTACCCGTGCCGTAGTAAATAGAGAGAAATTGACTTTCATCAAAGTATTTCTTCCCTAAAAATGTACTAATGTTCTCACCTTTAAATAGACATCTTGCATAAGGGATTAAAACAGTTGTACACTTTGGCACTTTTGGTGTTCAACCAATCAGTGGCCAGGAAAAGTACCAGCATATTCATGAAGTGTGTCTAATTGAGTTATAATAAGGGTCAACATTAAAATGAGGTTCCTCCCATTGCTTATTAGGCATGTTGTAAACAGTGGCATGTGATCAGACTGGCTGTAAACATATGATATGCGGTATTCATGAGTTATGAATTGACATTCATGGTAGCCTGATACAGTAAAATATATTTAAATGACAGTATGATAATATTTCATAAAGTAAAACATATAAATAGTAAAATTGAAGCATGGGCATGCATACCTAGATACCCAAGACAATATGAAAAATCACAATCTCACTGTAAGATTAAGGTGACAGATAACAGAGCTAAATGGGCAAGGGATTTTGATGGCATATGTTTTTGTCAAAGAAAGATGAGAGTATGGCTGTTTAAAGAAGACTCAAGTTTCATGTTCCATAAAATCGTTCCAATCGTACAGATTATAGTATGTGTTATAAGGATATTATTATATAATATTTTAAAAGATCACAATTCAAGTTTATTATAACATGCTCTTAAATTTTATTCACCAGGTTATTTCTTTGGTTGTACTGTAAATATTGAATTCTGAAACACTTGAGAAAAGAGATTATAATAGGATTACAGCCAGAAGAGACTATCTATCATTGCCTTAGTAATTCCAGTTACATCCTTCTGGTTGCAACAGCTCTGAAAATCCTAGTTTAGCAAAATTGTGGATGTAAAGTCAAAAGGGCTTAACTATTTCATAGTTTAAACTGATGTTTCTCCCCTTTTTCTTTTAACATGATACGGAAAATGCTACTTATTACTTATTCATGATTAGGACATTTCATGTTTGTTGATTGGTCAGAGCCCCAAAAGTGCTAATAATGCATAGTAATGAATGAGAAACTACTACTTATTAATAATTCATGATTGTCACATTCCATGTTCTTTGAATGGTCAAAACCAAAAGTGACAAACCAACATTATTCAGTAGTTTGTTACTTTGGTACACGTATGGAGCGTTGATTGGCTGAACAGGAGTTTGACCTTTCCTATCTATTGATATGCAAGAAAAAGTGTACAACTTTGTCATTATGACTTGTGCAAGATGTCTATTGGGAATGCATTATATAACCTCTGGTCTACAACATATCACGAGTAATCCCATCAATTAGTGAAATAAAAGATTTACAAGGACATTTACTTTTCCTTCTTTTGTAACCTTGTTCTACTCAAGAGCTCCGACTGGGAACGCTTGATGTTTCATTGTAAACAATGGTACTGTAGAGCAGCCGGTTATCTTTTTTCTCGAATTTTTCAAATATTTTTACTTAAGGTGGGACTGGACAGTTTTCTTTTAATATTTAATGATTACCATTGTAAGTTTAAAGTGTGTAGATGTCAATCAAAAAAATATTTTCTCATGTCGCCTCGCTCGTTTGAGATTTATGAGTAAAAACGCGAGGCATGCGTGGCATGTGTGAACAGACGATTTACATAGAGTTATATACAAGATTTTACTATTACCATTTAACAATTCTGCTCTAAAATGTTTTTAGAGTAATATGTTTGTATCATGGATTTTAGTCATGATAGAATGGTGATTGACCACGAGATTGGAGTGTCAATGGGAAAATTGAGCATGCTGACGTCTGATTTACCCTCACTTCGTTCGGGCAAATCATCGAAAAGTCTATGGTACGGTCAAAACTGATGAAATAACGTTCTAAATAAAATGTGAGTATCATATATGAAAACTGGAGAAGTATGCGAACATTTCTGCATGTGTCACGATACATAATTATGAACATGGAGCACAATAATACCATCTTCAAAATGTCTAATGTACACGATGTTTAGTGACAAGCGTATGTTTTCTGGGTCCATGTTGCGCGTGCCAATCGCGTCTGACATCACTTGAAATTGGTCAATTGGAGACTTTGAAAGATCTCGAGCCACTGGAAATATTGGTCCTGTAAACGAACATGAAAAAAGCAGAGTTTGGACAAAATTGTTGGCAAAGGTTTAATGATTGAAATGGAATCGTTGATATGTGTACTTTCAAGGAAAAAAAGTTTACTCGTGTCTGCCTTGTGGAAAGTATTCAAAATGGCCGCCATCATGATTTTTCTAACCTATATCAGAAAACTTTTACAATTCTGCATATGATATTGTATAATGCATCGGTTTTAACTACATTTGACATTTTGGACTCATTTATGACATAAAATTTATGTTTGGATATAATCCAAGATCGTTGCCAAGATGCGGGATATTGGCATACACTAATTATTTATTACAGAGAATGTAATTAAAGAAAAATAACATTTTATTTTTTTATATTTTAATTGCGGGTAGTTATTAATTTTCTATTATGCTTACTTTTTTAACATTCGACATGGCTGCCAAGATGGCCGCCAATAACGACAACTTTGTTTCAAACTATTATAAAAACTGTACAAAATATGATACAATATTGCATTGATTGTTGTGCATCATTATCAGCTATATGTACCATTGATGTAATTCATTACGTGTTGACATCTCAATTTGATAAAATATGGCTGCCAATATACTGGCAGAGACATGGTGTGAAATAATGCAGAGACAGATAAAGCTTTGGACGGTCGTGAACTCAAACTCACAATCTCCTGTTCATACCAGACCAGTCATATGTGTGCATGGTCAAGTGCATTATACCATTTGGCTAACCTCCCTGTACATTCAGAGACATGTTCATTCTTGGCCAGCTGCTAACTTGTAGTTCTGTTTCTGTCTCATTATGCTTCATCTAGCCTCTATCCCCGAACGTTTCTACATCAGGTGCACGTGCCACTTTCAACAGGAGGTCACCATGTTCTGGCTCACTTTTTTAGCAATGGAGCTTGATTTGCTTGATTTGCTTGAACCTTAATGTGATAAAATACAATGTACTTTAGGAAACATTGACAACTAGTAACTTTCTACTCATTTAGTGGTGATTGTAATGATTGGTTCAGTGGCAGATGACAAATATCTGGGATTGACTTTTTCCAACATCTATGATGTACGCTCCTCCCACTAGAAACAACACATAAATGATGTGGTTATGTGGTTGCTAAGGCAAATAAAAAACAATGCTCTCGGTCGTTCACCTTACAAGCTGAGGAGAGTCGCATATATGACTATCGTGCGGTACACACTCACAAATTGCTGTGCAATCTGTGAGCCAACAAAGAAGAATATGGTGACCTCCAATGTGGCATCTAACAAAGAGCACCCCAAAAGGCCCGTGGAGCCCGTGATATAATCTCTGTCATCGCTGTGTCTGCCCTGCTTCCAGACATCAGATGGTCAAGCCTGGCAGAGTGGCGTAGAAATCATTTGACTTGAACACTGAATCATTAATCTTACAGTTGAGCCCTGGTAGACAAGCACATGATTCTCACTCCTGGAAACTATAAAGATTAAATGATAGTGATAATCATTCTCCACTTTGGACTTCAACAGTGTGTTGAACGATTTTTTGGGTGAAATAACCTTAGGCCTGAACTCATCAATGTGGTTTCTATAGCTGGCTGCTAAGCTATAGGTAGTCAGCATACGTGCACTCCAACTCCAACCATATGGGACATTGCCTCTTATGGGGAGGCCTAACAGCCATTCTGCAGATAAAGCGTTCAAATCTATTCTGAGTACACACTTAGCTTACATTGCAGACTCCTACGTAGTAACTGACAGTTGAAGTTTGCAAATAACATGTGCCATATAATTGGGATGACGTGGCGGATGTCATAAGCCAACGCGGGAAACTACACTATTATTGGCTGTGACATGCGTGAAATTACATTGGTGTTGTTAAATTTCAATTGGGTTTGACGCCATTGAAACCGGTGTATGATAATCAGGGGGCATCATGTAAACAAAGCCAATGTAATTTCTTGTACCCTACAACCATAGTCTTAATCTATTCTCATCTAGCACAATTTAAACAATTTGATTCACCATTTGCACACTACTCTATCTGCATGTCGTTTTACGTGTAGGGCATATTGTGTGATGGCACATATATTTCGACAGTTCTATTTTATCAGCATGATGTTCAATTCCACATCAATTTTACATCACGGTGTGAAAGCCCAGGAACTAACTGCACTCACAGAGCAAGATGGACTTGTCACTTGCTGCCATTATAAACATGCATGACAAGACATTCTATTTGGTGTGACAATAGTATCATAATAATAATTGGATTTTTAGGGCTGAGTCATTATTTAAGATGTGGTGGGGTCGGATTTTTTTTAGAAATCAGTGTTTCTAACTTCTGACCCCCCCCCCACGGGTTTGCAAATCAAACATATGACCCCCCCCCCCACACACACACACACAGGGTTTGCAAATCAAACATATGACCCCCCACGGGTTCGCAAATCAAACAGCAAATATCCCAATGAACTATATAGCAACAAGTTCTGCTTCAATATGTGGGATCTTAGCATGACGCTTAATTTGTCAAAGCGTGCGATTCTCCAGACATTTGCTGGTGTGGTGTTTATTGTTAAGAAATTGGCCAGTAACAAGTGAGGGCGAGGAACTAGGTCAGGGGAGCAATAAAGGAGGATTTTCGTGGTGAGGTGGAGCTGATTTGGGTTCAGTGCCAACTGAGACTTGAGGATCAGAGGTTCAGAATGTTCAGAATGTTCCCCTGATCCTCAGAGTGACTGAGCTGAACAAAAGTTACACAGCCCGGTTAAGTAAAGCATCATCAATGATTCACGGCTCCTGTTGCTGCCAACTCTTTTGTTTTCTCACCTTTTAATGGTCAGCTGATAGGCTTCGACGTGCAGATAGCATTAGGCAAACACAAATGTAGGATTTGAGCACGAGATTGAGGGTCTATCGTAGAATTTTGCGGTGATGTGGGATTGACACCTAACGCAGTGAGTGTCAATCAATCTGGTGCAAAACACCCGGATCCAAAACCATTCTATCATGACTAAAATGACTAAAATCCACACCAAATGAGTGTATGATTCGTTTTTATTTTAAAATAAATCATATCATAACGTTCTCATTGCCATATAACATTCAACATTCAAGTCACTAGTGCAGTCAATTTCATTT
>CM032663.1:50860811-50877545 GCA_019095985.1 Streblospio benedicti
GGTTTTCACTGTTTTTCCAATGCTACATGTTTTGGAACACGTGTCTTTTTGGTGTTTATTTATACGGCCGGTGGGTGGCAAGTAAATGTGCATCTGTGTGGAGTTAATCTGGCTGACCACGCCAATTACAAGGAAATGTTTGAACTTTAATTCTAGTGAAACAATATTTCCAGGGTTGGGATTATAGACTGTTTTATACAGAAGAACCTCCAATTAAAGCCACCACTTTATATAGATCACCATCCAACAAAGTATTATCTATAGCGTCTATCAACCAAAATAGATATAGAAGATATAGATATTTGAAAGGGTATAGCCTCGTTCAAAAAGGCTGTGTTTTTTTACTAACACTAATTACCTCTTGTTAAAATGACTTACAACATTTAAACAACCAAAAATGACACAAATTGAAATTGGAAATACCACATGGTGTACAAAGCTGCTGATTTAATTAAAGAGAGAATGAAAGCATTAACTAATCAATATATTCACTTCTCTGTGATTACATATCATATAAGTAGTAGCCGATTGTATTAGCCAGTGATGATTTTCTAGAAAGATGCTTCTCTAAAAATTGTTCGGCATTTAATATTAGAATTTGGCATGCAGTTGATTTGACATACTTTTTCTGTAAACAAGTTCAGCATAGCAGCAATACATAATTGGACATTTCCCACAGAAACTGATAGAAAGATCTACACATGCTGGGAAAATAGTTACGTACATATCTTGAATATTTCCCCTGCATTTTTAAATTAGTACATATAGTTCACGGCATAGGTTGAGTAACTACCAAGCACAATGTTTCTCTTTTCCAAAGTAGCATATGCAAACTCTAATTGACATAGATATTTGTAATTATTCCACGATAATTTGTTTTTGAGTTTATTTATTAGTTTGTGTAATGGTTACATATGTGCACTCATAGGAGAAAGGTAACTTACACTGACATTATTACAAAATGTTCTAGGTGCTGCTCGTACCATAATAAAATATAATACAAGTTTAAACAAAGTCAAAAAGGTACGAAATATTTATTAAATACAAATTTTCGCTCCATCAGAGCTTCCTCAGGTATCAGAGGAAGCTCTGATGGAGCGAAAATTTGTATTTAATAAATATTTCGTACCTTTTTGACTTTGTTAAAACTTGTATTACACTGACATATATTTATACCTGTTATTCGTATTAGCTGTTAACTGACTCCGATTTTTTGAGTGTAAATCATTGTCTGTGTCACTTACTTCGTTCAATTTTAACAAATAATGGTTATCTAGTTGAAGATGTCATTGTGGCTGAAATTGGCTGAAATGCTGGTTGATTAATTGTCCACATCAAACTGGTCGTTTGTGTTAAGAAAGAGTCCATTGTCATTCAGAAGATCTTGCGATTCTATGAGTGCATGGCGTAATGAAGGATCTACATCTTTACTGTCAAATGAATTCCAGGAGTCGTCTGACTGGGGGCTAGTGACAGTTGTAGATGAAGTTGGTGACTTAATAGATGATTTTGAAGGAGAGCAGTCTTCTGTGTCAGATGTACAATCTTCTTGGCACAAAAATACTTCGATTGGTCCCTTTGTGGACTTCAGCCAGATTTGCATATTCTCTGTAGGATCTGCAACTTCCAAGCGAGTCCCTGGAGGTGCCTTAATTGCAATAACAAACTGCTTCTCAAATGCTTCAATAGTACCTTTTATATCCTGATAAGTGACGTAAGCATGGCGTGCATTGCTTGGATCTTCAGTAGTGTTTCGCAGTTGAGTTGTTGCATTTCGGATCAACTCATCTAATTGTTTTTCTTTAGCCACCAGGTCAGCTATATCAGAATGCAAGTCTAAATGTGCAGCTGTAGGAGTTGCGCAACCTCCTCTGGCTGCTATCGAGTTAGCACTGCCTTTCCACTGAATAGTATTTGGCGACTTTCTGACAATAAGGTTAATGCCTTCTAGCACATTTGTTATGTCATAGATTCTACGTCTCTCAACATCTAAGAACTCAGCAGCTTTGTTCAATTCCAATATCCCATCTGGAGCGGAAGTCAAAAGCCCAACAAACTTATTAGTCAGAAGACGCAAAGAAGTGGCAGAGCGTGTCTTCTCCAGAGGTGACTTTACAGTTTTGCCTTGTCCATATGGACTAGAGCCCCGGAGCCTGCTGCGTCTATTCATAGTAAGTAGACTTCAAGTTCAGTCTTAAGACTTGACTCTTAATAACACCAGCTATATTCACCTATATTAGTGCAATAGTAGCAAGTACTCATACCATGTGAAAATTGATGTGACTATTGTAGCAGACCAGTGGCCTTTAAAATCAAAAATGAATATTATGACTTACAACTAATTGCAGTACTAGTCCAGACAGTACTCGAATCTATGTCCATATTTCTTGGAAGACGTAACGTTTACCACCGTCATTAGTCCTTGGGCCCAAATCTGAGAGTCCACTTGGTTTGCAACTTTTGGGTGGCAAATTGTCATTGGTTGTATCATGTTGCTGGATCATCAGGCCAAATGAGTCCGCTTGTTGGCCTTGAATCGGTGGTGGCCAAAGTGTTCAAATCAGCACCCAAAAGTTGCAAACTAATCCTTAACGAAGCTAGCTGTGAGTTTGGGCCCAAGGACTACATGACGTTCATACACAAGTGCCTAGTCTCGATCATCCAGAATCTTGTATGGTTGCCACCTACCAAGAATATCATATCAGCTTGGATGTCCGAGGCTAACACGTACCACTCTCCCCATTTGACCTATTGTAGATATAGTACATAAGTAGATATGATTGATTGTAAGGGAGTGGTCTATAAATACAGAGGGTTGTGGGTGGGGTGGCTTGAAGAGAAATAGTTTTCTTGACAAATTTTTTTCATGCCCCCCTTTCGCCATGCCAGTATTTTTTCATGCCTTCCTGACACTATGTATGTTTTTTCCATGCCCCCTCCCACCGTCCCATTATCATTTATTCTGTCGCATAATATCAAGACAGAACCAGGATAATCTATCACACCAAAACATCTTATGCAGGGACACCACCTCCCCAGTGATAAAGCTCTCAACAACTGATGGTGCAAGTTCAAACCTTTTAAGCAGGTCTCTCTAATTGTACTACGAATGTCATATGCATGTAGTATAAAACTATAATAACAAATAGTTTTCATGTAATCCAATCATTATTTTTGAAATGGTCCTCAATATGTGTCATAAGATGGGTAAATGTCAATTTACAACTTAAGTGTGAATTTTCCACAAACGTGCTGCATTCATCTAATCATTTCTGCAATAGCTGATCCAGATTAAAGAAAGCGCGGGGCACAGGCAGATGTAGGTTTTCAGAAGAAGGGAGTGTGGGGTTGGGGGGTGGGGAGGGAAAGTAGTATACCTTGAGACCCACACGGATGGAAGTGCTAGATAATGCTAAAAAATTTGAAACTGTTGAACAAGTACCTGTATTTATTGGTGCAGTCAATGGAATTGAATAAATGGCCACAACAATAGAGTGTACACAGACCGTGATGGCTGCCACTCTTGTGAGGCTGTAAACATGCCATCCATCTGGATTATGCCGGCGTCCAGCAACCCCGATACATGAAGCCGACACAACCGTGTTTCATTTTCATGTGTGTTTTTCAACATGATTCACCTTCTCTTGTGATCAAATTACGATATGTTTAGATTCTTCAATTTATCATGTCTTTTATTTAGCACATAACTACATGTATAATATGTATACCTTATTCATGATTATTTATGTATTTGTGTGCAATTTATATTCATAGTGTATGCAGACATTTACTTGCAGATCTATTTAAATTGCAAAATACTTATAAGTAAATAAAGTTCTGAAAATAGATTGTCCTGAAGTGTGCAGATAATCAGTGTTAACTTGTTTTCTTTGATGTCAATATAAATGCAATAAAATATATTCAAAAAAGAACTTGTTAGAATGCATTCAAGCATCTACTAATAAACCATGAAAATAAAATTTGATATTATACTTTAATTTATGCAGACAATGCATGGAATGCATGCATGGTGCATTTTGCATGTTTTCAAAATCACAAAAATAAGTCATTTCTTGATATGCATTATTTCTGAGTGATCTTGAATGAAAACAAAATATCAAATAAATGTATATAAAAATGTATTCATACATGTATTTGTTCATTATATCTTAGTGGATCTTTTTTAGGAAATGCCATTTTCAAGTTATCCATAAATTTGACTTGGTTTTGAGAGATAAGAGGGTTCAAGTGTATATTACTGTGAATATTTTGTAACAAAACCAATCAGTATGATATTTAGTATTCATTTTTTAACTGATGTTTCGCTAAATGTTTTTCAAATATATTGTTATATGCCAATGACTTTCAAATGAATGTTACAGTGTTTACTAGTAAACCAATATCATTCAATCTAGATTGATACCTGAGGAAGCTCTGATGGAGCGAAAATTTGTATTTAATAAATATTTCGTACCTTTTTTTGACATATATTTATATATTTATACCTGTTATTCGTATTAGCTGTTAACTGACTCCGATTTTTTGAGTGTAAATCATTGTCTGTGTCACTTACTTCGTTCAATTTTAACAAATAATGGTTATCTAGTTGAAGATGTCATTGTGGCTGAAATTGGCTGAAATGCTGGTTGATTAATTGTCCACATCAAACTGGTCGTTTGTGTTAAGAAAGAGTCCATTGTCATTCAGAAGATCTTGCGATTCTATGAGTGCATGGCGTAATGAAGGATCTACATCTTTACTGTCAAATGAATTCCAGGAGTCGTCTGACTGGGGGCTAGTGACAGTTGTAGATGAAGTTGGTGACTTAATAGATGATTTTGAAGGAGAGCAGTCTTCTGTGTCAGATGTACAATCTTCTTGGCACAAAAATACTTCGATTGGTCCCTTTGTGGACTTCAGCCAGATTTGCATATTCTCTGTAGGATCTGCAACTTCCAAGCGAGTCTCTGGAGGTGCCTTAATTGCAATAACAGTCTGCTCCTCAAATGCTTCAATAGTACCTTTTATATCCTGATAAGTGACGTAAGCATGGCGTGCATTGCTTGGATCTTCAACAGTGTTTCGCAGTTGAGTTGTTGCATTTCGGATCAACTCATCTAATTGTTTTTCTTTAGCCACCAGGTCAGCTATATCAGAATGCAAGTCTAAATGTGCAGCTGTAGGAGTTGCGCAACCTCCTCTGGCTGCTATCGAGTTAGCACTGCCTTTCCACTGAATAGTATTTGGCGACTTTCTGACAATAAGGTTAATGCCTTCTAGCACATTTGTTATGTCATAGATTCTACGTCTCTCAACATCTAAGAACTCAGCAGCTTTGTTCAATTCCAATATCCCATCTGGAGCGGAAGTCAAAAGCCCAACAAACTTATTAGTCAGAAGACGCAAAGAAGTGGCAGAGCGTGTCTTCTCCAGAGGTGACTTTACAGTTTTGCCTTGTCCATATGGACTAGAGCCCCGGAGCCTGCTGCGTCTATTCATAGTAAGTAGACTTCAAGTTCAGTCTTAAGACTTGACTCTTAATAACACCAGCTATATTCACCTATATTAGTGCAATAGTAGCAAATACTCATACCATGTGAACATTGATGTGACTATTGTAGCAGACCAGTGGCCTTTAAAATCAAAAATGAATATTATGACTTACAACTAATTGCAGTACTAGTCCAGACAGTACTCGAATCTATGTCCATATTTCTTGGAAGACGTAACGTTTACCACCGTCATTAGTCCTTGGGCCCAAATCTGAGAGTCCACTTGGTTTGCAACTTTTGGGTGGCAAATTGTCATTGGTTGTATCATGTTGCTGGACCATCAGGCCAAATGAGTCCGCTTGTTGGCCTTGAATCGGTGGTGGCCAAAGTGTTCAAATCAGCACCCAAAAGTTGCAAACTAATCCTTAACGAAGCTAGCTGTGAGTTTGGGCCCAAGGACTACATGACGTTCATACACAAGTGCCTAGTCTCGATCATCCAGAATCTTGTATGGTTGCCACCTACCAAGAATATCATATCAGCCTGGATGTCCGAGGCTAACACGTACCACTCCCAATTTGACCTATTGTAGATATAGTACATAAGTAGATATGATTGATTGTAAGGGAGTGGTCTATAAATACAGAGGGTTGGGGGTGGGGTGGCGTGAAGAGAAATAGTTTTCTTGACAAATTTTTTTCATGCCCCCCTTTCGCCATGCCAGTATTTTTTCATGCCTTCCTGACACTTTGTATGTTTTTTCCATGCCCCCTCCCACCGTCCCATTATCATTTATTCTGTCGCATAATATCAAGACAGAACCAGGATAAACTATCACACCAAAACATCTTATGCAGGGACACCACCTCCCCAGTGATAAAGCTCTCAACAACTGATGGTGCAAGTTCAAACCTTTTAAGCAGGTCTCTCTAATTGTACTACGAATGTCATATGCATGTAGTATAAAACTATAATAACAAATAGTTTTCATGTAATCCAATCATTATTTTTGAAATGGTCCTCAATATGTGTCATAAGATGGGTAAATGTCAATTTACAACTTAAGTGTGAATTTTCCACAAACGTGCTGCATTCATCTAATCATTTCTGCAATAGCTGATCCAGATTAAAGAAAGCTTTATTTTTCAGGCAGATGTAGGTTTTCAGAAGAAGGGAGTGTGGGGTTGGGGGGTGGGGAGGGAAAGTAGTATACCTTGAGACCCGCACGGATGGAAGTGCTAGATAATGCTAAAAAATTTGAAACTGTTGAACAAGTACCTGTATTTATTGGTGCAGTCAATGGAATTGAATAAATGGCCACAACAATAGAGTGTACACAGACCGTGATGGCTGCCACTCTTGTGAGGCTGTAAACATGCCATCCATCTGGATTATGCCGGCGTCCAGCAACCCCGATACATGAAGCCGACACAACCGTGAATGTGGAGGAGTTTCATATTATGTAGACATTCTAGATAGTTTAAACTGTAAAAGGAGCTGTCTGTAAGGGTTTTTGCCATTAGAACAAAATCACCTCACTACAGGACAGGAGTGGAAGCGATCACTTTCTGTACACGAGAATGGTGGCAGTGAATAAATCAAATTTGTTCGTCACACTGACTGTAAAATATGTACAAAACATTTTCAACATTTGCAAGCACAGTGACGTACCAGTTCTAACAGCATCATCTCCAAACACGACCACAACACAGCAGGCAATTGTGATCGACGTGAGACAGATTCACCCAGCAGGAAACACTTGAGTTACCCAGTGTAAATAAACCTTGTCTTAATGACCTGTGAGGAAGCCGCAGACGATATATTGCGGCCTCCAAAGCAACTCAGTGGGCCTGTTATCGTGCTAGTGAGGGCACTGTGTGTGTGTGTGTGTGTGTGTGTGTGCGTATGTGTGGGTGCATTTGTGTATGTGCATACGAACACACCTTATATGCCATGAGTTAGCATTATTCAGTGTAATATAGTTTCATTGTAGACTCTACCAATACGTGAAGTCTCGTGGTTACTATAGTAACGGTTGATGTGACACATTTAGAGGTATGATTAAGAAGCTAGGACAACATTTCCATTTTAAGCAGACCACTGGCATCACAGGAACGGAGTTTTGTGTTCTTTATCTACTCCCTGGGGAGTATATGTGCCGCTGTAGTGACGAGTGATAATCACACACATTGTCATTTTAGTGATTGGGGTTTCTACAGACTGACTAGTTTTTTTACATCGTTTTATGTTGTTTTACACACACGAGCCTCTGACTAGATTACAGCTTACTGAACGAAAACTTAAACATTGCCTAAACTTGATAATTATTGAAAGGAAATTGAAGAATTGATGATAATGAACTGGCATGGGTAAAACTAAAACTACCCTCGAATCAGGACCTTCTCGTGGGATCCTTTTATATGCCCAAGAGGACCGTAGCAACCGTAGAACATCTTGACGGTGAACTCCAGAAAGTGACCAGTGGCCCAAATCCAAAACGCGTTCTCCTCGCAGGAGACTTCAATTGTCCTGATGTGGATTGGGAAACTGGTATCGCGAGATCGGGCTGCGATGATCGGCCGACACAGCAGCTTTTGGCTGACGTCACATCAAACACGCACCTTACGCAAGTTCACGACTAGCCGACAAGGAGTGATAACGTTTTGGAACTTGTGTTCACAACAGACCCTAGTCTTTGTGTAAAGTCATCAGTATCGGCACCAGGTATTTCAGACCACCACATGGTGGTAACGGACATGGCACTGAAACCAAACCGGAACAAGCGTAAACAGAGAACGATTCTCCAGTTTGCACAAGCAAACTGGGAAGCTGTGTGTGCAGACATTGATAAGGCGGCGGCCGAGATCGACCAAATGTATCATGCGGGATGCGACGCGCAAAATCTGTGGAACTGCTTCATCGATTGTGTAAACGAAAGTGTGAAAAAGCATGTACGGTCTAAAACAGTGAAATCCAAATATTCACTGCCCTGGGTAACTGGTAAAATCAGGAAAATGCTCTATCAGAAAAAGCGCATGTTTCGCAAAGCAAAAAAGACTGGAAAGTGGAAGACATATAATGCCTTCCAAAAAGACTGTAAGCGTGCCATCAGGAAAGCTGAATGTGTCCATGTAAACAACCAAATACAGTCTGGTTTTGAGGAAGGCAGTTCAAAACCGTTCTGGCAGTACATAAAGTCTCGCCGCTCAGATAACGCCGGTGTATCCTCCTTAAAGACCACGGTCAGTTAGTTAGCGATAGTAGTGGTAAAGCGAATCTTATTAGAGCAGTTCAAGTCAGTATTCACCATCGAAAGCGGAAAACCCTCCCGACGGGAAAGACTTGAAGGAGTATCCACCCGCCGGTACCCTCCAAATAGTTGAATCTGGAGTTCTCAAACTGCTAAAAGCGTATCAATGCTTTTTTAAGTCGAACGGCCCAGATAACATACCAAACAGGGTGTTGAAAGAATGTGCGGAAAGCATAGCGCCGATCCTCACCAAGATCTTCCAGCTGCTCAGGTGATACCCGGCGTGGTCCCGAAACCTGGCGAAACCCCAACATCTCATGTGTTTTAAAAGGGGACCGCCATCTCGCAGAGAACTACCGCCCTATTTCTCTGACATCGGTATGCTGCAAGCTCCTAGAGCACATCATATGTAAACACATGCTGAACCACTTTGATATCTATAGAATTCTCACAGACTTGAATCACGGTTTGCAGATCTACTCATGTGAAACACAGGGAGTTTCATATTATGTAGACATTCTAGATAGCACAAACTGTAAAGAGCTGTCTGTAAGGGGTTTTGCCATTAGAACAAAATCACAACACTAGAGGACAGGAGTGTAAATCACTTTCCGTACACGAGAATGGTGGCAGTGAATAAAATCAAATTTGTTTGCTCACACTGACTGTAAAATAAAACATTTTTAATGATTTGCAAGCACAGTGACGTACCAGTTATATTGCAGCCTCCAAAACACGACCACAACACAGCAGGCAATTGTGATCGACGTGAAGGCTGTGTGTGTGTGTGCAGGAAACACTTGAGTGCCCAAAAAAATGTGTGTGTGTGTGTGTGATCTGTGAGGAAGTGTGTGTGTGTGTGTGTGTGCCTCCAAAGTGTGTGTCAGTGGGCCTGTTATCGTGCTAGTGAGGGCACTGTGTGTGTGTGTGTGTGTGTGCGTATGTGTGTGTTGTGTAATACGAACACACCTTATATGCCATGAGTTAGCATTATTCAGTGTAATATAGAGTTTCATTGTAGACTCTAACAATACGTGAAGTCTCGTGGTTACTATGGTAACGGTTGATGTGACACATTTAGAGGTATGATTAAGAAGCTGAGGACAACATTTCCATTTTAAACAGACCACTGGCATCACAGGAACGTAGTTTTGTGTTCTTTATCTACTTCCTGGGGAGTATATGTGCCGCGGTAGTGACTAGTGATAATCGCTCACATTGCCATGTTAGTGATTGGGGTTTCTACAGACTGACTAGTTTTTTTACATCGTTTTATGTTGTTTTACACACACGAGCCTCTGACTAGATTACAGCTTACTGAACGAAAACTTAAACATTGCCTAAACTTGAATATCAAGTCACTGCAGAGTCCATCGACCAATTCAAGGCATCCCTGGTCGGTGGCGCAGTGACAGACTAAATTAAACACTGCGCTCTCTCTTTCCGTTGCCAGTTTATGTCACTTTTGATTGAGGCAACGTAACCTTACAGATTACAGATTCCAGAAGAATTGGTAAAAACACACACGAAACTGTATCTTTTACGTACTAAAGCTTATTATTGATCTACGGGCACTCTTCCAAAGGTATTATCTTCACTACGTTGAACTGAGAATCACCCTGTTCTGAAGTAGGCATCAATATCTGGGTGGTCAGTTGACAGATTTGACATTTCAGCGAAATAGTGGGACAGATATCTGACATAATTCACATTATCATAACTAAAACACCATGGAATCATTGACTGAATGGATGATAAATGCAGTTCCCAATTACCTTCTCTCGAGGCTCTCACCATATCCAACAGAATCTCCACCATTTCTACGTAACTCATCCAGAAGGAAGACAATTGCCCATTTTTCTCGCTTAAAAACTCTTTGAATTTAAAGAACATGTTGTTGATAGTTTGGAAAGAAGGCGATATCATCAGGTCTTTTGAACGATGTTTCAGAGAGATTTTCAGACATATTTTTCCACCAGTAATCAAAGTCTGTAAATTTTCAGATTTATCAATATGATGATTTTCTAACCACATTTTTTAATTCTTTCCACATGAGACGCATTAGTGTTTCATAGAGGAGCTTATGCAACCGGATGGCACGGTTGTAATGTCGACCTTCTAACACTCCAGAAATGGATCCTCCTGCAATGACACCTGATTCAATGCACAAATCCCCGAAGACCAGCATCTGCAAAAGCGCTTCCCTATGATTGCCATTAGAGTACACATAGTATGAAATGCTCAAATCGAGGTATAATGGCATCAAATCTATTCTGTTTCCACAATATTTCTGTGGTTTTAGCATAGATGGCCTGATCGCAAACCAACACTATACTGTCCAGTTGCAGATTTTGCATAATCTTCTGTGATCGTGTGAGCATCTCATAGATGGTGGACATATCAGTTGACATGGTCAGTAAATGTTATTAAATATGCCACAATGTTTGGAACATACTTCTTTAATAAAATGCCATCTCAATCATGCAATGCAGGCTTGTATCTTGGTTGATGTTCTTTATTTCTATGTTTCTTTACAAATGCCATCTCAATGCAGGCTCGCATCTAGACTGATGCATTGAAGGCGGCCCCCCACTTTGATGGATGCCTCCTTTGTCTCATAACTTTTAGATTTGTGAGTTCCTTTTTTTTTTCGCCTATTGTTTGCTGGATTATGTAAGAGCTAATTTGTGAATGTGCACTTCCATATGGCCATTTCGACTTTCTTAATTTCACATAAAATGATACCTGAATAAAATTATTTCATGTCATAAAAATGAAATTAATTTTTACATGCTAATTTGCCATACTGCATGGTTTATAATACAAATATACATAGTATCTTAACATTAAATAGCACTTTTATGTAAGCAGGAATTGTGGCGGCCATCTTGAATTTTGGAGGCCATCTTGAATTTCAGTGACCATCTTGACAATATTATCATGTGTGCTGAAAACTGATGTCCTGGGCAGTATTAATTGAGGATTATAGAGTACTGACATATTCTTTAGCATAGATTTCAATTGGCAAATCTCAAATAGCCTATTAGCTCAACTCGTTGGTTGCCATGGTAATATGCTAATTATCTCAGTAAAAGCTGCCACGTTGACACTTCTATCATACCTTAAAATGAAGCTGAGATTAATAGCTTCAAAATGATATATGATAGCATTTGCCCCATTTTCGGTACCGATGATCAAAATTTTAAGACTTGGCTCATGGCCTATATGAAGCATTCCAGCAGAGCGTACGACGTAGCCTTAACCTCAAGTAGGTCATATTTTTAAAGTGAATAGGCTGAAATTTTAAATTGTGAAGAACAAATGTTGTACATCATAAATTATATCCTTATTTCAGGGTTCGATTTAAAGGTAAAAAACTAATTATTCTACCTGATGACGTGAAAAAGTCTACCATTTTCCAGCACGCACTTGTGGTCACCTGCAGTATTCAAACACGGATTATAAACAAAGTACACATTTTCACAGGAAAACTATTTTTTCATTTCCTTAAAAAATGTGATATGAAAAACATCAATGAATGGCATGTCAATGTGCATAGACATTTAAATTGATACCAAAACTTGCCATAAGGAAGAAAGTATTAGTTCGATCATCAACAGTGCCGGGTTGCCACCAAGATGGTCTATCTGATTTTTAAAGTTTTTACCAGAGATAGTTTAACGAGATACGCAACACGTTCATATCTGTATTCCCGGCAGGTGCGAGCAGGTGCCCGAGAGAGGATGGTCAACGAACGCCGTCTTGTACTAATGAATAGGAAATTGATTCAACGACGTGATATATTCGCATTTCATGATTAAAAATACAAATAGCTATGAATGAGAAGTCATTCAATATACTATGGTCTACAACATACAGACCATATCTAGGCGCTGATATCTCCGAAAAAACTGTATAGGAACATTTACAAATCATGTTGTTTAGCGAGTCTATGGGTATCGCCGAACGGTGACCGTCAAACATGGCGATGCATGTTATTCATGTTCAAAATAAACTATTTAGTTAAAACAATTACCCAGATTTATATATACGAGTGGAATTGCATATTACTGCAGATTATTTCCATCAGAATTTTACATTAATACGACAAATCGTGTTGATGTTTTTTGGTCAAATGATCGATAGTATAACAGAGAGTTAGATTAGTCACTTGTCACTTGCATGCTTGTAATTTGCAGGGTTTTCTGACAACTTAAAATTATCATAGACACATAAGACACTTAAAATTTGATGCAGATTCTTATTTCTACACTTTCAGTTCATACTTTACATTTGGAAAGAAATGTCCATTGATCCCATCACATAGTCGTAATGTTCTTTGATGTGCTGTCAAATCCACTACGATTGTGTTGACCATTTTGACTAGCAAAGTTTGATCATCGAATGTCCTGCTATTTCATAATAATTGGTATGGTTAGAAACGCACACTTCTGTAGATTACATACATAGTAATTGAATATTTTTGGGACAGGTATGGATGAGATACTGACATATTTATTACCGAACCAGCGTTTGACAATGACAGCCATACAGTGAAAAAACGTGATTAGGGAAGAAAAAGTGTCCGAACATTTTGCTTAGTATTTCAGCACTTGCCATGGCTAGAAACATTTAATTAATACATATGTAATCTACAGAAGTATGCGCGTTTCCAACCATATCAATTATAAAAATTTAGTAGCATATTTTACTACTAAACTTTGAAGGTAAAATGTGCATTATATCGAAGTGGATTTGACAAGCTGATTAGTCTATGCCTACAATAAATGTTATCTTGCTGAGTTTCTATCAAGACAATATTATTTATCTCATGAAAACAAGAAACTACTCACTGTTGTTTATACATATGTGTACTATTTTATAATTTAATGTATCATATAAAGTCATATAATAAGTTTTTTGGTCATCTTCATTTCATTCACCTATGAATACTTAGTCACTTCAACCATCCCCGACGTTGCACCTGCTCGCACCTGTTCAGTATTTTACGTCCACTATAGGAAACATAGGACGTTACCTCTCTTGGTAATGCTCTTTGGTTTTACTTGCAACGGGCAGTTCATGAATATATTAATTTATCAGAAAACTGATAAAGTACGCCATTGGCCAATGCAATCACGTGATAGGAAGATTGACAGGTGACGCCACGCTGATTCGTACGAATCAGCGTGACGTCACAAATTCTGAGAATTATGAATAGATCTAGATATACATATAACAAAAATGTCAAAATGATTTCACTACTTGAAGCATTAAGATTCTACAGAATACTGATATACTAGCATATAACTCTTACCTTGTTAAATGATTCCAGGATGTAGGTAGTGATTCTTCACAGAAAATCAATTGTAAATCAATTAGCAGAGTTCCCCTGGGACCGTTCATGGTCAACAGGTAAAGTTATAGGAAATAAAAGTTCACGTGCACCTGCGGGCACCTGCTATGACGCTGGTTCTTGAAATGGCTGATTTACTACGGGAAATCATAAATAACGGCCAGTTTTGAGGAAACCACTGGAGTCTTAACTCTGTGACACAACTGTAAACCCTGTGCTGACGGCATAAACATCAACATTATGCCATGTGCCTTTATTTATAAACACAGATTGAAGCCTCCATCACCAACTTGTGCGAACTGCTTAAAACATGTTCCGCTTTTGCGATCGAGGCTAGTACAATCCCCCATTACCGCTCAAACCAAGCAATGATCCCAGGCTGGATATCATAACCAGCCTGTGTGCCCGAGGCTAAGAAAGTATAGGCAAGTACTGTCACGATGAAGGCTGTGTTACTGCAGTATTTTACAGTTGATGTTTGGTCAGCAAAATGTGTGTTTGGCCGGTTGTTAATCTTTTTCTTTTATAGGTGGCCGGTAAAGTATACAAATTTTTTTATATACATACCAAATATGAACGAGGTTCACCCTATAGGGTTTTTCAGGATTTCGGGTTCACTTTTTGCTACTTTTGGGGTGATCATAACAAAAAGACCAAAGTTCTCAGACTAATATTTAATTGATTTCATGCCGTATTTTTAGAATGGATGTTTATTAAAGTTTGTCAATCTGTACATATAGAAAAAAAACACAGATTAAAGAACAGTGAGTATATAGTAACCCCCCAAAGAAGCAGCTATTTCGT
The DNA here is from genome assembly GCA_019095985.1 of Streblospio benedicti. Taxonomy (NCBI): domain Eukaryota; kingdom Metazoa; phylum Annelida; class Polychaeta; order Spionida; family Spionidae; genus Streblospio; species Streblospio benedicti. Next base: position 50,875,714 of record CM032663.1, read on the forward strand.
GAACATTTGGCGGCAATTGACGCCACGGTAAATTCACCCATTATCGACGTAGCAAAAATGACACTTCCAGCTGCGATAACAGGTGAAAAGCGGAACCATCCCCGTGGGCCGGTGTAATCCCATTCATAGAGCACGTTAGACTGTTGCACTGTCTCTATCTCGCTCCGCTTCGCTCTACGAGAAGAGACAGTCACCACATAACGGGATTTGAATCTGATTGGTCGAGGGACATGACGTCATTTTGCGGAAATACCCAAAATCGGCACGTCTGTAGCACGTTATGATACTTTAGTACGTCGTAACGTAAGTCTACATTACATATACGTCACAGGTATGTCACTATTAGTACTTGGTTGTAGAAGCTTCCGTTTTAAACATTGTGTTAGAAACATATTAAACATAAAACCCAATACAACGTCTGTTGGTAAACACAGAACAGACTGAGTGGATTTTATCATACTTTACCAGAACTTCAACTCACAATAGAGGAAAGATAGTGAAATTAAGGTATGTGATGTTTGATTTAACGTACATAATTCGGACAAATAATTGATAATATAATATAATAATATTTAACAACTACCGATAAGACTACAGTTAGCCGTGGATTCTAGATATAGATAAAATTCAGCGTATAACATACATCCACATAAAATCTACATTCTAAATATTTTTAAAACAGGAGTTGCTAGATGTAGATCAGGGCCCCAGGGGTTTAAGATATGGTCTAGATCTACCCCAGTCACTAACATGTATAATACATGCTAGTGACTGCAGTAGTCAATGTATTGAAAGTCACTTAATTCAGTCTTGATTTTTTTTTCTCGCATCAAATTAGTGACACATACATGCTATGATAGGAAAGGTGTTGTCAAACAATCATTTAACAATATTAATAGGAAATTATATAATTATACATTTTCCTTTTCATTGCAGATGAGTCTCTAGAAGAAACTTATAGATCTATTTCCATGATCGATGATCTGCTACATAAATTATGAGATCCACTTTCTGATCACCATCAGTCCTGATAGCATATGCCTGATAGTAAAATACAACATTTAGTTAACACTTTTAAAATGTAACAAATGCTCTATGTTTTAACAATAATTGAGTAACGTTACTTATTACATTATATATGTCTTATAACTTGAGTGCTTTATCTGTTAATTTCAAATTGACTACATTCATATGCCTGTCACTAAATCAATCTAAGCAAAATCTGAGAATACTAAAATAGCATGTACTTTTACGAAAAATGTAACAGTGTTTATTAGTATTGTTGGCAATAAGTTATGGAAATGCATGCTAGATAACATATAAACCTTTCACAAACTCTGAGTAAATATTTTCATGGCTTTACTAGCTTTACCGTATTTCCGCGTTTAGAAGCCTAGGCGTTTATTGTTTTCAAACCATGTTTAGCATAGGCGTTTAAACGGGGGAGGCGTCTATTTGAGCGAGGCGTTAATTAACACAAAATGATCTACCCGGTGTTCTAAACGTACAACTACGAGACGGACAAGTAATATTGTCGTTGTTGTAAAAAAAATCGAACGTTTCACAGAATATTTCTTATTAACGGTGATGATGTACGTGCAACGTTTTACTAAAACATCAAACGGCAGGCTCTATTTTAATGTTAATTTGGACAAATGCAATGTGTAGTGTAGTGGTTTTAGAGTTTGTTTTGTGGTTTTGGAGTTAATATTCTGAACAAAAAAAAGGCTTATATGTATAGATACCGTATCTCTGAATTTGTGTTTAAAATGTACTTCCCGCAGAGCTCATGAATTGACCTATTGAAACATATTGCTTCTAATCAATGTTGA
>CM032663.1:50877645-50923642 GCA_019095985.1 Streblospio benedicti
TTTTTATAACACAGCCAATCAAAAATCAAAATTGACTATTTCTAGTGGCCTGTAAAAATTTGAAGTCATATTGATGAAATATATGCATTTACACACAACATATATAAGTTTCATGAAATTTGGAAGATTTATATTGAAAAAGAGCACAACATCAAAATAAGTCCTTTTAATATAGTGTAAAGGTACACAAGATAATCAATGCTTTATATTCTGCTATTGATAAATTTCATGTAACTGTGATTGGGACCATCTTATAGAAGAGAAATAAATCTATCAGTATGGTAAATTTCATTAAAATCGTCCAACAAACAGAGCAATGAGAGTCTATAAACGAACCAGTTTTCATTTTACAGCTCACTGGGGTGAGGCTAACTCATGCTAACGTCCTGTATTATCGCGCACGTCAAATTTCCCATAGAATTCCGTCAAACGTTACAGTGGCGCTAGTAGGGGGGGGGGCAATTCAGGCAATTCAAGTGTAGGAAACAAAATCATCTGTTGGCGATAAAGATCATTATACTTACAACTTAACATTATTTAATGTTCTACATGGGAACTGGTCTATGAGGACACCTGACATAATGACCACCTGCGTATAGTGACCACCTTGGTATAGTGACCACCTACATATAATGACCACGTCTCACTTTGTCTATTTCCCACTCACTATACATCATACTACACGAAAAACTGAACTTGTGTATACCAGACGCTTTAATAGTTCTCGTGGATAAGTGCACCTAACACGGGTTCCTCTGTACTGGTCACCAAGCAAACTTCGCACCTTGCCAACAAGAGAGCTTGAAGGACGTTACATAAGGTTGATTTACACTTACACCGTGCCCCAGGCGACTGCTGCTGTAGCCACACTGTACGTATCTCATGGTTATTGCTGGCGTTTTTAGCAGTAGGATGCGGTTGCAAATGAGGGAGTTTGTGTGATCTATGACCACTGAGATGAGTAAAATTTCAGGGACTCTCACGGTCATTAAAATCAATGTGGAGTTCATATAAGCTAATACATTGCCTCCTTTTATACTAGCTTACCAATAAGATGTATTTTTAATTTGTGTTTATGACAGATACTTTGCTTCATAAAATCAGAAAATGTTCGTACATTTTTGGATATTTTTAGGTCAAATGAGGATTTCATCTATTCGAAGCTAATAAATGTTAGAAATCTGATTCACAATGATCTTTTTGACCACCATTTCACCAGCAATTACGACGTAAAAACAGCAATAATAAAACGGCCTATTTCATGAAACAAATTTAGCAACAACAAAAATGAACAAGAAGATTTGAAAGAAAATAATATTTTCGGACATTTTCAATGTCCATCGTCTGAGACTTTTCTGTCACCAGGTGGCAGCACGTGACAGAAGTAAAAGTCAGTCAGTGTTTGTTGTTGGGGGGGTGGTCGAGGGCGCGCGCGGTGGTTTGGGGCTGCCCTAGGTCTCAGAAGGTTGTCGTAGGCGTGAGATAACTGGTATGCTCCTTCTAGCCTTTGTCAAGGCCAAGAATACCATTTAAAAAGATTATTGAAACCTGTGATCATAGCACTCAGAAACAGCGGCAGTCTAAATGTCTCAGCTTGGCGAGATGATATTCTTGGCCTTTACTAATCCCTAGCTGGTGACGTCATGCAGCCTTTTAGCTTGGCCACCGGCTACGTCACAGCCTGTTGAATATTTACTAGCACATAAGAAATGCAGCCATAATCAGCTCTCACATGTGTTGGTCATATATACATACTGGAGTGTGTTCCTGGCTATGTTTTGTTTACATGCATATGCATAGAATATCTCATGCTAGCAATGTTTCTGGCAGTATATGTATAGGCATGAGTGTCTACTGTGACAGACAAATCACTTATGCGATGCCATAGAGGTCATAGAGAAACAATAATCTCTCTGTCACCAACACCCAACAGCATGACAACTAGGTTTATGCAAGCCTTGAATATGGTTGATCTATGAGATTGCTTAGATTCAGTGTTTTTAATCTTGACAAATGTTACATTTGTATGCATGTACATCAATTGGGAATTTCAAAGAAAGTGTAATTAACATGAATATTTGATTCTATTGGGGAAATGGAAATGTCATAGAAAATGCACTGTACATCTCTCAGTATATGTATCACACACTATTTTTTTACTTTATCACTGATAGGAAATAACAAATTTTCTAATTGTAATGAATGTAAATGTGTACAATTACAGTCGCAAGTCACTGTTATTGTGCTTTAGTGAGTTTAGATTTACACCACTGACCAGGTCATTGGCATTCTTGTCACACCATATTTTCTCAACACCCTAGGGAGCATACACATTGTAAGTGTGTATATAAATGAAATTAAGAAACACTAAGTTTTCTTATTTTGAATACTACAAGAGTATTTAGCAACTTATTATGGCATATTTATTAGGTCATTGTGAAATACTAAACATTAGTTAGGTACATGTATTTAGTTGTTGTAAACTATCAAAAATCAGCTGTCAAAAATACATGTTCTGAATGTGAGTGCTGCCAGTGAGCACATGGTTTTGTTTTGTATAAAAAAGCTGATAAAGACTGTATTCCTTAGAAAGCTGGCTAGGATTGATGCTAGGACTCTGACCTCATGTTTTTTGTTTACCGCAGCAGAAGCCAGCCTTCAGAAAAGGCTATGATATTTAAACATCAGTCTATTAGAATCAGTCTAAGATATGCACATGCATGTACAGTGAACAGAGTTGTAATCTCTGTGGGTGTTTTAATATGAAGGAAACTAAATATGAATATTTAAACTAAATAATAAATATCATAGCCTTTAGAAAGGCTATGCTCCTTCATCTCTCTTCATGTTCTCCTCAGTCTTCCGGATTGTTACCGACTCTAGGATTTGTCTGTCCAGTAGGTTCGACTCCTTACTCACAACTTTTAGTTGGGTTCGCGAAAGGGTTCACGAGCACCCCCTTATATGTTGTGGAAACCTACTTTTTTTATAATCCTTAGGATATCCCTCAAACAGATTTAGATGTTGACATTGCCGCCTAATGTCCCATGGGGTTCGTTCAGCAGCTTTTTACATCCTGACCTTAGTGTTTATAAAATTCAAGACCATCTAGCGTAAAGACGGATTATTTCTGTGATACATGCAAATACATGAACATAACTCTTATCAATTTCTTCTAAATAGTTGTCTTGAGTATCGAATGAGTGATTTGTGCCTAGAAATATCACGTAATGGAAAATATTTAGCTTGATTTCACGATTTTAGACAAAAAATCGCTTCGGTCTTGAAATGAGTCATAATTTGCTTGGACCCTAATTTCAAAAATAATGGTCTGATTTTGTTTTTCTTTGGCAAAAAACATCTACATATCCTCTAGTTCGTATTTCTGAAGAGAAAATTCAATTATCTTCATTTGTTTTCACGCAGTGCGCTGTTGAATGAAAATGCGTCTGCCCCACCCCTAAATGACGTTAGACTGAAAAATTCAAATAGTTGGCATTCATCATTTCTTTGCATAAGATTTATTCATTTTTCTCATTTTAATTTGACTGAACATAAACTATATATGACTTTCTCATAGTTTGACACTATGCCACTTTTCATTGTTTGGAAAAATCCTGGCTTATCAATCCCATGAAGCTACGACTGACTGTGCTGATGAGGATTTGTTCTTTCCACAACGTCCGCTCCCAATAAATCGTCAATAGTGTGTCCTTTTGTCCATAATGAAGCAATGGTCCGGTCAATTAATTTTCTTGCTTTTTTTTCCAGTGGTGGTGGGTCCAGGATTGTCTAGTCACTGCAGGGGACGGAGCTTCTTTTCCATCTTTGTTTTTGTTTGTGTGTGTGTGAATTGTTCATTGCTCAGCCTTTTCAACCCTCGTTCCTTGTTCCCCCTCCTCATTTAATCCCCCCAGATTTTTTTTTTTTTTTTTTGGGGGGGGAAATTACACAAGCAAATTTATGGCGTGAAAGCCTCCAATAATCTTTGTACTCCTTTTATATGCGAAAGGACAAAAACAGAAGAAACCCCAAGTATATGTATATTTTTTCAAGGGCCCCAAGTTGATCCAAGTTATGTCAAATCTGTTAAAGAACTCAAAGCCTCAAATAACAAGGGGCCCTAAACATTATTATGGGGCCCCAGATTTTGGCAACCTGCAAAATTAGGACTCACGACAAAATGTCACATCATGGGACAAGAGGACCCACTAAACCTTGATCAGGCACCGTACTTAGCAACACATCTCAAGTATCTCGTAAGTAAAACGTTAACTTATATATAATGGCCTATAATCCAAACTTAGAGAAAAAAATTGAAAGACAAACACGAATTAATACTTAAATTTTATTTTCATGATCAGACACATCCCAAAATGGGGAAGGTGTTCCAGGGCACTTACATATATGAGATTAGTAGGTATAAATAAAATCATTGACAAGCTCAACACAGTTGACAGTATAATAAAGACACCAGTATGTTTTTTTTTAATATATAATATAAATGCATAATAGATAGCTATATGGCAATTAATGCTTTCTAATGTAAATAAATGCATATAAAGTTTATCAAATTTATAAGCACATGGAAAAATATTAAAAACACTGCATTCATAAGAAACAACACTTAAAAACCAACAAAATTACATAAATGGGATCAATAAAACAGTTTGTTCTACATCTCTAACTATGCTATGACACATAAAAAAACAACCTATTCTTTCATGAACACTGTGCCCAAAAATGAGCAGCTCTTCACAGGTATCATCAGCTGGTAAAGGAGTAATATCAAATGCAAAATTCAGTAGATTATTTCAAACTTGAGTAGATACATTAAATATCAGTGTATTTCAAATACTTCATTCCCTTAGTCCAGTGTACACCTACTAGGTGCTTTCTCCATCACACAAATTTACTGCTTCCCTCCAGCACATTTCCTGATTGCTCATTTTGAGGATTTGGTTCTGAAGTTTCTTTTTGAAGTGAATGGTCTTGCAAAGCAATAGTTTCGGGCTTGTCCTCATTTTCACTCTTGGAGTAAATTGAGGTACAGTGTTCATGGATTGCTCTTATTGTCATAGTTAGAGAAAGAACATTTTTTATTATAAATACAGAAATATCCTGAGAATGCACACTCCATATCAATATACGTATGACAAGCATGGGAAGATTAATAATAACTAAATATAGCACAAGGTGATATGTTTCTAGGATTTTCACCATTGGCAATGTCCCAAAGTGCCAGACACTTAACATGGCAAGCTTAAAAGTTGGCAAAATCAGATTTAAGCAACCAATTGCAATTATTGTCCGGTGCATACTAAAATCAAACATTACATGTGATTCTGGTATTATCAAAATTTCCAAAAATTGAACTGTGTCTAAAACATCCACTGTGATTCTCGATATGATTCCACTAATGTAAGTATTTTGAATTTCTTTAGGTTCAGCTGCTATGTGAATAACAACATGGAAACAGAATATTATACTAGAAAGAGCCAGTCCTGTTTTTAACATATTGGGACCAAATACATTCTTCTCATCCAAAGTGGGTGCTATGTGATAAAAAATAATCCCTACTCTTGCAGCAAGAAATATAGAGTAAACAAGCCAACTGAGATAAATGAATGGCATTTGACCCAATTTTCCATTGAAAAGGTGTCTTGTGGGTTTCCCAGATTTCTTTGACTTAACATGGTGATAAGAATTAACAAATGACACAATAAAAAGTGCTACAGATAAACCATCTGCTGTAAACCATGCATACCACAGTTTATTATAATGATTGACTAAGAATTGATTTATGATATATGCCTGACCAATTATCACACCAATGCACAGGATCCGAAGTGGAATAAAAAAGATGTTAAGGCAAGCAATGCTTGATAATTTTGCCATAATTGTTACATGCACCTAAATCCACATTTATTTCTCAGAAATATCAGATCTACCGTTGTCTACATCAAGCATCTGAAATAGAAATAAAAATGGTGGTTAGGCATAAAAAATATAATAAAATAACACAAGGAAAATTAAAGTAAATTAATATAACAGCAACCGCTCTGACATGGAGCTGTTATGACTAAGAACCAATATATATACCACAGGCCCGTAGCTAGACTTGCGAAAGATGATTAGGTATAATTTTGTCAGAGCTGACTGAATAGAGTAGGTATTTGTTAATATGACCATAAAAATATCTTGTTTGTTTAATTGGGAAATTTCATCAATTTTCTGCTATCTCTCATGTGTGTTATATCTTGATTTATAAAAATATCCAAACCAATCATGATTGAATTGAAATATTTTATAATTACATAATTACCATCCATTTTCTATACACAGGAGCCACTTTACAGATCCAAGTTTTCAGAAAAGGTGGGCAGGGGGGGGGGCGTACTTAGAGGATCTCATGCTTTTTGAATGCGTGATCACCAGGGAACATGCCAAAAACCGTATGAAAATAAGGCATTTTGGTGGGAAAAGAGGAGAGATGACCCTCCTCCTGGATTTAACAATGGAAGGTATTAAAGTAGACTGATGTAAAATATTTGTTTGTTTGTTTGTATTCCGCAACCATCAGTTTTGACGATTATAGCAGAGGGAGGCCATGTGGTCTTAGTACATGGAGTTGGACTTACTGAGTGCCCTACTTAATAACGACGTCATCTGATCGGGCACGTAAGGGGGCCTACAATGGTCACTCTATGGTATACAACCTCGAACATTTGAAATATAATTTAAGTATTGCACATTTATTACCCCAAACATTTCGCTGCCTACTGTAAGGTTACATATGCAATTGACTCATCATCGCACATTGAAAGGAATTGGACATCACTTTAAAATACTTGATATCAACGGGAATCAATTTCATAAATATCTACACCCATTTTTATTTTCCATGTGATATCGTGAACACTGTAGGTTGTAAAATGTAAATTCGATCTTTTCGTCAAATAACCAGGAACTTCTCTTTAAGGCCTATTTACTAGCAGAATTGACTCATTATCGCACCTTATAAGGCCTTATAAAATCACTTTTAAATACTTGATATCAACAGAAATCAATGTCATACATATCTACATACTTACTTATTTTCCATGTGATATCGTGACGACTGTAGGTTGTATTTAAAATGTAAAATCGACCTTTTAGTCAAATAATTAGGAACTTTTCCTCTTTGTCTTTCGCTTTTTCTTAGTGGCTGCTTCTGCGCGCAGAGCGCTCACTTCGTAAGCCTAACGGATCCTTGCTTACTTACTTTTTCTCTGTGATGGCGGAAGGATGGTCTACAAATGTCTTATGCAGGTAAAAAATATGTCTTTGTAATAAATATTGGAGGCTATATAGTAATCAAATACAAATTAAAATATACTATATATTGTTCTTATTAAATATTTGAAAGCATTTAAAACATATTTCACATATACCAGCTGCTGTAACCATTTTTGTCATTTATGGGATGTGTTTAGAATGTGAAAATTTTTGCACACTGGTGCCGTGGTGGCACTGCCGTGTGTATGGCGGTGATTGGTCAAAGTTTCCGTGAAACAAGGACGTTATCTTAGAAGTTCCACGCGTTGCATTTTTTGTATGAAAAAAAAAAACAATTCATCGCACCCGTTTGAAACTGCTTTGCTAAAGTACGTTGACCCTTGAAAGAACTTTAAATAAATAATGGGTACCAGCGAGCTCGGCACAAAACCAAATTGGCACGTTTTTCGTGCGTTTTGGGCGTCCAAAACGGCACAGAATGGAGGGTGAAATGGCACGGGTTGTGCGTGGATATTCTCTCATATTTCATAATGATGTCTTATATATTGAGGATGAGATACACTTTCTGATGAGATGTAACTCATTTATGGATGAAAGAAACAACTTATTAGATGATTTTGATGATTCTGATACATATGTCTTGTAAGAGGACTTTCTGATTCAATAAATAATTCTGTATTCTGTATGTTAACTTATTTGTTCACTGAATTGCTAGTATGTTGTGAAATACACTATGAATATTTATAAAATTGTGTGTAGAAACAATATGATCTATTCTGTGTATTCTGAAAGTTTCATTCATTTTAATGTAAACAGCATATTAAAGTAGATATGAGAGAAGACTATACGGCACCTTGCCGATTTGGATGTCCATTTCGTGACTACTTGGATGTAGTTTCGTGCCGTTTTGGAATGCAAATTCGGTGCCGATTTGGTTTTGTGCCGAGCTCACTGGTATCCATAAATAATTGCTAGATGTCTGTCTAGTCCTAGTCTAGACGACAGTCTAGCAGGGTTCGCATTTTGCCCGGGTTTTTTTTCAAAAAACCCAGCCCGCCCGGGTTTTAATGGGTAAAAGCGGGTTTTAATGGGTAAAAGTGGGAAAACTAGGGGAATTCTTATTAAGAAACCTGGGCAAAAGGTAATGGAAAATGCTAATAATCACTATTTTTTTAATAGAATAGATATATTAAGTAATATTGTGAATTTATCAATGTAAACAAACAGTGAAAACATTTGTTTTTTTTTAACGTCCCATTTTTATAATCCTTTGAGGTCATAATTCATTTTTCCATACAATGATTTTAAATATTGTCCCTTTACAAAAAGTAATTAACTTAACTGGGAACTTGACACTACTTGCAAGTAAACAAAAGGCATTAACCAGTTGCTTGACATTGTGCTAACCAATTTCAACTAAGAAACAATTAGCAAACCAGGTTAGTGTCACTTGTTAAATATTTGCAGAGGAATATTTTTCTATTGTCTCACTTTTAACCTGCACAAGAAGTGTCACTACAGTTGGAAGAGGTAAATAAATTCTCCTTTTTGAGAAATAGTGAGCACTTCTCTACATGTATAAAAGACCAACCAAGTATTATCTGCTATCACTCTCTTCTGAGGTCTTGTGTGATAGACATAAAAGTTAAATATGAATTCATTTGGAAGGAAAAAAGATCCCTTGTGGGCTTTTTTTGAAAAATATGATGGGACTAAAGCCAAAGCCAATTTTTACATCAAAGAGTATTATAACACTGCTTATGTCTTGTAAATTGCTATTTCTAAGTTAAAATCTTAAATATTAAAGATATGCTAAAAAATGACTTTTACCCACTTTTACTCGCTTCAAAAAACCTCGCCCCATTTTTCCCAACCCATTAAAACCCGGGTAAAAATGGGCGGGTTTTTGGGGGCGGGCGGATAGTTGCGAACCCTGCAGTCTAGTTCATTATATCTTGCATGTTTGGATAGGTGTTGATAAGATCTTTATGAGTCTGTTCAAAATATTATTTTTTTTTTTTTTTTTTTACTTTTTGTGTGTGATTTCTATTTCTAGACTAGAACATAATCAACTGTGAGTAGATCTAACAGGTATAGTATTAGACTACCATATTGTTTATTGTGTGATTTGCAACTTCATGAATTCTCTCATCACTCGTCAATTTTTCGCCCCAAATATTTGTTAGGTTAAGTGTTGAGAATGTGGCGATGTCCCAACGTTAACAGTTAAACCGTGCATTAAACCTATAGCTGATTGTCCAATATTCTCGTGAATACGGCAGAAGGCTTACAGCGGCCCCGAGAGCTACATGTACATCCTTCCATAGCTTTATTGCAAGAAGACAGGATTTGCTCCATCATAAAAACAGGGTCAGGATTAGCCACTCGTCCGCTCGTATTGACTAGTAAAAACTAGTGGAGGACGAGTGCTAGTTTTTAGAAACTCGTCCTTTTGACGAGGAGCAATTCTGAATAATTTGTCATAGAACATACAGATATTCTACAAGGAGGACAAGTACATTTTTTGCAGGACGAGTAGATATTTGAGGGTTACTACTGCTGCTGACGAGTAACACTTTTCCACCTAATCCTGACCCTGTAAAAATAGCTTTAATATAGAGCTATTGGTGGTTTTTATGCATACTTTTAATTAGGTGTTTTCTAAATGCCCATTGCCAATGGAGGTACTGCGCTTTTATATGAACGCGAAGAGGAAGTGTGGCTGCTGTCACAATCTACTTAAGGAAAAATAATACTTGTCCATCGGATGGGTAACCTAAAAAGTATACAGTCTTGTACTAATTAGTAGTTAACAAGATTTACAAGTCCAAATCACAAACTTCATGTTAATAAGAATAAAATTGGGATAAATTTATTACTGGCTTACATCCATGTTCACATACAGTACATTAAAAATTGTATTAAATTTGTTTGCTAAATACAATTGGAACTGATGTCTGGGTGACTGACAATATTTGTCCATATGACAAGTAACTCAAAATCTTTACCGATTTTGACAACACACACCCGCCTCGAACAATAAAATGGGTGTAACAGTTTTATTTTGGAGTATAAATTCGCCCTTATGCTGTGTATAAATTGGGTTTTCGGTTTAGTATTGTTTTGTATTATTCAGTACTTTTATGACCTTGTAAAATACTAGTTCAATAAAACAATTTTAACCAAAACATGGAACTATAAACATGCAACCACTTTTTACATGGTGGCAACAAAGTTGAAACCCATATTCCGAAGAACAGATGAATACTAAAGTGGTGAGATTTTTATTACAAATATAGAAGCATGGCACCTAATAATAACATACCAATGATGGACTGGCACAGTAGCAATATGTCAGAGACATTTAAGCTATTCTGCCTGCCTGCCTGCTAAAGATGATCTGTCAAGAAAGTGGCTCGGACACAATGCATTGATATTTTGACAAAGTGCCCAACAAACGAAGTGCAAAAGCTCCTTTAAACGGTTAAATATATAGCGTAAGACAGTGTGATTGCGCAACGCAGCATACAGCATATAAAGGACCTATAAGACCGGTCTGGTTCATAGCAGGTTTTCCAAATCACCTTTACAAGTAAGACTGACTTTCGTTTCAAGACCTACATTTCGCTTGGCTGTGGGGGAAGAAGGACTATAAACATGCAACCACTTTTTACAATCAATGGGTACTTATCTGTGGCCCTGGGTTCTGCATACAGGTCCAGGAAGATGCCATAAATGATGCAGTGCTGTTGAAAAAACTTACTTTTGAAACACTGCACAGTGTCAACAACATTCGATGTGGTTTACGAATGTTAGGAGAACCATCTGATATATGAACCACAGAGCAGAAGTCTTGTCCACTTCATAATTGTGACTATAAAGGAGGCTGTTCATGGAACTTTATTGAAGGCCGATGCCTGGAACCTGAACCTCAGGCAGAATCCGTCCATTGTTTAAGCTGTAACCAGTGATACAAAACTAGGATTATAAGAAAGTGTTTTGGCATAAAGTACCTTTCAGATAAAAAGTACATTCCATGTGGATTATATGATACGAACATCCATACATCTTTTGCTATTATAGGCATATGTTAAAAAAAAAACTAGTTAACATATAAAATGTAAAGTGATGAGAACAAGAACACGACTATAAACCACCACATATTTACATTTGATATTTGTTGTAAATGTGAAGACTGGGTTATCATGTTGTAATTTTGCAGGTATTTCCTGCATGGCGTGTGCACTCACGGGGACCGGTGCAATTACAGCCATGACCTGGCCACATCAAAGCAAGATAACCGCTGCAAATTTTATATGCGCGGGAACTGCACATACGGAGACACCTGCAGGTAGAGATACGGCACACATGTCTAAGGCCAGGATTAGCCCCCGCTCGTATTGGCTGGTAAAGACTTGTGAAGGACGAGTAAGAAGTTTTAGCAACTCATCCTTTTGACGAGTAGCAAATCTAGTCAATTTAGCATACAGGTGTACACTGTACAGCGTTGTGCAAGGAGCACGAGTACATTTTTTGCAGTCCTGACGAGTAGCACTTTTCCAACTAATCCTGACCCCAATGCTTTACAATAGATTGGATTAACTTAAAATTGAATTTTATCACCCCAGTTTTGTGGCAATAGACATATATATAGAACAAAATGATGCCCCAGTTAAGGTCCTGTTTTGCTGGGTGAATTTTAACAGTGTATTTACTAAATTTATACTATTTAGTTAGGATTTCTTTTTTCAAGTGGGAAGTTACATTTCATATTTAATACTTTTTCTAGATACGATCATGTGAAACCAATGAAACCAAGAGTACGTGTATCAACACCCAACACAAGTTCTAACGTGAGTCCCCAACTACAACCCCAGTCATCATCACAGGCGAGTAACAGCCATGGTAACAGCGCTTACTCCGGACGTTTGGTCACGCTCAAGGTTTGTTCATGTGCTCACCGTATAGTACATTTTGTCAAAACCGATACGATTCAGTATGATACTTGCATTATGAAATAGAAATTGTAATAGATAAAGTTATTGTGTATAATTAAGTCATTAGATTTTTTACTCGAGAACCCACGACCGTACGGAACCAAATCGTCTATGCCGAATGGTTGTGGGTTTGAATCCCACCAGAGACTAACAGGACTTGGTGTCATAAGTTTAATTATGTTATAGACTGATATATTCCCAAGTCCAATATTAAAATCAAAATCATTTCAATATCAATACCGTATTAGTTCTAATAAGCGCACAGTGCCCTTACAAAAAAAAAAAAAAATTTCAACCAAAAACAAAAACGCAAAAGATGTCCACTAAGCGCTCCCCAAACCTTTTCCGCATTCATACATTTTTTTCTTTACCCGCTCGTTTGTACAATAAATGTTAACATCCTATCAACTTCAAACATTGTTTCACAATGCGCTTGGCGTGGTTATCCAAATAATATCATCGTTTTAATCTTACAATATGGCGCCAGGTAAATGAAATCTTTGAATGAAAAAAAGCAAGACATGTTAAATTTATTCTGTGTAAACAGTGGGTGGGGGAAGGTTGTGCTAATAAAAACAAATACGGTAAAGTGTTTTCATTGTCATGAAGGCTGAAATGTTGAATTGGTCCAGGCAGTACAGAAGCGACTGGTACAAATTTCCCAAGTCTGGTGTTGGTCGTTTCAGCGGCAGGAGCAGTCGAGCGACAGTGGGCTGGGTGAGGAGGTGAGCGGCTCAGGCAAACCCCCCGCAGACTGGGTGAAGGCTGCAGAGTTCGTCCCCGGGCAGCTGTGGCAAGGATCAGGTACATTTTCTATCTAAATACTGCTGTATATATATATTACTACTATGGCAAGGATCGGGTACATTTTCCTATCTAAACATTGCTCAATAGTTTCACTACAACTGGGGCATGGATCAGGCACATTTTCTGATCTAAATGCTGCTAAAGGTCACTTTCACGTTAAATTTATTGTAATAAATCATGAGATCTACATGAAATGTAGAATGATTTGTGAACACAGAAATTCTAAATGTTTGTTGTTTGCATTTTGTTGATAAATCATCAGAAATTATTGTAAGTAAGTTCCTATTTTTTAAGGATACTGTAGATGGAATTTGACAAATTCCTTGGTTTGTCTTTAGCTCTAGTATGAACTCTTTGATGGTTGTAATGATGTTGGTTTGCCAGGTCCCACGTCCTACCTCACAGCCGCTGCCAGTGGAGTGACCGATCTCCCTCAACAACCATCAACTTCGTCAGCAATGCAGGAAAAAATGAAAGGGGATAAAAGTGTTATTTGTCCGTTTGCTTCAATGGGAACTTGTCGCTATGGAGACAATTGTACTTATTTACATGGGGATGTGTGTGACAGTTGTGGTTTGTCAGTGCTACATCCAGACGACGCGGAGCAGCGGAATGCGCACATTAAAGTGAGTGTTGTGCACTTTTTGCACCATTTACATGTACATTTTCTCATTGGTCAATACATACCTTCCATAAATCTACCTGTTTCATTTAACTTCTCAGTTCTAAAACAGAACAGGGTATAAGGTTAGTACACTTTAGAAAGCAGTGATGATGCGAACATTTGTGGTTTAATGAAACTTTTGTTGTACCTTTTTAACCTTATACTCTGTTCTGTCTTAATATGATGTGGTATTATCAGCTCCAAAACCTTTTTATACTAGGTTCTCAGTTCTATACAAGAAATTTGATTTTTAGTTTTACCATAATAAAAAGGACTATCTAAAGAATCTTTATAAAATATTTTGAAACAGAAAAACCAGAAAAAAACTTTGAAAAAAAAGTTATTTTGGTGATTTTTTTCTTGACCAACCCCTGTGCAAAATGCTGTTTTTGCTACTTTTTATGGTGCAAATTCAGGAATTTTCTTGAGATTGAACAGTTTTAACATAGATGAATGATGGTATGTGCCCATGGGAGGATTTCACTCTTCTTTCATGTGTCTGTTAATATCATAGATATATAAGTTTATACATATTACGTGACCGGTTACGTTATCACATGTAGTATATAATATGTGACATCCATAATACGAAAATACTTCAGTTCTGTTTGCAAAACAAAGAGAAAGATACTGTGAGTAGTAACGAATATGTGTATTTGTTATTAGTATCTATTATTGTAACTGTTAACTGTTACTTCGAATCATATAGGATTGCAGCCGGGTTCTCGAGGAAGACATGGAACTGTCTTTTGCAATCCAACGAAGCAAAGGCAAGGAGTGCGGCATCTGTATGGAGAAGGTTCTGGAGAAGACCCCGGCCGGGGAGCAGCGCTTTGGCATCCTGTCCAGCTGCAACCACGTGTTCTGCTTGACATGTATACGAAAATGGAGATCTGCTAAATCATTTGAAAACAAAATCGTACGGTATGCGCTTCTTTCACACTCGGCTATCTGGGCAAATATCCTCTTCACGCTGGGATAGATCCATTTAAACTGACTGTGTTAAAATTTTCGGACATTTTTCCATATCGTCTGAAACTTCCTTCTGTCACTAGGTGGCAGCACATGACATTAAAGGATTTATCTCAAGATCCATCAATCCTTTTAATAGTACGTATTTGCAGGTCATGCCCGGAGTGTCGCGTGAAGTCTGACTTCATCACGCCCAGCAAGTACTGGGTGGACGACAAGGACGAGAAGGTCAAGCTGATACAGGGCTACAAAAGCGCACTCAGGTCCGTGAAATGCTCATTAGCAGGGCTCTACGTTAACTCTGGCTAGAGGTTGCCCACAGGACAACCAGCATCAAATTTTTGGTTGTCCTAACTTACCGTGAGGTTGTCCTTATTTTTGTGCTCAGTTTTATGCTATACAGATATAGCGTCTTAGATTATATAGCTTATTTTATTATTATATCAATCATAATGTTAAGAAAAAACAAACAAAATTATTTGTACACTTAATGAATCTTTTCTCGTGAACAAATTTTATACAAAAATAAAAAAATTTGCATCGCATTCATGAAATATGCAAGTCGACTTTTATCCTCATGTCAATTGTACGGTTCAAAATTTTGTCATCTAAAAAGCTCAAGTTATGTTGTAATATTTACACATAATTTATTTTAGAAACTTCTCCAGCCTTCAAACAAAAGCCCTATAATATTTGTAGGAATGAAAATTTAAGTGTTTTAATGATTTTTTGTAAATAGAATACCATACCATAGGAGTGCTGAAAGTTTTGAAACTTGTCATAGATAACTTCGGAAAGATAAGAAAATGCAAATGTTATGTGATACATTGGGGAATGAAAAAAATCCTCGATTCAATTTAGGTGAGACAGGGTTTTGAAATGCACATCTTGCAATACTTTTATTTTGAAATTTGAAATTGGTTGTCCCACAGAACAACCAACCTCCAACTTTTGGTTGTCCTGATTCTAAAAATGGTTGTCCAGGACAACAGGACAATCCTTAACGTAGAGCCCTGATTAGTCGTTGGTACTTGATATAATAAAAGATTAAAAGGAAATGATATATAGTTATTACTACTATCTCTATTTTTCATGATGCAATTAAATTACATCTTTTGTTTTTTTCCTTTTCATGCTTTTGAAAGTTATCGTATTTTTATACTAATTTTCTAAATGTCAATTTTCCTCAAATAATGTTCTTTTTTTTTTCTTCCTATGCATGTAACTATACTATTTAAGTAATTTATTTCAGATTTAAAAATCCATATGAAAATACATAATTATATACACATCAAATACAAAATGATAGAAGTATTATTTCCAAAACGTGACTACGTTAAAATCTAATAAAGGCTTCCATTCCATTCAAGATGAATTTTACTAGAAAAATAAGAAAAAAAATCTATAACCACATACTCTCCCATGGTATTTCAGCAAGAAGCCGTGCAAGTATTTCGACCAAGGTCGCGGTGAGTGTCCGTTCAACGAGAACTGTTTCTACCAGCACGCATATCCCGACGGCCGCCTCGCCTCCCCCAAACCGATCAGACGAAGACGCCGGCGTGAGAATGCAGACGGCGACCTCGACCTCGTCCAGCACATCATCCTGTGGGACTTCTTGGAGGAGCGGGGCACCGCGGCCGCTGCGTTGTACGCGCACGATTTACAAATGTACCTCGACGACGACCTCGACGACCTGCTGTTTCACATCAACATGGCCCACTACTCCTCCGACGATTTCACGGATGACGAGTCGGAATACGACGTCATTTTCTGATCTGTGCGGTTGTGGTAGAAAAATCGCGCCGCTTTACTGTAGCAAGAAGAGTAGTTTGATATTATGCAAATAGCCTTTTTTTTTAAACGTATATGTTGTGTTTGATCTTCTATATGCAGAGTGCCTACTACCATCGGTTCACTTCTGTACTTGTTTGTTTTCTGCTTATTTTATTGATAACTATGGAATGGAGCAAGTTTCCATTTTTAACCTATTCCTCTGTCTAAGTTCAAGCTAATATCGATCACATAAAAATTGTGTTTGAATGGAAGGGAAATTTAAGGATTTTGTGCACGTTTATAAGCATTAGAAAACAATTGAAAATGAAGTCGGAATTTTTTTTCATGAAAAGTTTGGGACCGTTATTTGCTGTATTAAACTACCTTGTTTATTGCTGTGATGAGGCATGGTGTAACCAGTAAAGTGCAGTTGTTTTTCAACTTTTTAATACTTGTGTAGCACTGAAAGTGTTACCACGTAACTGTTTCAATGTGGATAGTAATATATGCTATATGTAATATATATTTACTAGTTTTGTAGACCCAACATTTGCTTCAATGGATACATTGATTGCTTATTGGTACAAAAATAAAGGGATTACGATGATGATGGCAAGTAACCAACTTAGCCTAAAGCACATAAAGTGTATGTTTGTGCCCAGAAAGGAGTTGGTGATATTTTACGATGTTCAATCTAGGAAATTGAATTGGCACAATTAATTTATACATAATATTGGAAAGTGGAAACCTAAGAATCCTTTGGTCAGAGTGAACATTGATTATGTTTGTGCTGGAGAAACAGAAAGGCAATGTCGCTGTCTGAACTAGTGCAGTTAGGAATATGTATTCATATCATTGTATACTAGAATCTTTTTATTTTTCTTCGCCCATGAAAAAAAAACATTTACAACAATTAGTCTGTAATACTTGTATCTCCTCATGTATAAATATAGTTTGTGTAGTGTTTGTATTATTAGGCTGGTAGCTTCAGCAACGTCCCACCAAACAACTAACCTCGTACTGATCTCTGAATGTTATCAAAACCAGATATGTTCTCTCAATCTCATGCCAATATTTTCAGTATGGTTAATTACTAAATAGACATGAACTGATCCTCATGCCATGTGAAAATACATTGGATCTGAAACCGCCAGGTCACTGGATCATAACATCTTCTTAGCTGGAATTTCACTACTTCAAGTTTTGCTTGTAACTTAGATTTTTATTTCTATTGAGTAAAGCAATTGTGCTTTATATGCAGCAAGAAGTTCGTAGTGGAGGAGACAGCGCTATGAACATCAGTTATTTGAAGCTGTTATACAGCAAAACATGGTCTCTAATCTGTAGTGATAGCAGTAGAATACGTCAGAATTAAACATAACAGATATTTGAGGTAATCAAGTGATAGCTATTTATAATGTGATTGATAAAAAATTAACCTATTCTAGAGATAAAAGAAAGATGCAATATCGAGATAATGATGTTCTACTGTAAACATAATTTTTAGGGCAAATGTTTCCTGTACATTTCATCAGGAATCCTACATGTAAATATTCGGCATGCAGTATACTCTATTGTTCGGAATTTGTTCCAATAGAATAATATGGATGTTAACTACAATACTGCGCCTATTAATGATGTATATACAATATAGAATATTGTTCTCTGAATTAATTTTCATAATGGACTTGTGTTATGGTGCGTGATGTGGTTTGAATCAAATGTAAATATGGGAAAATGACATGGGGATATAATATTTCCAGCATCAGTGATTTTGTACAGCCTCTTCAGTATTGGATGAATAACGATCATTTTTCAATGGTTTAAACTTTCAGGGAATAATAAGTGAATTTGTCGATCGTAGGTGATTGAAACTCGCCACCTTCAGGGAATCGTAAACTCTAAGCTTAATGATAAATACTGAAGGAAAGAAAGTTGCCTCTGTTCCCAATTCTTATTCCATATATTTGCCTAGCAAATATTTTTTATGAATGTATTTCTTCTTGTTCGGAAGTTAACATTTTCTTGCCTAAGAAATTCTTGTTACTCATTGAAAACTTTGCCTTTACACGGATTTGGTTAATATTTAAGTTAACTAAACCATTTTTATCTGTAAGATACGATCCTGTAGCCTCGTCACGCTACTGTATAATACGTTTGTCAACATCACATGACATTAGATTATTCTGCCTGTTGAACTTGCAGAGGGTTTAGGCATTTTAGAGACAACAATACGACGTTTGCGACAGGTATTTTCTATAGTCACACGGAACTCAAATTCTAGTGGTTTGACAAAAGTATTATTAAGTAGTTTGACAAGCATTTTAATTATGTATTGTGATACATGTCTGTGATTGAATAGATGTTTTACTTTGTTAATCAATTGATGGGAAATATTTCTGCGATGCAGCACGATGTGTCAAAATTAGATGTGCAACATTATACTATTTCTTCATGGATCTATCTTTTATATTTCAATGCATAGCCTATAGTTGTTAACCTTGTTCCATAGAATTTAGTTGCAGGTGTTTTTTGGAAGATTTTGAATTCAATATATTAACATGTCAAATGTTTTTATTATATTGTTTTATATTTACCCCGAATTTTGTACTTTGTGCTAAAGGGTTGTATTTAGATAAATAATTAGCGCTGTTTTACAAGTACTGTAAAACTAGAAATGTTTGTGCACAATTTAATTTGTGAATTTCGTGGGTATGGGGCAAAAACGCAAACTTATATAGTTAGCAAACATAATAGCCTATGTTAAGTAGGTCCAAGTTGGACCAAAATCGCAAAATTAAATAGCCATAAAATAATTTATACATTAAAATTGCAAAATTTACTAGCCATGAAATATTCTAGTTTTACAGTAATTCTTGTTAAAAAATTAATTGTGTTTTATGAAACTGAATTATTATGTGTAAAGCAGATGTAAATTTTGTACATTTGAATTTGAGCAATTGGCTATATTCAGCAAAATCCTCTAATAGGATAATCAGATTTAATGATGTTTGAATACAGCAACATAAATATATGTATTTATAACTGTTTATGAGTTGATGCATTTAATAAAATATTCCAAAGCCCACCACTTTGTATTTATATTCTACGTTGTAACATTGTACTTGTAATAGAACTGAAGTTTTAACACAATCTTAATTGTCATAGTCTAAATTTGGAGACTTTTCATTACTACTGTAGTGGGCATATGTGGAATTTAAAAACCTATGTTAATAAATTTTCTCTGCATTATATGAAAAAATATGGTGGGTTCTGGGGCATATCTTTTGACACATTTTCAAGGAAAATTACAGAATTAGCTATGGTCTGATCATGAAAGCAAGGCAGATGATTTGCAACATACTGTAGTAGTATAACCACTCATGTATAGATTCAGAATTCTATAATGAAAGATTCTTGTGTCCGTGTTTGCTTCACGAAGCTAATAACTTAAATTGCATTGCAGCCAGGTTTACTTCGACAATGATGTCCCTATATGTATATATGTTCGCTGTTATTCGTGTGTTCACTAATTACGCTACAGAAAATCCGCGCTATGAAGTTGACCTTTTACTAGTATGCATTTTTTAAGGAACTTAGATATGTACTTGTCTGTTAGTTATGCCTGTTTTTTTTTTTTTTTTTTTTTTTTTTTTTTATTCCTTTGGGGGGGTGGGGGATCACTGAACTTTTTTAAACACGCTACGGTAAATTTTTTGAAATATTTTCTTTTAACAACTGTACAGAAATGCAATAATTATGTAAAGGAGGTTTGCTTTAGTTGGGGGGAGGGGGTCACCCAATTTTTTAAAATGTTGATGGGGGGGGGGTTAGCTTTTTCTTCGAGTCCCAACAAATGGACGACGCCACCGGTATCATTATTTATGATCGTTCCCTAAAACACTTATCATATGTATAGATACATAATGAATGACATCACCCCGCACGATTTCCAAAAATAATGCTTTAATGGTCTGATACCTAAATATCACAAGATGCTTACTTACTTACTTCCGTAAACATGGGGGCGGTGGATGAAGGGTGGCAATTTGATAAATTTGACGACGGGTCGCTTAGTACGTAATAAATATGGTCATTTAACGTGTAACTCTGAAAGAGAGTTATTTTTTTAATCTTAATGTTGTATTACTGGTACTTGTAATGTTTGTATAACAGTATATTTTATATTTTTTGTAACTTCCTGTTCACTGACAGTCATACAGTGTCAGTTGATTTCCAATTTCGAGTCCGATCTATAGACACTACTACTGCTTCAGTACTTTAGTACCCCCCCGCACGCACACACTTGTTTGCCATGATGTTTAAGCCGAACAAACTTAGACTAGGCTTGGTATTTACATTTCATACATACATTCATTAATTATCAAAGTAATGAGAACTATCTTATAGGGCTAGATGTGTGTAGTACATGTAGACGTTGTGTTCAAGTTATTCAGTATGGCACCATTAAAAACTTTTTAGCATTCACTAAGCAACTATTTGTTTATTCTGTGATAGAGTATATCTCCTTGTCCTTTACGTGACATTATAACGTAAAGCATATACGAATTTCGTAATTTATTATTGTTTTAGAAATTGTTGGAGAAGTACAGCTTAGAAAATATGGAAAGTTCCTTGAAGACTACGCTGCCCAGCTGAAAGACATCGATGATGCTCTCGGGGAATCTATCGGCGATGCCTGGGATATGACGTTGGATCCGGTGACTTTACAGGTAACAGTGACAGTAGCTTAGATCATGGAAATGGTTCATAGAAGAGAAACATTTATGTGTGTCATCTTTCAAATGATTTATAGTTTTAAAGATTGCACAACAACTGCAATGTTAATTGTTGATTATTATTAACATAATTGTTAATTATTATTAACACGAGCTGATTAACACACAATGTTTTCTGTGGCATATTTATTTTCAGTATGTCCCATATGAACAAACCACTTTACTACAGTTGATTAAAACGGATAATAAAGTTTTGAACAAGGTTCTCATTGTGCTGTCAGCGTATTGCTGTGAGACGCAAACACTTAAACATGAAGCGGAAACCAAGTTCTTTAGTGCTCTACTGTTCTATGGAGAAGGAGGTACGTGGATTGAGTGTTAGCAGCAACTTGAGATTGAGATTGAGACTTCAAAGCTACAATAAATATGTACTATTAAACAGAGATTTTTTTTAAACATGGAGGGCAAATTTGTATTTCTATATATTTTGTGTAGATTATTGTTAGTAGGAGTAATAATCATTCAGACTTAAATTTTAATACACTACTACTTACTAATTAACGGAAATCTTGACGTTGCGGTCACCATCACGGGACCTTCGACCGAAATGACATATGATGTTGTCACTTGGGTCAAAGATCCCGCGATGGTGACTGCAGCATCAAGATTTTCATTTTTAGTAAGAAGTAGTCTACTTGAATTTAAATCTGAGTGTATTTCTATGTAGCACAAATTCCATATTTACTGCAAAACAAGACTTGACCACCACATTGACATACATCAGCAGATTGTCTCGTCACTAAAATGTACGTGCGACAAGGTATATATGTACGTCAAGGTGTTGACGCCAGCATCTAATACTAATTTTTTTTTTTGCAATGCATATCAGTGAATGCAGACGGCCTTCAGGAGGGTGAGGCTCAGATTCAGATGGGCCGGCTGATCCCGCTGCTGCAAGAGCTCGCGTGTTTTGTTCACCGGTGCTACGAGGTCGTGAAGCAGATCCTCCAGCAGCTCTCCGCTTTATATAACAGTGGAAAGTAAGTATCTGTGCCGCGTAATTAAATTTGACATTTTTGTGAACAATCATCATGTACATTGACACGTTTTTTTTTTTTAATGTTCATTTTATTAATCAGCGGCATTGACATGTTTCAGGATAACGCCCAAAGTTATGAATGTTCAAGACGTTCATTTTCAGGTGCGTACTTGTTTTCAAAAAATCAATTGTGAAATTTACTGTTAATGTGACCAACTCACGGTCTAATATACTGTGTCTTATAATATTACGTGTTCAGTGTCATATGAAATATGCAACCAATTGTCAATTCACTGAAAGATTCAACACTTTGTATTGTCCATACATGAGTGGTGATGTGACTAACATAACTAGTTTTTGTAGACTGTGTATGAGCATTTGGGCGATTTACTGACTGTCCTGATCACGTTAGACAAGATTGTGGACAATCATGCGTGTTTGAAAGAGCACTGGGTGATGTACAAACGGTAAGAACTGCACAAGTCTATCACTCATTCTTATTAGTTGTATCATGACACAGATTTGACTGATAAATCTCCATTTCTTGACTTTGTAATTTTTGTAGAATGGTGAAAAGTATAATGTGCGACCCAAATCGATTCGGCCAAGAAGACACAAAACTACTGCAGTTTGAAAAGGTCCTGAAAAATCTTGAAGGACAGCTGTTAGACGGATTTATATTTCAGGTAGTTTTACATTCATTTTAAAATCGATAGACGTAGGTTTGCATACTGATGAATCCCAAACTTCAATTGGCATGTATCCATAATATGTCGTATTCTACGTACACATTGTTGTTGATGTTCGTTATTCGGCTGATTTTTTCAGAGCTGTATAGAACAACTTTTGATGACCAGCGAAGTTCTTGTCACGAAAAACACACTTTTTGCTGATGAATTTTCTCTAAACATCAGACAAATTCTTGCCCAACTGGAACCTAGAATTGGTATAGTATTACCTTACCATACTATCACAAAATACACATATTTACTTTTTATCAGTATATAAAACCCATTCTGAACTATTCTGCTATCATCTCAGCAAGCCCTTTTTGACTCTACACCAAACAAGATGAGTTTTATGAAAATCGTTTTAGATTGAAGAAAATTATGGGCGAAAATACACCGGACAAACTATAATAGATTTTTTGTACTTTTTCCCACTTTATTTAGTCTCATGCTTTATTTTACTCTGCTGAGAGCAGCACCAGGAACTCTTTGTCTTTGTACCCACACTTACTTTGATTTACAGTAGTGTATATCACTTGCTTGTATCTCCTGTTGACTGTAGGAGAGCCGAATGAAGTGGACCAGCGACACAAGTTTGTCGGACTGTGCGCTCTTTATGTTCTACATTTTCAACTCTACCGCATCATTGATAAAAAAGTGTTTAAAAGCCTCTGGGACATTTACAAAAAGGTATGTTTCTAATCAGATCTATTGAATAGTCCTGTAGAAATATGGTATTTCATGAAAATGATATTTTCATCTGCCAACTGTTTGTTTTCAGGTGCCTGGCATAACATTGGTGTCTGACGTCATTTGGTTCCCGAATGAGTTTTTACTACAAAAATTACCACACATGGCCAAAGCCCTGGACAAGAAAGCTCTGAACGCCGTAGCTCAATCGCGCCCAAAACTGGCTCACGAGAAGAACCAAAGTCTGACAAAGTAAGTCTTGATGAAATATTTATCCCTCAAATGTGGTTATGTCTTAAAAAATTATTAAACATTGTTATATTTTTATCAAACATTATTTTCGAGTCCCGCCAGGGCCACTTGATATAGTTAAATGGAAGCTTAGGGTTGTAAAACCTGTCTTCAGCGATGTCTATCGTGGTAGAAATAAGCTTGCTAAAAAGATGTGTGTGTGTGTGTGTGTGTGAGAGAGAGAGAGAAGAAGCAAGAAAACATTATTTTAGTTTTTATTAATAATGTCATGATATTATGAAGAAGTATTTTACTTTATGTTCGTAAAGTCATGGTATTATGAAGAAGTATTTTAGTTTTTGCTAATAATATCATGGTATTATGAAGAAGTATTTTACTTTATGTTATTGATATCATGGTATTAAGAATAGACTGGTTTAATGACCCTGGTGTGCGTTGTAGGGACGCAGCCGCTATCTACCTCCAGGTGTGTTCGTGGATGGTGAAGATGGAGTCGTGTCTGGTGCGTGGAGCCTCCATCTTGGAGGACCTCAGCAGCCGCTGTGTGCTCTTCATACAGGTAGCAAATACCTCATTTGTAAATAGTGTTCTATATGATAAGTCCAGAGCATTGCACAGTGTGAGGCTAACAAGAACAGAGAGTCTGGGAACCATGGGATTTCTTTTCTATATGATTAATTTTGTGAAAATCCATTTTTAATAGCTTGCTGTCTGAATATTTTCGGACATCTTTCCATGTCCGTCATCTGAGACTTCCTTCTGTCAAGAAGTGGAATGATATCCAAAAATGTTCAGACAGTAAGCTAAAACGGTTTTTCACAAAATTAAACAATCTATCGTTATTTGCTCCTGCAAACAAGACAACATGCAACCAAGTCACAACACTTTGTTCTGTTGATAATAGAGGGATTATTTTGGCTTCCTAGAAAGCTGCAGATGCTATGTAAACGTTCTGTGTTATCGTTATTTTTCTGGGTTGTAAAAGCTGTCTTCAGCCATGTCTATCATTGTAGGAACTTGCTTGCCATAGAAAAAAAGAGAGAGAGAGAGAAGAAAATTGTTATTTTTCAGGGTCTGCTGTACGCACACAACATCAGCCACCTGGTGAAGACCATCATGAACCTGCACGTGGCGCTGTCCAAGCCCATGACCAAGACGTTCGTGCTGGCGCTGTGCCAACTCATCGAGCTGCTCAAAGCCATCGAGCACACGGTTCCACCGACGCCGCTGCTCGTTGCCGAGTCCATCAACCACATCCAGCAGCATCTGGCCTTCAAAGCTCTGGCAAACATCAGTGGAGCTAAGGTAGATCCTCGTTGGTGTATTGCTCAGAGCGTACAACCTCAAAGCGTGATTTGCTTGCCTACCATCCTACGTCTTCAGTTCGTGGCCCAACCTTGCCAAAAACGTTACGTCATATGTCTGCTACTGGATTGCCGATCTCCACGCAGTGTGTGGCCACAGTAATGTACTAGTAGACGGTGGCGCTGCTGAGTAGCTTGCTTCAAACATAACTACTGTGTCATGTTTACAACAAATTCTGTAAAAGCCAATAGAATAAACTTTAACTTTAGATGCGCGCGCCGCCAGCGGTTTGACATGCGTTAGCAGTGGGTCACTTATCGTTATTCTGTGGTTGTATCCTCATAAACGTTTCTTGCATATAAATCCATTTTGTTTACATTTCAAACTGGTATTTTTGTAGCGAGGGTAAAAGTTTAACACTGTACATGTACTATCGAAACTCAAATTTAATACAACCACAGAGTAACGTAAGTGACAAACTGTTAATACATGTCAAAGTGCTGGCGCGGGCATCTAGGTAAATTAGCCAAATTCTGATTAGTAAAGATTTATATGTCAAAAGATCGATACAAAGTAGCTCAGATTATTAGTCATTTCAGAAGTGATGCCAAGAGCAAATCAGTTGTTTGTTGAGGCAATGTTTTTAGCAAGTCAGTAAGTCACAGGTTGTGATTTATTGTCAGGTTTGGTGCAGTATAAATTAGAACACATACTGAAAAAGTCAAAAGTAAAGTATATAAATATATATATATTTGTTTTGTATATTCATACAAACACCAAACAAATAAATGTAGTGACATTTTACAGAAACGTTTGTCAGGAGATAAGAAGTATAGTGAGCGGAAATTGGACGTTCTGTCTGCGCTAGTGATGGCCGAATCTGCTCTCAACGGTCCGGCCACGAAAGAGAGACGGCTGATACTGCAGCTCGCTCTGGCGGTTGCTACGCAGCAGGTGGGTTGGGTACTGTAAATATAGTACAACGTCACATATCAGAAGCTCTAGGTACTTTGTTGTGAAGACATCAATCGGATGATTTCTTTGTTTAAAGTGAACGACTCAAATTGTAGTTTTATCAAAGATATTTTGATCTAGAACATCTTTGGTTTTATTTCGCTATGCATTTTTTAGAAATCTTTCAAAGAAGAAGAAATTGTTGCGCTTACAAGTGTCCTAAAAAAATTAGAGGCCATCGCTGATTTCAGAGAGAAGTAAGTCAAGTAGTTTTTTATCTTTTTGAATTTGACTTATTCAGGTATTTTACAGATGTGGAGTTTATCAGTCTAATATCTTTTCTGAATATTGCGTGTTTTCTTCTAGACTCCAAGTTGCCACAGACTGCAGCTTTTTGTACTTCCATCGCGTTATCTTTCCAATATATTTAGCTGACGTCTTTGAAAATGCCTCTGAAGCTCACAAACTTCATGTAGGTATTAAGAATGAAATAGTTTAAATCTATATTAATTTCATTTTAACCACTACAAAATATCTAGGAATAAATATTTACTTCCGAATTTTCGGTTACCAACAGTGGCCTTGAAAATTTGGTAGTAAATGTCTATTTCTAAAAATTAGAATTAATTTAATATAGATTTTTATGATATTGACTACAAATGAACTTTTACAATAATAAGATGGTTTAGATTATTGTTTTTACGTTTATGTAGTGCAAGTGCTAAAGTTATTTCAGTACTCGAGTTATGGGCACATACATGGTAGGGTTATATATTACGTATATCTCCAAGGGAACGCACACATTTGATGCTATATCAAGACGTTGGCTGTAATAACAAACAGGAGAAGAATTAACAGTTTGTTTAATGAATGTAAAGCTTGTAAATAGGATGTGCCCATAACTTGAGCGCTGCCCATAACTTGAACACTTGCTCTAGTGAAAACCACTTAATATTGCTATTTTGCGATGTTTCAGTACATGTTTGGAGCGTTGAGAGACAGTGTTCCTCGCATGGTGCAGGCCAGACACTTGGAGACCTCACACGATCTCGTGCTCGCTTTCGACCAAGAGATCACGTCGCATTTGAAAGAGGTAAATGCTCACCTTTTGAAATGAAATGTGAATGGTCATAGCATTTATTGAAAACACAGGTTTACTGTAACCGGTTGGAGATGGCAGGACATCTTGTTACAATTTAAGTAAAATATAAATGTCCGTTTCGTTTTTAGTAGAAAAAGGATTTATTTCTGAATTTTCTTGATGTTTATTTGTTGAAATCTTGGCCAAAACTGAACTTTCAGCTAACACAATTAAGTACTGTAAACCAATATTAATCCAATATTACAGTACTAAATATGAAAATAATCCTTGAATGAATGAAGGTGGAAATAACACCATATGAAAATTATGCAACTTCCTTGATAATATAAAATCTATAACAGCACAGCCTGTTATATTATTTACAACTTTTCTACTTTTAGCACTTGTTGAACCCTCTGTGTCGTGACATTGAAACCGACTTACGTCTTCACATTCACATGCACCTCAAGCTCGACGATCGGAACCCCTTCAAGGTCGGAAGCAAAGACTTGTGCACATTCATCAAGCTCAAACCCATCAGGTTTTTTGATAGAGAAATCAATTTTAAAGGTAACTTTTGCTTTCCTTTCCCTTATTGCACTAGATTTTGTACCCAAATTAAAAAATAACTCATCTTTTTTGCCATAATTTTCTTCAATCTAAGCAGGTTTTCATGAAAGTCATCTCATTTGCTGCAGAATTAACAAAGCCTAGTAGAAATTAAGATCATGATAGTCCAGAATAATTTGTTAATCCTAAACCAAAAATTTTGCTTATTTTGGGGGAAGAATTTCAGTCAAATTCAGAAATGCAGTGTCATGCATCATTATTGTTCCATGACACATATTATTCTGAATTATAAAAACTGTAATTTTGAGATCTTGTGAAAGTGACATTTTTGTCACCTAACTTTTCAATCTTATTTTAGCTTATGTTGAAAACTATCTGGACAAGACCTTCTACAACTTGACAACTGTTGCCCTTCACGATTGGAAAACTTACGGTGATATGCGTAATCTAGCCATGCATAAGTACGCACTCAAGTTACAGGAGGTGCATTTACCCAGCCAAACATTGGAACAGGTATGTACCATTGGCTCAAAGTTTTGAGATATAGTATTCTTGATATGCATCTGCTGTTTTGTTTATTTAATAGTAGTTGAAAAAGCCATTGACACTTCTTTATACCTGATTTTATGTTCCAAATTGTTCAAAAATATTCCAAAATCTACCATTTGGAATATTTTGGACCATTTTGGAACATTAAACTAAGCAAGTGTAAAGATTTGTCACTGTTTTGTGTTGACTACTATGAAATAAATATGAGAGGACCTGCTGCAGCTTAAATCATAAATCTAGCAAACATATCTTCTGTTTTATTCAATTTTTCACGTATTTTTTCCATGTCCTTCACTAGGGCTTGGACGTGCTGGAAATTATGCGCAATATTCACGTGTTTGTCTCGCGTTATCTCTACAACCTCAACAACCAGGTGAGAACAGTCTACCTATCAGCATCTGTTGCAAAATATAGTCCATTTTTTAAACAAAATTCAAAAGTTTTGTGTGTTTTTGAATAATGTGGGATGAAAACATTGTCACTAATATATTTTCACCTAAAAGTGGTTGGTCAAAACATGATGAAAAATGGCCGTTCGGGAACCATTTAAAAAAGTTGGTTGCGTATTGCGGAAAAAACATTCTTATTTCTTGTGAGTAAAACTGTGACCATGCTAGGCGTCATTTTCTCGTACTGAGTGATTATATTAACCAAAGTTTTGAATATTTTCTTTACAGATATTTGTAGAAAAATCTAGCAACAACAAGCATCTGAATACCATTAATATTCGGCACATAGCGAATTCCATCCGCACTCACGGCACAGGTGGGTTTAGACTTTCATATTTGTTATCATTAAAGAAGAAAGAAATCTTAAACTGATCCTGTCGTGTCAATTGATGATGTTCAGTCATGTGAAATAGACACATATGTAGCCAGTTTTCTGATTTCAGGTATAATGAACACAACTGTCAACTTCACCTACCAATTTCTGCGAAAGAAATTCTACATATTTTCTCAGTTTATGTACGATGAACACATCAAATCAAGACTAATAAAGGTGTGATCATAATCAGTTCCGAGTCCAAGACTCCGTATTTTTTATAGAATGCAAAGAATTAAAAATTGTGCATCCCACGGGACCCATAAAATATTGATTAGTATGTTATGATTATGTATGCCAGGACTCCTCATACCGGCCTTCAGACCCATTGTTTCAAAATATGCGAGTCCTTAGGGGCTCATTGTTGCCAATTTCTAGATTAATCACTGTATAATAGCGGTTTGTATAAATGAATGTTGAAAAAACTTTGTTTTGATGATTCACTTGCATTTGTTTTTGAAAATAAATGTTTAGGACTGGCGATACTTTCGTGAAAATCACATGCAAGAGGATCAGAAATACCCGTTTGACCGAGCTGACAAGTTCAACCGCGGAATCCGCAAACTCGGACTGACTCCAGATGGTGACAGCTTCCTCGACCAGTTCCGTAACCTCATCTGTCAAATCGGTGAGTCGTGCTCAGATCGGCAATAATTGCTATTTATTTTCCTCTTACGTTCACATATATATTCAAAAACAATTCAAACCATGCCTAAACAAATCCATAATAAAACACAATTACAACATTTTGTAGGAAGTGTTAAATTGACTTTATTCTCTCATATGTCCTCACACACCAAATGTTCAATCACAACTGCCCATAGGCTATTCAGATTGGGATTAACACAGTAGTAATATATAGTAATATTTCACATTGGTATTCTTATTAAAACTAATACAGTAGCAATACAGTACAGTGCAACCTATGTCTAACAGGAAGTTGTGTGATCGATTTGTGCATTAGACATGTTACGAATTGTTTTTGATCATAAGTCAACAGCAAGGTGCAATGAAAATAGATAAGACTGAGCCCTACTGCTGTGTGATGGATTTCACAGACTTTATATAACTTATTTATATAACTTATTTATATAACTTTATATAACATGGACAATGCCTACGTCTTACATGTTCACTATGTGAAGAAGTGTGATTTGGATTGATATTTTATTTTATATCATACACGTACCTATTTTATTTCCTTCATAGCTGTTCAAAGCTAAAAGAGACTTGGTGCAAGAAAGCTAGAGTATCAAGAAATTTGATAAGGACCAACAGGTCGAAACACAGTTTAATTACCAAAATTTGTAGACTCTTTTTGAACGTTTGAACTAAACAAGGGATGAAGAAAATAAAATAAATATAATTTAAAATGAGACATGCAGCTGTAAATCAAATCTCAGATTACATACAGATTAATATTTTAAGCTTGATGTTTTTTAATGTATATTTGGTTCATCCTGGGTGTCATTATTCGTGGTTTAAAGAATAATTTCATATACCTATTGGAGCCTAAATTTTTTTTGTCCAGGAAATGCAATGGGCTACATCCGTATGATTCGCTCTGGTGGTCTACATTGCTGCAGTAATGCCATCCGGTTCATTCCGGATCTGGACGACATTGTTACGTTTGAAGATTTGTGTAAAGAGGAAGGACTGTCGAAGGTACATGCATAGATGTGCACTCATAGGTTATTATGTAGTCGTCGTCGTCTACGTCGACGTCGACGTCGTCGGTTCATTTGCTATACAGCCGGCGATGACAATGAGAACTATGGCTCCAGCACATAACCAGCAATCTGCTTTTGCTGAGACTCGAGTGTATTTTCAGACACTTGGAATTTGCAGTTGTTTACAGCAGTCCAGCTCCTGAGATAACATGGCATTCAGCGAAATCAGTACTTACGAGTTAATATAATTAAACATCAACCATTATCCTGTTGCATGTAGTGAGGATGGCCAAACATTCTTTCCATTAACACCTTTGTTAGATGCCCGCACCGTCAGCACTTCGACATGAGTTACCAATTCGTCACTTGTGACTTACGTATTTGTGGTTATATCCTCATCAGAGCCCTGAGGATTCCTCATAAAAGTTTCTTATAGACAAATCCTTTTCCTTACATTTCAAACAGGTGTTTTGGCAGGTAGGTTAAAAGTTTAACACCGCACAAACGAAACTCTAATACAACCACTGAATAACTGAAGTGACGAACTGCTAAAGCATGTTGAAGTGCAGTTGCGGGCATTTATGTTTGTTTATCAAGTATTGAATTGAACATATGCAGAAAAACGTGTGTTTTTTCATGGCAGGATTGTCAAGATGCCGCCAAACAGTTGGACAGTGTGATCGGGAACCTCACCAAGAACTTTGCAGAAGGGACGGAGTACTTCAAAATGCTTGTCGATGTGTTCGCACCAGAGTTCAGAAACCCAAAGAATATGCACCTCAGAAACTTTTTTGTAATCATGCCTCCTTTGGTAAGATATAGGGAACTCTTAGACGATATGCATTACAAAGTGTATGAAAAATATAATTGAATGCCGTTGTAGACTTGATAAAAGAAATGATTGAAAATATATATTATATTGCAACTGAGAAGGATTGGCCTCTATTAAGTAAAGACAATCTTAAATCTTATTTACCTCTGAGCAAGGGTTAAAAATTAACTCATGGGATTGATATGTATGAAAATGACAACTAATTTTACGGTACTGAGTAAAACCATTTTTAAGCGTACAATGTGTGAATATTTTTTGGTAATGTCAATACCTCATATGGTCTAATTTATATATATATATTTTTTTTTTCTTCTACGTTTCAAGTCAAAAAATATTTTAAAGTTGTATAATTCTGGGTGAGGAAATCCACAACAAAAATGATCAAGTGTGGGTTTTTTTAAAGGGAGACTTCCCTCTCGAAAACAATTTGAATAAAAAAAAAGGATTATACAACTTTAAAATAATTTTTTGACTTGAAACGTAGCAGAAAAAAAAAAAAAAAACGTAAATGAAAATATTCAGACATAGTGAGTTTAAGAATGGAGTTTGTACAAAATTGATTGTGTGTGTCATTTTATTTACCTTCATTTTGTTGTTGTTGAGCAGACGTTGAACTACGTTGAGCACATGATCAGCAGCAAGGACAAGCTGAGCAAGAAGAACAAAGTGGGCGCTGCGTTCACAGACGACGGCTTCGCTATGGGTCAGTTAACGCTTCTCCGTCGCCAGTTGATTCTATTCTCTTTGTCTGTAGTTAACACGATATGGGACTATGTTTTGACCTAATTATATTCATGTGCTATTGTTAGCGCATGAATACTTCAGTTTCGTTCGTTACTGTCTTATCTTCTAACGTGGTCTAGTGGTTATGCGGGTACTTGAATGCAAAATAAGTGGTTGAAAGAACTTCAGAACCATTGTTACCGCATCTCTTAATATCTCCAGTCATTCTAAGAACTTCATATACATTGTTTTCTTTTATATGCTTGTATTCCAAATAGTCTAAATAGTTTAAAATATATTCTGAATTTAGTTGAACGTTTTTGACTTGAGTCCATCTTTGATGCAAAATAAGTTGTTGAAAGAACTTAGGAACTTTTGTAACTGAATGTCGGATGATACTGTAAATTTGTTTAAAATTTGACCATTTAAAATCTCTTTTGGATATCGGGCTTTCCAAACCTGTGCACTGCAACTTTGGAATGAACTACCTCATGATATTCAAATGTGTGCTAATCTGAATAGTTTTAAATCTTTAATCAAAACGCATCTTTTTAGAATTGCCTTTGATTAATAATAATTTTATATGTTTATATCATTATACATATGTTTTTATCTGTTTTATGATTGTTATTATCCTCGGATAGTATTTTACATTATCGCTAATCAATTTTATATTGTCTAAATATTCAGCACATTGGGCTGTGAATTGACAAGAAATACGCTTTATAAATAAATATTATTGAATATTATTATTAAATTTTATTTTATGAAGCCTCTCTCCTTATTTCGTTGTCTAATGTATGCTCCATAGCTAGAACACAGGGACGTTGTGATTTAAGACTAAAGAATTTGTTTAAGAATTTTTAAATTAATACCACAGAATTTGTTGAAGAATTCAAAACATTCTTCTCATTATTGAAGACGCTAAATAGGATTTTATTGAATGATCGACCACATATCAGTGTATTTCTTCACCTATGAACACAGTTTTGACCGTTCATTTTTGTTGTTTGATGTTTTACAGGTGTGGCATATATTCTCAAGTTGCTCGATCAGTATCATGAGTTCGACTCGTTGCATTGGTTCCAATCGGTGAAAGATAAATACCTAGCCGAGAAGGAAACTATTGTGAAGCAACAACAAGGTCGTTTAGATGAAAAATTGCAACAAACCATGACGCTGACAACAAAACGACTGGACATATACCAACAAGTAAGAAACTTTGTGTAATTATAAGTTTTTATTACATGCTTCTTTTATAATTGTAGTACATGTTTATAATAGTGTGTGTTGTGAATGTAATTGTAGTAAATGAAGAAGTTAATAAAGCATCCATTTTCACATGATTATTCATGTTACAAGGATCAATTTGATTTGTAAGAATTGCACCATACAATGTTTCCTACTGTTACCACTGTAGGTGATGAATTGCTGTTACTTTTACAGGAGTTTAATCTACTTTACTACTCTTTGAGCTCGGCAAGAATATTTTTCCGTGCTGATAAAACAGCAGAAGAAGAACGTGAGGAAGCAAAAGTGAAAGGTGATACAAGTGTGAATTACGCTTAAAGTTTATGTCTAATGAATGCACGCAAATTTAGCTATTTTCTAATATTTTCATATGTAATGCGTAAGATTTGATATTCAGCTTCACGTCTAATTTTAAGTTACATTTATTTCATTTTCTTCATAGCTGTTTCAAGGTTCAAAGAGTTTTTTTTAAATTGAACTCTTCTTGAACCTTTGAACAGCTATGAAAAAAATAAAATACATACTATTTAAAGTGGTGATATTTTTGCAACGTTGTATTTCCAGATGCTGCTAGTGAAGCCGCAAAAAATGATGGAGCTACGGAAGCCTCGGGTAAATATTAAACTATTTTTAGTTGTCAAATTTGCATGTCACAGTAGCAGTCAAGAATGTTCAATAACAATTTTATCTTCAAACGTTTCTTATTGTCTGCATGGATTCAGTGCGTAATATATCAAACTTTGTAGGAATTTTTTTGATAAGTATTTTCTTAACATTATTTGTGTGATGTATTTGGTTTTGTAGGAGCTGCTGTGATAGCAGCGTCTGGTACAGAAACAGATCCGCCCCCCGCCGGTGCTCCCCACCCCACCTCCCCCCCCCCCGCTCGCTTGAGGCCTGTGATCACTGATATTACTGCTTTACAGCACATTTGTTATGTAACAGTATACAGACATTTTGTGGTGATGCTTGTTTGTGTTGGACTTAAGAATTTTATATGCTCAATGATCATGATAGAAATAAAACATTCAGGAGAGTTATATTGTGAGCGACTGTTATGGTGTGTCAGCCGGAGCTGATGTTCAAGATTGTTATTCTGTTTATTGTATCACAATTGCTTATTGGAAATAGATAAATATTTGTATATATTAGAGTAGGTAAATTATAATACTTCACAATAAAGTTGACATTTTATTTAGGCATGCTATAGATGTTTCCAATTATTAACTTTCAAACAAAAATTGTCTAATTAGAGGATGTCGTAATTCACCCCTGGTGCTATTTAGGGGAACCACGGAAAATAAAATATATTTATAATCAGTGGTCCTTGTTTTGTTCTTTTTTTGTTGTTATCAAAGTTTTCCCTTCTTCTAGAGGGACTTCTAGATATCGAAGTCCAGAGCAATCATTTTCTCTGCATGAAAACAATAGATATAGTCTGTTTTTTACCAAATTAAAGGTGGTCGGTTTCGTACAAAAAATATTTTATATTTTAGTATCCGTATAGACAATTCATCATTTTTGATCTATACAAGCATCATTTACATTTAGAATACTTAAATACTTTAATGATATATACAATAAATAATAAAATCAAGACCTTTAACCAGGTTAGGTTTTTTTCTTATTTTTATGGGATTTTGTGTAGTAAGAAAAATCTATATTTTTACACGGTCTGATGTGTTGAAAAAAATACTTGATACGGATAGATAATGATCTTATTTTCCAATATGATATAAGATATATTAACTAACTCTATGAATCTTTTCATAATTTTTTAAACAGAAGTTAACTTTCACACTGAAATCACATGACAGTCCTTAAATTTAATCTCTGATATTTATTTTTAAAAAGTTTTGGTTAAATTTTTAGAAACTTGTAGGAGCCCTTGATTAATGTGTGCGTGTATGACAAATTTAGTGGTGTTCGTCACAGTTAAAAAACACAAGTGTACAATAATTTTAATCCCAATATTATTTCATTATTCAATAAAAAGAACCATCAAGAACATTACATACATAATTTGATCAATTAACAAAAATGCTTCAAACCATTGAAGACCCGTGAGAGTACAATTAAAATGCAAATAAAAACCCATCGAAGCCGACAATTGCAATTAGTCCTTCGAAGTAGGCAAGTGTAACAACGTGATAGTGATCATAGCAATAGTAAACGTAACGTGCTAGTCCCTGTGTGATAGTACATCTAGTCAACGTGCTAGTCCCTATGAACCACACCGTGCTAGTCCCTTTCACTGCTCATCCTCTGGAAGCGAGGCGGCGGCCGTGGCGGGGTCGGCAGATCAAGTAAACTTGGCACGTGATCGGAATCAACGCCGGGCGGTCCGTCAGTTCATCCAGCCCCCGCCTACCGGACCACGCGGCCCCGGGCCCGGCCTCCCACCGGCCTCAAAGCGGCCCGCGCCCGGTCGGACGTTGGCATCAGGCCGGATCATCTCTCCGAGCCGCGGAGGCGGCGGGTTGCGTTGGTCGACGTCGCCACGTCGCATGTCAACGTCGCGCGACCCCGGCGGCGGACAGTCCGACATGAAGTCGTCGTCGCCGCCGTGCGGAGGCGGATACGCGTCGAACCGCAGAGGCAGATTGCGCGGCTCGGGACCCATCGGCAGCTGGTCGTCAAACATGTCAAAAGGAATGTCTATAAGCGGCCCGTCATATTAACCCACTCGGCCCGCCGCCCCATAGGCATCAAGTCGCCCATCGACTCAAAGTCGTCGCCGTCGTTGTCGTTATGGCGACCGCGCCCCATCCCAGGACCACAGTTGTCACCGCCACCAAACCTGAAACACACACATTTTTTATTTTATATACTTATCTAAAAATATATATAAAATGAATCCATTTGCTATATACCAGTTAACAAGTCACAACAATAATGAATACCACATTTTTTAGATTTTTAGAAAGCGTTCTCTTAAATTTTGATATTCAGTGATTGATCTAGAAACAATTGGCGACAATAACTCCCTAAGGAATCGCATATTTTGAAAAAATGAGTCCTGGCATACATAACCATGATAAACTATTAATATTTTATAGGTCCTATGGAATGCACGATTTAGAATTCTTTGCATTCTAATGAAAAATAATGAGTCCTGAACTCGGAACTCGTTAGTTCTGGACTATTTGTTCCTTTTGTCTATTACTGCATGTTTACGTTGCATCTCCCTCACAGAACCATTATACTAGAGACATCACCATATACAAGCTTTATAATTTTCAAATAAAGACCATATATTATGATGTTGATTTTATCCAAGTTTTCAATTGTTACATCATTGTGTAACTTCAACTTTATACGTGTTTTTTCCCCCAACTTTCGGTCCTATCACACGACCGAATGCTACAGGGGAACGTTGGCCAAAACCACATTCACGGTGGGAGTTTAACCATGAAAATAGAGCACGCGTTGCATAAACCCACCTTGGGGGCAGTGCTCCACTTCGGGTGGTCCCCGGGTCATCGAACCTCGAGCCCCCGAACCGCGAGTTCCTGCCTCCCCCCGACTGCTGCTGCTGCATCGGAGGGTCGTCAAACCTTCATTAAAGGAATAAAAAATCTGTTGAATCGTTCTAAACAACCCACCTCTTCAAAATAGCTCTTGAATATTAGCACTAATTAGTTATACGCCTGCTCATGTAATTCACAATTTCAATATCATCCCACAAGATGACCTGTAGAATAGAATAGAATACAATAGAATAGAAACATTTATTTTGGATTAATTCCATAGAAAAGACATACAACATATATATATATATCATTATATAGTAAATAAATAAAACTGTGCATAAAATCATTAACATATCACAGAATGTCTAGTTGTTTTTTCCATTCTAGGTACAATAATGAACTTGGGTGCTGCCAGCAGAAGTAGAGTCTGAACTGAAATATTATCAGACTTTTCAATTCTATTTTTAAAATTTAATATGTACTTTCTTATATTAATATTAAAAGCATTAATATTGTTCACATTATTACATATTATTACAAATATGCCTGCTCATGTAATTAACAAGATGACCAAAAAGATCGCTGTGTTGTGTAGATGAAATGTGTTTATACTTATGTCCCAGCATCAGTCTTATAGTATGCTTAACATGAGCCCCAGAAAAGTGTCGAGTCATGGAAAGATATAAAGTTCATTTTTTGGGAGGAACGCGAGAACAAGAAAGAAAACAGCAGAACCAAGTGGAGTGGGATGAAAAAAGAAGCATAGAGACTGGAGACATTGTTTATCTGAGTTCTTATTGGATATGCTGAAACTCCACCTGTATTGGAACTGTGCTAAAACTTAATCCAGGAATATTTGTGACTGTATAAATCAGATATAAAAGTATTGTTTCATTTCAATAAATTGTTATGGTTGTAAAATTATGTCATAAGTTATAAGTAATTTATTTCAGATTTTGAAAAATCCATATAAAAATCCATATGATATTATATATACATTAAAATTAAATACAAAATAATAGAGTGTATTAACAAAAATATGAATACATTACAAACTAATAGACTTTCATTCCATTTGATATTATAATTTTACTAGAGAGTAAAAAGAAATTATTTGAAGCAATAGTTTTGACTAGTACATTTTCACTATTAAGAATTCTGATTTTAAAAGCAAAAATATTTTTTACAAATTAATTCTTTAAAAGGACAATATATTTCTAGAAACAAAAGCTTGAGAAGTGCCCAGTCTTTCAAGTTTAAAATGACCCCTAAAAATATTATACGCTACTCTCATACGATTAAAAACATTTAAATTATATAATTATAATTATAAAACTTTGTTATTCAATTCACTTTAGACTTAGAACCTTTTCGATCTAAAACCCCTAGAATCAATACCCCTAGATTTATTGTGTAGTTTTAGGTTTTATAATCATTAAAAGTAACTTAAACATCATATGTAATATATGTGCAGGGGCATTTGTTAATTAAATGGCGTGTAGAATAGTGAACTGCACTCTTCATTTGAGAAGGTCTTGACATTCCAGAGATGTGAACCTGTAAACCCCAAAAATCTTAATCTGATCCTTGAAAAATCTTAATTTCTAAGCAAAAATCTTCATAAAGAATGAGAACAATCTTAAGGAAATCTTATTAAGGCCCCACAAAAATAATAAAATGTTTCTCGTCCCCTCCCGCCTGTGTATAGTGCAGCCTCCTGAACATTTTTATTGCCGCCCTAGTGATAAAAAAATAAACGGCCCTCCCGCCTGGCAGCAAACAAAACAGCCCCGTGTCAGAGGCCTGTCATTTGTTTGCTATGCACGCTAGATATTATACTTCATTGATTAGATTAGTTGTTTTATAAGTGATGTTTTATGATTTTGATAATAGAAAGACATTGTTCACATACAATTGTAACACATGTAGTTTATTCATGGCCCAATATTCAACTTGAAAAATGAAAGATTTTGCGCGGAAATAAAAATAAAAAGTCAACCCCTCCTCATTTTTTTTTTATAATATAAGGACGGAAAAATCAGCAAAATAAAAAATAAAGAATAAAATTGACCTCCCTTCTATGTGTAGGAAAATAGGCAGGAGGAGAAACATTTTATTAATTTTATGGAGCCTAATGTTTTACAGTTTAGCACATACTTAATATA
The DNA here is from genome assembly GCA_019095985.1 of Streblospio benedicti. NCBI lineage: Eukaryota > Metazoa > Annelida > Polychaeta > Spionida > Spionidae > Streblospio > Streblospio benedicti. The sequence goes on from CM032663.1 coordinate 50,916,983, forward strand.
TCTATAAAAATATAAGAAAACATTAATTTAAATACAGTATGAAAGCAGTTTGGTTTCAATGTGAATTTTGAATTGATGAAAGAGTACATTGTATTTAGAACCGTGTGACAACATAATATAAAAAAAGCAACTTAACATTGAACATTTTAACAGTAAGTTTTTTACATTTTATAATTAGCATGTCAATATTTGATCATTCCTATATTGGCTACTTTTATACTAGCTTACCAATAAGATAGATGTATTTCTAACTTGTATTTATGATAGACATTTGGCTTCATATAATCAGAAAAAGTTTTATTTTTGGATTTATTTAGATATTTTAGCTATAACAAGGAATTTATTTATTCGAAAGTACTTAGCCAATAAATTTTAGAAAATCTTATTCAAATTTATCCTTTTTTCGACTATCATTTCACCAGCAGTTACGACGTAGAAACAACAATAATGTGAGGACCTGCTGCCATTCAAATATTGAATTTTGCTTACATATTGGTATAGTGGTTACTAAAATGACTTATTATTTGGTTTTATATTTACCCATACTCTGAGCATATCTGTCTGTATGATGGTCATCTTGACACTTTTCTCACTTGACAAGGATCAATTATTCGGCCACTGTGACATCTGTACTCATCTATATAACTACGCCTTGTAGCAACCCTAAACTTTAAACCCCACTCCCTTCCCAGATCTGTCTCAATGTCGGATCTGCCCGGACAAGCAGAGCGTGCTTGTTGTTATAGAGCTCTGCTGTTAAGTTGGTAGCGTACTGAGGCGAAACAATAGCTACGTTTCCAGTCACAGCCAACAGTCACCGCTGATAGGTGTAAGCTCACACCCGTGGAGGGGGTGAACAAAACACCGGACACTCCCCTGTTTGCGTAATTATATATAGATTGTATTTTTATATCGTGCCTACTTCTTTTTCACAGCATTCCTCATAATATGTATATATTTATATCTTGAATCAAATTGCATTATTTACAAACGAGTACGTTTAAGCACGGCATATGAACATTTCTCTTTTGAACAACGTGCTGTACAAATAAAACTTCAATAACAACAACTGACCTGGCTGGCGGCAGCGGTGGCGGGGGCACGGGACTGTTCCTGTTGTTGTCCCCGAACCGCGATCCGGGGCCGCCACTCCTACTGGTCGGCGGAGGGGGAAGCTCCCCAGCAAACTGCGGGCCGTCTCCCAGCCCGATGAACGACAGCGGTCCGCTGGTCAGATCGTCGCCGAACAGAGGCGGGGGCGGGCCACCGCTGTTTCTCCCTCCTCCACCGTGCGGTGGTGGTTCGTTCCCGGGACCGCTGTCACCAAACGGCTCTTTCTCCCGCCCCCGTGCGGCTGCTGATTCGGCGGCGGTGGTCCACCACCGCTATCATCAGTTCCGTACTCGGATCCGTACTCGGCCGTAATCTTCTTGACGAGGGAAACAGAATGTCTTTTCCTCGCGTCTTGACCTCCTCCTCTTCCTCCTCCTCCTCCCCCTCGTCCTCCCCCGTGGAACCTGCTGGGAGGCGGAGTCCCCTGGTGGTCGTGATGGAAACCACCGCTCCACGACGACGACGGCGATGATGCTGATGCCGTGCTGTTGCCGCCGCTGAAGCTCCCCATGCCAGGACTCTCGGGGCCCTGCTGCTGCTTTCGTGGTGGACCCCCCGATGGTGGACCGGGAGGCGGTGGTCCCCCCGGTCCCCCATGGGGAGGTGGCGGTCCCCCCGGTCCCCCATGGGTGGGGTGACTGTCAACCTCCAGACCAAGGTTGAGCCGCACCTGTTATGAGTAAAGATGAACAGAAAAGAACTAGATTTTTCCCACGCTCAAGATGCACTGTTGGTTATATTTTCAGAAATTGCAATCTCCAACGACATCAAAATTGCACTTTCGCTCATTTTTGCGTACATACACAGAATTGAACATAGCGGTGTTTGCTCACAATTCATGTGACCATATTTTTGAGTTCAGATTCTTGCAGGGAAGTATTTCTAGACCAATTTTGAGCTATATACACGATCTTTAGGAAGAAAAAAAAAAAACTTCTAAACTGTAACTGTTGTGTGACTCACCATCTTGACGGACTCAAGCACGTCGGGTTTGAACTTCTCGACGGGGATCTCCTGGCCGGCCCGGACAGACGCGCATCATTGAAGATGTTGCTGTTACGCAGACCGTGATCTGGACGCAAAATGCAACTTATTAGCATATGCAGAATACTATGTAATTGGAGAACAGTGGTTATTATGAGAATTGAAAAGGAGCCTGTCATATTGGCTTGAAACTAGTATTATTAAAAACCTCATAACATTTGGACTATCTATTTGATATTGCTTGGTAATAAAGATATAGAATGAAATTAGCATATGACCTTCTCATTACTTGCGTAACCTCTGTCCACACCAAGTAATATGTACAATTTATGTACTTTATCAACAAGTCTTTGTTATAATCAGGCGTACAGTTTAAGTGATCGACCGTCAGTACATCACCAACTTGAGCACAAAGAGATGTAATTATCAGACGTACACCGACAATTTAAATGATACCACCGTGAGCACAAAAAACAGACGACTTACTGGCACGTGGCACGGGCATACTGGGCAGTGGGCGCGGCACTTTGGCGTACGTGCGGATGAAGTCCACCGCTGTGATGATCCCGATTCCAGAGTCCAAGAAGCGCGAACTTTGAGCAGGCGGCATCTGCATGTCTACAAGAAACAGACAGTTTTGAGTTGATGCAGCTTGTCGAGTCCCGGAGAACTGGACATTGAGCAAATTCAGCCCTAACAGGCTGCAAATGTCCACATGGACGGAACAAGTACATGTCAAATATCATCAATGTATATAAAATTAAGCAAAAGCATGTGCACTATCCAAGGAACAAATTAACTGAAAACATTCACCAAACGACCCACCCTCTGTTATGATTTGTGTAGATTGTAGAGGTAAAAATATCACGACAACGTTAGTCTTTCATCATTTTTATACACCTGACTAGAACATATATACAGAAGCAAAGAATATAGTATAAAGACAGAGAAATATACAAGACATAAAAAAGTACAATATAATCTACATTTATAGTCTGCAATAGATGCAGCCGGTTGCAGTTCAATACCCCCCACCCCCACCCCTCAAGTGCTGCAACATATATAATGTGCATAATAATGAAATAAATTATTTTCATTTTAAAACATGTTACAATAATAACCCTTGAAAACACAGCACTGCTTAGAACAACAATTTTTATATTCTAACTCCAGGAAGAGGCTTAGTTAAAGCATCAGTCCTGTTTTGATTGGATGGGATGTGTTTCAATACAACATCACCCTTTTTTATATGATCCCTAATAGATGGAATCTTATATCTATGTGTTTTGTTCTTTGTTAACTCAAACTGACATGATCATCAATAGCAAGTTTGATAGCATTTTGATTATCAAGAAACACTGTTGCAGTATTTTAATTTACACCATACAAATCTTTGAATATTTTCTGTAGGTACAGAACATCTTGGACACATTGAGATAATGCTATACACTCAGATTCACAACTGGATAATGCAATTATGGCTGTTTTTTATTGCGCCAGTACACAAATGCACTATTTTCATCTAAAGTATATAAACAACCAGTTAACACTTTTTTATATCTAATGCACCAGCCCAATCAGCATCTGTATAGGCTATTATTTGAGTTGTTTGACATCTTTAACGTGGCCAAAGCTTTTTACATAAATACACGCATCAGCTTATGATCTTTGGAAACCCATACTCAAAAAACTATTGTTTATATGCACTCGTTCCAACTTTGTCTGCTTTGTTTTAATCCATATAAGGACTTTCTTAATTTCCAAACTAGATCATCACCATTATCATTTTTTTTTTGAAAATCCCTCAGGTGGTTTAACAAATATTTCTTTATCAATAGTTGCAATGAGATATATGCGCTTTTGACATCCATTTGATATACATCCAAATTTTGATCAACAGCTGCTTGACATAGCATCTAACTGAACTTTCTGTGCCGTAGGGACAAAAGTTTCTTCATAATCTACACCATGCCTTTGGTTAAAACCTTTTGCTACAAAATGGGCTTTGTATTTGACTTCACCACATTCATCATATTTAACTGTAAACACCCACCCCCCATCAATACACTGTTTGTTACTTGGTAAGTTGGTTACTTCATATACATCATTTTTAGTTAAACTATTCATTTTTTCTTGCATTGCATCTCTCCACTTGAGGGCGTCATTACATGAGATAGCTTCATTAAACGTATTTGGTACAAGTACACCTAGCTGGTAACAATAGTCAACATTATACATGTGTACCTACTTTCTTTCACAGTTGATATATCATAATCACTGTGCCAAACAGGGGGTTGCCTACTCCTCTTTGGGTATCGCCTATTGCTTACAACTTCATTTTCTGCGCATTCACTCATATCTACAGACATTTTATCATCAGATTCATCATCTGAGCTATCATAATTCATTAACACCAACATTTTCATCCACTATATCATTAATTTCAGGAAATTTTACAGCTCTAAATTTCATGACAGCATTTTTTGCAGGTACATAAATTAAATATGCTGGACTGTTTTTGTCATAGCCTACAAAATAGTCCTTGATACATGTATCATCTAGTTTCTGTACATTAATTTTATCTAATTTGTAAGCATATGCTTTTGAACCAAATGTTCGCATACTTGATACATCTGGCTTTTTACCAGTTACAAACACACATTTAGCTCTCGGGTCAGATTTTTTGTTGGTGTTCTGGGTCATTTTCCCCAGCAAACATGTTGTACAATCAAGTTTTTGTTTGTTTGAAAGCCTCATACCTTCTACAACATTCCCAGTTTTTATGACATCAGAGAAATTACAGTGACCCAAAATTTCATGCCATGTAAATAAACTAGCAGTGTACTTAACACAATCACGCCTGAAAAAGGCAAATAAAATGTAATTTTGAACGATAATGAATACCAAAATCTGCCCCTCTGTATTCTAGACAGGCTTTATCTACCTGAAATTTAATCACTGCACCCTTTGCTGTACTTGTAAGCAGAAACAGACAATATATTTTGGGGAAAAGAAGGTATGTACAATGCATTTGTTAACACTATTGATACAAAATTATTATTACTATCTAACAGCATGCTCTCTGCATCTCCTTTCCCTATTGCGAACTGATTTGATTTTACACAATTTGCTAATTGTATGTAATGTTCTGCAGGACAAAATGTGTTGTCCCATTTAATGAAAAGGTCTTCATCCTTGATAATGTGAGATGTAGCTCCAGTGTCTACTAATAGATTGTTATTCACACTGCATATTGTTGAAATGCGGTCAGTAGGCTCGATTGTAGTATCTACCGAGAAATCGAAGCTGTCGTCGGAACTTTTGTCTGGCTGGCTTGATGACTCTGATGGTGGTCCAGTTGCATATTTGCTGTTTTGCAAATCATCTTGCAAGGTTTTGTCTGATGCACATTTGGCTGAGTCTTTCTGTGCCAAACATTGTTCATTTGTATGTGATGCTGATCGATGATAGAAACACCATTTTTTAACGAATGTGGAATTCTATTTGTTGTCTAAAGGATTCCCAAAGCCATTTCAACATCATCAACTACATCTCTCATCACTAATGAAATTGATGTGTAGTGTCTAAAATTAAATTAGTTCAGCAAATACCTGCTTGTTGGAGTCTTTGCACTTTTCTTTTTTTTTTCAGCAGCTGCACGGGTCTCAGTAGATGCATTGCTTGCCGCAGGTTTGGTTTTTTTTTCTTGCCTATGGCTGAATCTTTCAAACCTTTAGTTCTTAAATACGCCAAAAAACTTGATTTGCCATATTTAATATAGGTTTTCATCTTCAGTAAAACAGTCATTCATATTAGTTCTGGGCTCCATAACCTGTTACAATTTGTGTAGACTGTACAAATATCAAGACAACGTTAGTCCCTCATGTAAATTGCAAATTTGAAAAAAAAGTCAGACATTTTACATTTCAATAAATACGATATAGGTTCATTGTTCACCAGAATCGAAATTCCACAGTATCAATCTTTCAACTTTACATTGTTGAGCACTTGCTGAAATGTGATTGGAATTATATCCAGAATCAGTATAATTCCCAGAAAAATGTTGTCATGGAAAGGATTGAAAAATTCGTTTTTTTGAGGGGACTAAATATAAAAGAAAATAGGACAAAACATATAAAAATGGAATTGGAAGCCTCTAATTGAGAAATAGACATTGTTTGTATAAGCTGTTATTTAATATACTGATATTAAAACTGTATTGGAACTGAGCAAGGACCTAATCCCTTGAACGGACACTACAGGAGCAGTGTCGATAGACTGTCACTGTTATTAGATCAGATAAATAACTGAACAGTCATTGTAATTCTATTGTGAAGTCTGATTAGAAGACTACAGATCTAAAAGACAGAATAATTGTGATTGTATACATCAAATCCAAAAAGTATTTTTCATTTTAATAAAAATTGTCATGATTTTAAAATCATAACAAAGAGGCCCATGGGCCTTAACGGTCACCTGAGCATCAACAAATATTAGCGAGATAAGCAGTATTTGATGTTTTCAGGGATTCCTCAACAATAATTCACTGGGAGTCATGAAATA
>CM032663.1:50923742-50939975 GCA_019095985.1 Streblospio benedicti
TTCTTCTTGCATTGCATCTCTCCACTTGAGGGCGTCATTACATGAGATAGCTTCATTAAACGTATTTGGTACAAGTACACCTAGCTGGTAACAATAGTCAACATTATACATGTGTACCTACTTTCTTTCACAGTTGATATATCATAATCACTGTGCCAAACAGGGGGATGCCTACTCCTCTTTGGGTATCGCCTATTGCTTACAACTTCATTTTCTGCGCATTCACTCATATCTACAGACATTTTATCATCAGATTCATCATCTGAGCTATCATAATTCATATCAACACCAACATTTTCATCCACTATATCAATAATTTCAGGAAATTTTACAACTCTAAATGTAATGGCAGAACTTTTTGCAGGTACATAAATTGAATATGCTGAACTATTTTTGTCATAGCCTATAAAATAGCCCTTGATACATCTATCATCTAGTTTCGGTACATTGATTTTATCTAATTTGTAAGCATATGCTTTTGAACGAAATGTTGGCATACTCGATACATCTGGCTTTTTACCAGTTACAAACACACATTTAGCACGAGTCAGATTTTTTGTTGGTGTTCTGGGTCATTTTTCCCAGCAAACATGTTGTACAATAAAGTTTTTGTTTGTTTGAAAGCCTCATACCTTCTACAACATTCTCAGTTTTTATGACATCAGAGAAATTACAGTGATCCAAAATTTCATGCCATGTAAATAAACTAGCAGTGTACTTAACACAATCACGCCAGAAAAAAGGCAAATGAAATGTAATTTTGAACGATAATGAACATCAAAATCTGCCCCTCTGTATTCTAGACAGGCTTTATCTCACTGAAATTTAATCACTGCACCCTTTGCTGTAGAAGGAGAAACAGACAATATATTTTGGGGAAAAGAAGGTATGTACAATGCATTTGTTAACACTATTGATACAAAATTATTATTACTATCTAACAGCATGCTCTCTGCATCTCCTTTCCCTATTGCGAACTGATTTGATTTTACACAATTTGCTAATTCTATGTAATGTTCTGCAGGACAAAATGTGTTGTCCCATTTAATGAAAAGGTCTTCATCCTTGATAATGTGAGATGTAGCTCCAGTGTCTACTAATAGATTGTTATTCACACTGCATATTGTTGAAATGCGGTCAGTAGGCTCGATTGTAGTATCTACTGAGAAAACGAAGCTGTCGTCGGAACCTTTGTCTGGCTGGCTTGATGACTCTGATGGTGGTCCAGTTGCATATTTGCTGTTTTCCAAATTATCTTGCAAGGTTTTGTCTGATGCACATTTGGCTGAGTCTTTCTGTGCCAAACATTGTTCATTTGTATGTGATGCTGATCGATGATAGGAACACCATTTTTTAACGGATGTGGAATTCCATTTGTTGTCTAAGGATTCCCAAAGCCTTTTCACCATGATCGACGGCATCTCTCATCACTAATGAAATTGATGTAGCGTCTAAAAATTAAATTAGTTCAGCAAATACCTGCTCGTTAGAGTCTTTGCACTTTTCTTTTTTTTTTCAGCAGCTGCACGGGTCTCAGTAGATGCATTGCTTGACGCAGGTTTGGTTTTTTTTCTTGCCTAGGGCTGAATCTTTCAAGCCTTTAGTTCTTAACCCTCTCGAAGCCAGACGTAAATTCACTATGATACCCCTGAGTGCCAGACACGCATTTTGCGTGATGTGTTATTCACAGTGGGGGTCTGCCATTGTCATAGTTGAAATATGATTCTTTGTAGCTCTTACATTTTTTATCAGAACATTTTCACATTTACAGTACACATTCAGGAGACGGTCTAGTTTCTTATTTTCACCATTATAAATAAAGATACACACAGCATCAAGTTAAATTTTGACAATTTCGAGTAATCACCCATTCATTTGAAAACTTCCGCGGGTGATTTAAAATGTCGTAATATCAGTAGAAATTTTAATTGCAGCGACGTTTTATCCAGGATACACACGAAAATCAACATAAATTTTCATAATAATATATTTTTACTTACAACATTACGGACCAAAAAACGTGTTCAAACATTGATTTCTTCATCGTCGTGAGCTTTGACAGGCTTCACTTGATCACCCGACAAAAACATCATCCGTTTTGATAGAAATACTAGATATCCGAGGTCCACACTTATTGGGTAGTTTGCCAAATGCTTTATTTGTGATCCCGTATCCAAGATACAATAAGATGAGGCATGGATGACGAATAATATGATAATTCTTCTTGAAAATGTTCAAGTTCGTCACATTATGGCCGATCTTACCAAAAACCGGTGATTCCCGGAAATCAGCCTTGCGCAGCGAGCGGCGCTTTCTTAAGAGCGCTCTTGATAAAGGCTTATTGCCATCATTTAGCCATGTCATGGAAGTTTTGCAGGCGATTGAACCTAAGAATACTGCTTTCAAGGCTCAAAATTTGATGTCGTGATATGACCTTCATGTCTAGTTTCACATTTCATGTTGGGTCTCAAAGCAAAGCTGGTTTCTCAAGGTTTCCAGCGATGTATGACAAATTGACAAGCTATGGTTTTGCGAACGCAAATAAGAGTATTTTTCAGGACTTGAAATTGAAGCAGAAAATGCGTGCTAGGTTGGTAATTATTCATTGTCCCAAATAGAATTAAAATTTTATTAACACTGTGCTGCTTATTTCCTTCTAGAAATACATCGAAATGTCAAGGTAAAGTTGTTGTTGTTGACACACCGGATTTTGAGACTAGAACCACGAGTATTTGTTACCGAAAATGACAGAAAAATTCAAACAGTTTTTTCTGTAAACTTGGGTGCATATATGCGCCCCGGCACTACAGATACGTATATTCTGGGGTGCATACGCATCCCGGCACGGAAAGGGTTAAATACGCCAGGAACTTGATTTCCCATAATTCATATAGGTTTTCATCGCCAGTAAACAGTCATTCATATTAGTTCTGGGCTCCATAACCTGTTACAATTTGTGTAGACTGTAGAGGTAAAAATATCACGACAAATTAAGTTAGTCCCTCATGTAAATTACAAATTTGAAAAAAAAAGTCAGACATTTTATATTTCAATAAATACAATATCCACAGTATCAATCTTTCAACTTTACATTGTTGAGCGCTTGCTGAAATGTGATTGGAATTATTTCCCAGAATCAGTTTAATTCACAGAAAAATGTTGTCATGGAAAGGATTGAAAAATTCGTTTTTTTGAGGGGACTTAAATAGCACTAGGCTTGAAAATATTTAAGAACTTTGAACTAAAAGTACTTTTCATTTGTAGTTATAATTTTAATATCATTTACATATAGAAGAATGGTTTTGAAAAAATATATTAGTAAAATTTTTACATGTTTATCACTGATTTACTGACAACGCAAAGGGAAAATCCATGAAGAATTATTTCCCAGGCATCTAGCCTTTAATTCACTGATCATGTGAAGAATCGTTTTGATATCGTTTTATGAGAAATGAGAATGGGGGTCAATTTTCTTGAAAATATCTGAATGGTTGTGAAAACCGTTCAAAATCCATTCTTTTATTGGAGACTGAAATCTTCTAAACAGTTTCATACAAATCTTTTAATTCATAACAACAGGCTATATAGTCCCTCAAATTAATAAGATTTATAGATATATGTTAAACCATTCGTTTAAGTCCGGGTTTATGTACTCTGCATGCTATTTTTTAACAGACATATTTCCCAGTTGTCATGTAGTATCGAATAGCCACAACTCGTAAGTCTTCCTGAAGAACTTGTCAACTGTGAAAGTACTAGTTCATTGATGAAATAAACAACTACTAGACTATTTGTTCAATATCCCCATAAATATAAAAGAAAATAGGACAAGGAATTGGAAGCGAATTGAGAAATAGACATTGTTTGTATAAGCTGTAGTTATTTAATATACTGATATTAAACTGCAAGGACTTAATCCCTTGAACGGACACTACAGGAGCAGTGTTGATAGACTGTCACTGTTATTAGATCAGATAAATAACTGAACAGTCATTGTAATTCTATTGTTAAGTCTGATTAGAAGACTACAGATCTAAAGACAGAATAATTGTGATTGTATACATCAAATCTAAAAGTATTTTTTTCATTTTAATAAATTGTTATGATTTTAAATTCATAAAAATTTGTTATTCAATTCACTTTAGATGAAATTAGATCTAAAAACTTAAAAAATGAATAAAAAATCAATACCCTTAGATACAAAACAAGCCTTCACCAATTCATCTGCCTTTGCCACTATAACTTGGGACATAAGAAGATAGGTTCACATTTGCGAACACCCTCAATTCCACTACACAGTTTGTGGCTGCAGATTTGTACCCCTTGGCCCTGCTCACCTGACAGGAGGAACACGTGTCTGTAGGTGTCGGCCTGCTCGGCCTGGAACATCTGGCAGCAGGCGAGGTAGTGCTGGGGCGGGCGGTCGGCGCCGGTACAGCCGTGGTCCTGCACCACCTCCACCACGCCGTCCTTCCGGAACGCCTCCAGAGTGTCGAGGACACGACGCACGCGACTGCTCTCGTGGGCGGCCGCAGTCAGTCTGAAGGCAATGGCACGTAGTCAGTCAACAGGCAATGATACGTAGTCAGTCTAAAGTTAATGATACGCAGTTAGTCTGAAGTCAACAATTGTCAATACACAGTCAGTCTAAAGTCAACAATGCGTAGTCAGTCTAAAGTCAACGATATGCAGTCAGTCTGAAGTCAACAATATGACATTTCGGATATTTTCTGAAGTTTTTTAAAACTTTACAAAACATTCTTATTCAGTATATTCTCCAAATAGGACCATGAGGCACCTCTACTTTAAGAGCATTTCTCTCCGTCCCCAGGCAAAAAAACATCGTTCTGTGAAAGGAATTCATGTGATTACGTCAAAACCAGAACCTACTAGCAGCCTCCATGCAAGGATTCACAGTAACCGGCAAGTTAGGCTGAAACAAACAATGTTCTATCATTGGCACATGTGAAGGGCGACTTACTTCATCTGGTTGAGCTTCTCCAGGATGTGCTGGTGCACCTTGAGCCCCCAGGGGCCTCGGTCCGTGCCCTGCGTGGACTTCATGTAGCGGCACATCTCGTCCAGCGTGGCTGCAAGTAACACAGCGCACACCAGGCATGTAAATTTCAGGGTCAGGATTAGGTGGAAAATTGCTATTTGTCAGCAGAACGAGTAACCCTCAAATATCTACTCTTCCTGCAAAACAATTTACTTGTCCTCCTGGCACAAAGCTCTACATTTGTAAGGCAAATTGACCAGAATTGCTACTCGTCAGCAGGACGAGTTGCTTAAACATTCTACTCGTCCTCCACAAGTTTTTACTGGTCAATACGAGCGGACAAGTGGCTAATTGTGACCCTGACTGTAAACACAAGTGGCAACAAGGACGCTTCAACGCTCTCAAACCAAGATCAGAGGCCTAATGTTTACATGATAGCAATGGGCAATGACCACCGCAAGTACAGTAGGCAGTGACATCTCTCTGTAAACATTGGAGCTCAGCGACCGTGATCAAACCAAAAGGTGTTCCATGTCTCCACCAGTCACAAACCACAAATAACAATCAAGAGCTTTTTAGAATAATATCGGCTGTTGGATGATGATTATAATCGTACAGAAAAGTTCAGTTTGCATTATCATATATAGAGAAAAGGCCTGAAAATCGTACAAAACAATCAATTGTCAAGCAAGAACAGGTGTTTACAACCACACAGAGGAGTGTATTTTGTCCTCACCTGGCTGGATTCCGGCGAGAACGGTGTCGTCTGCAATGAGCATCCCGCCACTGGGCAATATCTGAGTAAACGTCCGGCGTTTCACATCTTCCACATCGTAATACGTGTAGAACTTCACTTTCGGATGCTGCTTTAACTTCGCAAGATTTGGAATCTAAAAATATGAATTTCGAAACCTTAAATTAGCACGCAATATATGAGTTCCGAAAGTTTGATCAATCAAATCCTAATGATGAGTGCTACTAGTCACCACCAGTTGTAACCCAAAATAATGAATTGTCATGAAAATAAACTCCATCATAAATGTGTGCGCATGAGTTCAAGAATTGGCTACCGCAAATCTTCGACTATAGGTCAACTCCATGAATAATATCACTACCCTTGTTTTGGCCCGCAAATTGGGTATTTTAATAAAAATATGGGGAAATCTTGTACAAATTTTCTGGCTGCCATCAAGTCAAAACATTGACTGGTATTCATTTAATTCTAATATACACATTTGAGGAATGTTTCGTAACTGTGATATATCACTCGTACATCAGCAAATAAGCACCATAATTATATTACAACTACATAGCGGCTACTCACCAAATGAGTTTTGCTGCGATCATCCTTTTGAACAAGAATCCCGGCAATTTCCACATTGACAATGTACGTCAAACAGGCCAAGTTGTAGGGGTCAAACGACTTCTTGCCATTTAGCGACAGGTATTTCTAAAAGATGATTAAAAAGCGTAAAATGAAAATCTATTTACATATGTAGGCAAGAACCCGCTACTTTTGTCCATGATGTGAAAATTACGCCATAATTGCGACACTAAATAAAAACCCAAATGAGAAAAAGAAAAGAAAGGAACTTACTGCAACATTCTTGCAAATAGCCCTTTCTGTATTGAACACAAATAGTCTGGTCTTGTTCAGGTCTGCTATGACGGGTTTCTGATGCACCTTTGGCGACTGTTGAAATCCAGGCCTTGGACTGGGAAATCCAGGTCTTGGACTGGGAAATCCAGGTCTTGGACTGGGAAATCTTTGAGGCGGCCCAAGGAAATCTGGTGGGGGACCTTGCATGTTTGGAGGCGGACCCTGAAAGTTTGGAGGTGGTCCCTGAAAGTTTGGAGGCGGTCCTTGAAAGTTTGGAGGCGGTCCTTGTAAGTTTGGAGGTGGTCCCTGCATATTTGGGGGTGGTTCCTGCAAGTTTGGAGGCGGTCCTTGGAAGTTTGGAGGCGGTCCCTGCATATTTGGGGGCGGTTCTTGCAAGTTTGGAGGTGGTCCTTGGAAGTTTGGAGGCGGTCCTTGTAAGTTTGGAGGCGGTCCCTGCATATTTGGGGGTGGTCCCTGCATATTTGGGGGCGGTTCCTGCAAGTTTGGAGGCAGTCCCTGCTGCATATGGCCCGGTGGTGGAGTCTGTGGTGGTCCTTGCTGCTGCATATTGGGCCCAGCATTGTCCCCTTTAAATGGAGAGCCTTGATGTTCGTCTGTCGTGACACTCTGATTGCCGCCGTCGCCGGCACTTTCCGACTCAGTCCCGGGCGGCTTCACGGCCACGATTCTCTCAACAGGCGGCTTGCTCGCTCCGTCCTTCCCTCCCTTTTTCGCGCCACCGCCTGCCTGTCTTCCCTCGGTCGGCGTGTCGCTGAACAAGCTCTTTTTCTGCGGTTTCTCCTGCTCTGCCTCCTCTGGGGCCCCGGCAGCCTCCTGCTGCCCCGACTCCCGCCTGCCCCGAGGCTCAGCCTCTGCCGGCTCCTCTCCAGGCGGGACCGGCTGCCCAGCATCCTGCCACGACATGCTTTCCAACATCGCCTTCCACGGGTTGTCTTCGGGCTTCTTGCGTGGTGGCGGCGGAGCTTTCGGCTTCCTCCTCACCACGGGACGCTCCTCGGTGCCCGGAGGCGCGTCGTCGCCAGCCAACAGCGAAGGCGACATCAGCGGCGGCACCTCCCCGATAGCGGCCATACCCTCGCCCGTCGTAGTTATAGACAGAGGCGTGTCGACGCTGGTGGCGGCGGTGGTATCGCCCTCGGTAGCGGGCGGAGGCGGTGGTTCCGTGCCGGGGGTCGCACCTGTCCAGCCGGGCGGAGGCTGCGACCAGTTGGGAGGCGGAGGCATGCCTGCCCCCTGGCCCCAATCACCCCACTGGCCTGCGGCAGCTCCGCCCCAGCCCCACTGGCTCCACATGTCGGCAGTCGTCTGCCCCCACTGTCCAGCTCCCCACGGCGACGGCCCCGCGACCCACGCGGTGCCGTTCCAATGATGGCCGTTCCAATCGTAGCCGCCGCCCCACCCGGCGGTGGCGCCGTAGGCTTGTGTCACTTGCGGATTGTTGGGGTCCGGAGGCGGGTACTGCTGATACTTGCCCGGAAAGGCGCCAGTTTGTGCTGCCCCGGCTGTAGGATCAGCAGACGTGTAGTAACTCTCGACGGACGTCGATCCAGTCGGGGGCTGACTGAGTGAGGGAGGCGGCATCGGAGGCGGGGGCAGACTCATGTCCGGCAGCGGAGGCTCAGGCGCCTGAGGCTTGGAGGGAGGAGCGGGGCCCGCTTGCGCGACAACTCCGCTTGACTGCTTGGCTGCTGCACTAGTTGTGCGATATTCCTCGACTGGGGCCATCGGATCGAAGCGCACTCCTTGACTGGACGGCACAGTGGACGTGGCCGTGGTCAGGGCTGATGACTGCTGCGCTGTGGTGGATACGACGCTCGCCTTGGCTGCAGCAGTCTCAGAAGCTGTTGAATATTTCTTAGGACTTGGCAACGGCTTTTCCTTGTAGGTCGGTACAATGTTGTTTTCATCAGAACTTTTCATGAGAAGAGCGTCCTGATACAGTTCATCATCCTGGTTATTGTAGGGAGACGGCTTATTAGACACTGTCGTCAGAGTCACTGCGTCCGTTACTTTTTCTTGTAGTTTGGCCAAAATATCAGCAGCTGAAATCATCTGTTGGGTTGTACAAGATCCTGATTTATTTGGGCCCAGCCAATTCTGTTTACTTTGTTTAAAGGCCTGTATTAAGCGGCTTTTACTTGTTGCCAATGCTATTTCCTGATGAGTTTTTGCCCTTTCTGCTTTACTTTTCTTACTTCCTTCTGCTTTCTTATCACTCCCAGCATCGGTCTTCGTTTTCTTTTCATCTCTTTGCTTGCTCCTCTCTTTCTTATCGTCTTCTGGTTCACTGTCAGAAGCATTTAGCACTTCAGGAGGCACACGCTTTTTCACTTGGTCATCATCGTCGTCCAACATTTTTGCTGGCTTTAGCATAGTCTTACTTTTGATGCCAAGCTCAACCTTCACTTTTTCCGGCTCAGTATTAGTTTTGGATTCAGCAGCAGCAGCAGGTTTTTTTGCTGGCTCTCCCTTTTTAGCTACCTGACTACTAGTTTTGGATTCGGCAGCAGCAGACTTTTTTGCTGGCTCTTCCTTTTTAGCTACCTGACTACTAGTTTTGGATTCGGCTGCAGCTGACTCTTCCTTTTTTGCAAATGGATTTTGGTTCTTGCTTTCTTCCGTACCTGCTACGATAGCTTCAATTCTTTCAGCTTGAGTAGTTTTCTTTGTTGATAAAGATGATCCGACCTGCTGCATCCGTTGCAACTTTTTTGTTAGAGCACCGCTGTCATCATCAAATTCTATTTTTTGTACGCCAATCATCATGTCCTTGGAAATGGCTTCAGCTTGCTTTCCTTCTTTGGTCTTCTCAGCACTTTTAGGAGGCGGTGGTCTCTTTATTCGCGGCTTTGTTCCATAAACGCTCGCCTTTGCTAGTTCTGTCAGGTTAGTGTAGTTTGATTTACTCTCAGACTCCTTAGGAGTGTCTTTGTTAGAGTTATCTGAGCCTGCTTTTTCTTTTTGAGGACTGTCGCTGACTGATGTACCATACTCATTTATATATTCAATGTCTTTTTCTCCCTGCTCATTCTTATCATCATTCTTTTCAGAAACTTTAGTCTTTCTGTCATCTTCATCACTAACATAGCGATTTTCTTCATTTTTATTGCTAGCTACAGACTCGCTTTCTTTTCGTAGTTTTTCCCTTTGAGCTATTGCCTCCCTTGTAGCTATTGCCTCTTTCACATCCATTTCTTGTTGTTTGATCCTTTCTTTTTTAAGTTTGATATTCTCAACAATTTTTCCTGCTATTGCAAGATTCAGCTTGATGTAAGAGACTTGGTTCAATGCTACTGGCAAAATGAGCTCCAATATGTCCATTGCCAGTTGAGCATAACGTGATTTCACCACATCATAAGTTTGCTGAAGTAAAGTTTTAATAGCATCTGCCACCAGCCCTTCACGCACAATACCTTCATCCAGCATCAAAAGATTGTCATCTTTCGTGTCCATGGGAAGATTCAGTTTATTTCTCCTTAAGTCCTTAAGTCTTTCTCGTTCCTCCTGTGCAGCTTTTAGAAGTTCGAATGCAGCTGGCGGCTTGAACAAGGGTTTAGATACCTTTGGAGGAGGTTTCTTTGCCGCTTGAGCTGGCGTTAGTTTGGAAATCTTGGCTCTATTTGTGACACCGAGTTCTTCTCGCTTTTTTGCAGCCATTTCTTGACGGAAAGCATCTAATAATTTATTTCCACTTTTATTACCAGCTGACTGAGGCGTCTTTTTCGTTTTTCCATCATCCTCATACTCATCACTTTTGTTCTCTTTGAAATCGTATTCACCAAGAGAATTATCGGGAAGCTCTCCCTCTTCCAATTCTATTTCAATTTTCAAAGCCGCTGCAGCTGCTTCTTCTAGAACTTGCTTATCATGCATCTCTTGTAATACATGGCTATGAATTCCTAATAAAAGCGCCCAAATGAAGCCTTTATTTGGGTCCAATTCTTTCGGCATGGTTTTTGCAGTTTCAGGCATAAGTTTAATGATGTATTCTGCTTCAACGGTAAGAATCTCATGGAAAAGACTCCATGTGGTTTTCACTACATCTTCTATTTCGTCACCACTTGTTTCTACCTGCGTAATTTTCTTCGTGACTGCTTGAAAAGCTTGTTTAGCTTGTTCTTTGCGTAACCACTCATGTTTGCGTGAGGCTACTGAGGTGACAAACTGCATTTCTTCATCATCACTAATCCTCTTTTTACTGTCACGTCTCTTCTGCTCTTCCATATGATAATCCTTTCTATCACGACTTCTGCGCTCATGACTCCTTCTTTCATATCTATCTTTTGACCTATTTCTGTCATCGTCTGACGATGCATCAGCAACTTCATTTCGCCTCATCAGTCTTTCAGTAAAATCTGGCGAGTCTGACCCTGTTGCGCTCTCGGACTTAGCTTCATTTCCATCACTGTCATTTGCCTTTTCTACATCTTTCTTTCCTTTGCTTTTGCTCTTTTTGCTCTTGTCTTTCTTTGATTTTTTCTTTTCCTTTTTTTCCTTCTTGTGTTTCTTCTCTTTTTTCTTGTCTTTTTTCCTGTGTTTGATCTCTCCGTCTTCCAGCTCGTCCTCCTCCTGTCCGGTCGGACGCGATGGCGAATACTCATTTTCCGTTGGAGCTGTTGGGTCGTACATATCTTTCCCCGCTTTCTTTCCCTTTGAGGTCACTTTGCCCTCACGGGAACGTTTTCTATGAGATGGAGGTGGAACCCCTGCTGGTAAATTGGTGGAGCTCGCCAACGCTGTGGCGTTCACCAAGTCTGGTGCCGCCTTTTTGGCTACAAAATCCATGTAGTGATGCACCTGTCTGTGTACATCATAAACGGTCGACTCGGTGGAATTTCTTGGGACGGGATACACATTGTCAAAATCAGGTACTTGAGAAAGAGTGCCTTTCATCAAATTATACACCTGTCCTTCAAACTCTTCCATCGATCTTTTTAGGATGTAATCGGTTTTCAAGGACGACTTTATCGGCGCAGGCTTGGTGATTGTTGAAGGATCCAATCTTCCTAATAATAAAGCATCTAGAGGCTTCTTAGTCATCCAATTTCTCATGTTACTGAGGTGCTCTCGTTTAACAACCTCAGATTCTGCAAATGTACTCTCTAATTGAGTACCAATGGAAAGTTCATTCAAGTGGAGAAATTTTTTATCATATTTGCTGTGTTCTTGGCCTTTGCACACGTTTTCTAGCTCATTTCGAATATCCCTGTAATGCATATTCAACAAACCATCCAGAAGAGGTTTCTCATTCTTCCAATCAGAATCAACAGACCTTATGGCATAGTCTGATAATGGTCTAAACTGACAGAATTGACTAGGTTTAGGTTTAGCTTCAGCAATTCGAATATTATCAGGAACTGGATATGTCTTTTCTTTAGATGAAGGTTTCAAAGATTCCGATTCTTGTTTAGTAGACAATTCTAATGATTTCATGGAACCAAAATTTGTTGTACCTAAAGGTTTAAGATGCGAAAACGTGGGAGCTGGAGCCTTAGGAGCTTGAATTGGGGTGTTCTTAAGCACTGATTCAAATGCTTTAAACGTGATAGGTGTATCTGTAGAAACTAACGGTGTGCTATGCTGAATATTTCTTGTAGGTGCTGGGGTCCTTGGGGTTTTAACAGCTTTCTCAAACACATCTGATATATCTCTTGGAGTTTTAACAGCTTTCTCAAAAACATCTGATATATCTGGGACTGGCTGCGCTGCCTTGACTGGTGGTGATTCAGCAGAAAAGTCTTGTGTGGAAGGCTTTAATGTAGTCATTGTTCTATAAAATCCAGCTGGTATATCATGTGCTTTAGATTGCGCATCAGCGTCAAGCTCTTTTGAATGTCGTGCCATTTTTGCTGTAGGTTGTTTTTGATCTCTATCAACCTCTTTAAACGGCCTTTTCTCCGCTTCAAAACTTTGTCTTGATTGCAACATATCAGAAGGATGTCCTGATACCTGAGCTTGACCAATGTTTGTTAAATTTTGTGCATGTTTTGCCATTATCTCTGGCTTCGCTTCAACATTCTTAACTGGACAAGGTTCAACACTTTCAGCAACATCCATAGAACCTTCAAGCCAAGATTGAACCTTTTCCAACGGTTTAACCACCGCAACATCAGCAGGAATGCCTGCAGATAAAAAAAAATCGTGTAAGATAATGAAAATATGTTGTTTTGAGATATTGTCTTGTAAAATTCATCCACTTTTTGATAGTACAGCATATGCTTGAAAGGAAAATGAAACTATAAATAAATACATGAATATCTTAATTGTATATAGTTGTTATGTTGTAATATAAAAGTTGTTCATTATGCTTGACACCAGTACCATAAACAACTAACCAAAAACATAATAACATACCAGCATGTTTCAGGTCATACACATTGTCTGAATCTTTCTTCTCCTCTACTTTTGATGGAGGATCTTTCTTGTCAGGAACTTGACCACTGCTCGCCAGGAACTTCGGATTGACATGAACCTTAACAACAACATCTTTTGACTTTTGTTGATAATCATCACTCGCTCGATCTTGATCTATCCAATCAGCACTGTTGAAGCTTCCTTCCACCTCCTCCTCTTCCTCCTCCTCCTCTTCTTCCTCCTCCTCCTCGTCATCGTCTTCATTGTAGATGGAGTCACCTGGAAGATCTGAGCTCAAGCGAGGATCCCGAGACCTTATCACCTGGGACTGTATCAGGTCTGGCAGAAGCTCACGTTCAGCATTGGGCTGATACACTGAAACCATAAAATCAGTGCTTTTCACATATGATGTTAATTTTGAATGGACACAAATATTGAATATGTGAATTTATCTGGTTTTAAGTGCATTTTATATGTATATTTTACAGCTATTGTACATGTGCACATGTACCATACATGTATGATATACACTTGAGGACACTTGGCTATACATGTAGAACATACCTTTCCTTGACCGCGGTACAACGACCACAGGAGGCGTATACCATTTCATCATTTTTTTTCTCCCACTCATGATTGATTAGTCTGAAAGCACGTTTAATTCTACTATTAACATTCACACTGATAAAAAAAGTCTTGTATATCAAAGTGTAGATTTCATTTTTAACTATATCAAAGTCCAGAGAATCATCATTTAGATGGGATCACATTGACCACTATGATAAGGCAATGTGGTGTACAGAGGATCACATCACACATTACTGTACTGGGCATAAAACATGTCCACCTGAGACACCAGAAAGACCAAAGCGAATTACTCACTAACTCGCAAATCAGAGTGCTTAACCCATTTGCCGACTGTGGTTCAATATGCACCTGCCACTTTGGCGGTTGACTTTTCTATCAAGTTTTGGGCGCGTACACTTGAAAATAAAGCCGCCAATCAGCATGGATTCAACGATGTAAATAGATCAAATAATATTTTTTGACAGCCCCGCCAATGTACACAAACCTGACACGGTGACAATTGCAGTGTTTACTATCGCGTGACAAGTTTTCCATTGGTCAAAGAAGATGCTGCCATCGAAACTAAACCAATTACATGCCGTATAATCAAAACTCGTTCTGTAGATGGCCATCATAACTTTGCGTTCTTGGGGCACTCAGCAACAGACTCTACTTATCAAATATAGGTATCGAAAAGTAAAGGCTGCTCAAAAACGGGGAATATCACTTTCTAATTAACACTTGAAAAGGATTTTATATGGTGCATGGAAAATAATCATCTGTTATGTACTATATGAAGTAATGTTCTTGGCTGTAGAGCTTGTAGGTTCTGAGATCTTTGGGACACTTTTTCCAGTTAAGTTGTATGTAATAGTAAAATACATGCTCTTTTCGATGTCCATTGGGTAATCTGCATGTAATCTACAAGACTCAAGCATATATGAGCCGGCATGCACTGGTCTGGGCTATTGTGAAAATTTAAAAAAGCGGCAGTTAGTTCATTTTTTTTCACTGTTGTGGTACAAATTACAAAAGTTACACAATAACTATTAGTGTGCTCTATATCCATGATAATGTATAATGTTACACACAGAAATGTTATATTTCTCTAGTTTTCATATATGCAACTCGCATTTTATTTGGAAGTATTTTGGAGGAGTTATGACAATATTTGCAGCTCATAATTTGCCGAAATTGTATCTAAACAGACAGAGGGTTTGACTTGATTATCCAATTGTCTAGTGTCTACTCTTAACTATGAGTATATCATACAACGCCCTGCATGTTGTGTAACAAAGTCGTGTATACATGTCTTCTACCCATATAATCTATTGATAAACTCCATATATTACCTAAATTTACATGTTAACATGTTCTGTTGTGAAAAAGTTATTCAGGTATAATAGAAGAGTTGCTATCAACGAAGGCATGGTACGGACTAACAGGCAAAAATAAGACCGGACCACAATGGAAGACCGGACCACTGCGACCGTGTCACATCTAAATGTCTGATCTCTACTTGGCGGATACATACTTCAAAGTTTTGCCCATATGAACGCAGCTCACATCTTGCTATGGTGACTAAAATGCAAGACAATTAATGTTTGTGATTTCAAGTTGGCGTGCTTTATGAGAATCTGCAATGTTAACTGTTAATTGTCTAAGATTCATCAGGGTCTGGGGCAGAACCCTGTTGTGGAAGAGAGGGGATTTGCTGTATGTTAGCCCCCCTCCCCAAGTAGGTTTACTTCTAACCGAAGTCTGAACTACTTGAATTTTCATTCAAATGATCAAACATTTACAAGTCTCAATTAAATGAATGCAAATGTCATATTATCAGGCGCCTATCCTATATTGTGCTGAGATGTTTCCCTACTATGCTTCCGATATAACAGTATCAGGAGATGAGTGATTGGAACTCAAACTCCAAAAAAATCTATCAACAAAAATTGTCCGACACGCCTATTCATCATTTAAAAATGACATTCTAGACATGCAAACGGAAATGAATGAATGATTAATTCCGACATGTGATTTTAGATACTTTAATCATTCAAACAGCATCGGAATTTTTACATAATATAATGTATTTGACAACATCAACGTAGATGTTCAATATATCTTCAGTGTATCAATGTGAAATGCTTCAAACCACATTATCGAATAACGCTCATTCAAGGTTTTCCGTTTGTTTGTCTAGCACTTCTGAACGCAGTTTCCAACAATATCTACATATATGACAACCACTTTCAAGCTACTTCATTAATTCATTGGTTATGTCAGCATAGGATTGACACTTTTAATGGGTGTCAGACAAACGTTTATCACAAACCCACTCAATATTATCAACACCGATACACATTCGGTTTCATTATCACAGTTCATAATCACAGTACTTCATCCCCACTACATACCACGTATCACGTGCGTTGAGAAGCTAACGTGTTACGTTATGATTGGTCAATACAGATTATTGGGCGCAGTTCGATGGATCCTTAGCAAAAACGCTTTTCTTAAAAAGGGGGAATCTGTCAACAGAATTGACAGATAAAAATTTTGATTATGAAACACTTTATTTTGAATTTTATATATATATTAAAAAGTAATATATTTTCATGATTATGAATTTTAACATAAAAACCTTTAAATTGGTTTTTATTGTGGAAAAACCCAACCATCAACAATCAAAATT
>CM032663.1:50940075-50984333 GCA_019095985.1 Streblospio benedicti
GCATGGAAAATAATCATCTGTTATGTACTATTCTTCCCGGAAGAAATAGTTTCTTCCCGGAAGAAATGCGGAAGAAATGGAAGTTTGGTGGAAGTTTGGTTTCTGGTCCAAATGATTTGATCAGTAAAAGATGTATTATGTATATCTGAATTAGAATGACTGTCTTTAGTAATCAGAGCCTTTTATGGGTCAAATATCATAACAAAAAGCATATTGGAAGAAATAAACACAAAATGTATTCATAATTTCTCAATTTTATTCAAGAACAATTGTCTATATGCTCAGAACCCTTGTTTATGCCACAGCAATTACTTTGATGGGTTTTCATCCTACATGGTTTTATAGATTGTGACTTGCCACACTTGTTGCATTTGGCCACTTGTTTACGATTTTCCTGGATCTTCGTAAAAAAATTCCCATACCACATCCCTTTTTCTACTGCCACGATACATTTTGAAAAATTGTCTATAGGTAGCTATTTATCTTTCAAGTATTACTAATCTCATGTATGCTATATCATTCAAGAGTCATGGAAAATTAGGGAATTTTTTAAATGTTATCTATAAATGATTCCCTCTTTTTTATTGGGATATTGAAGTGCTTACTATGTTGTGAAAAGCATTCTATCAACAGTTGTGTGGCTTCCTTTATTTCATATAAAGAAGTGAATAACTAGATCAAAGGACAGTCTGAGGAAGTTCTAACATTTTGCTCCCTTTCATATTAAGCCACTAAACAATTCAAGTTCTTACTGAGTTGTAGGAAGATTTCTTTGAAATCCAATTACATTTTACTTGGGATTTATAGAATTTGCTACATTTATAGTAATAGCTAAATACAGCAAATACATAATACACAAATATACATATAGCTATTGCAGAGAATTTGGTAAGTATGCTAGCATCTTTAGCTTGTGCCAAAATTATTATTTTGTTATCATAGGTGCTTATTATCAGGTAAAAAAGGTACAAATTACTCGCGGAAAAAATATGGAATTTGGTATTTCTTCCGCTTCGGAAGCCCGCTTCGGAAGAAATGCTGGATGATTGGTATTTCTTCGGGTCGGGACGGAATAAATGTGGAAGTTTCCGCCAGCAGAAGAAATTGCCAACCCTGATTTGTAGGTCTCAATTGTCCGACATGCGTATTCATCATTTAAAACGACATTCTAGACATGCGAACGGAATGAACATTAATTGCGATAATGTGATTTTAGATACTTTTATCATTCAAACAGCATCGAAATTTTTACATAATATAATGTATTTGACAACATCAACGTAGATGTTCAATATATCTTCAGTGTATCAATGTGAAATGCTTCAAACCACATTATCGGAATAACGTTCATTCACGGTTTTCTGTTCGTTTGTCTGCACGCAGTTTCCAACAATATCTACATATATGACAACCACTTTCAAGCTACTTCATTAATTCATTGGTTATGTCAGCATAGGATTGACACTTTTAATGGGTGTCAGACAAACGTTTATCACAAACCCACTCAATATTATCAACACCGATACACATTCGGTTTCATTATCACAGTTCATAATCATGAGTGCTTCATTCCAACTACATACCACGTATCACGTGCGTTGGAGAAGCACGTGTTACGTTATGACTGGACAATTCAGATTATTGGGCGCAGTTCGGATGGGTCCTTAGCAAAACGCGTACAGAGGTGGCTTCTTTTGAAAGTTTGCACATTGAACGCTGCGTCGTTGAAATGGAGGATCTGTCAAGCATGACATTGGACAGCATCGAAACATTAGCATGGTCATAATGCAAATTACTTTGATTGTTGTTAATTTTATACTATATATTGAACGTAATATACCTTTCATGAGTTATGCAATGATTACAGCATAAAAGCCTTTAATTAAGCGTTTTTATTGCTGGAAAATGCCACAACCATCAATCAATGCAGAAACTTCCGGCTTTTTGATCTCCTTTAGACATGAGGAAAATTCGGCGTAGCGTCGTTCTCCATGCAGAGTAACATGTGTTTAGGGTTTATGCTACCATTTCCAAACACTTTATTTGATATTATCTGTAGTTGTGTTTGTGAGTTCATTTACTTGTGGGGAGCGTTCACAATTGACGTCAACCACATTTTGGCACATTGTGACCTCCCTCGCTTATCAACTTTAGTTAACTTCATGACAACCCCTCTCCCTCGTCAACTTGAGGCCCCCCCACACCTCTCCCCCGTCAACTATAGCCGCAATGTCAATTTCATGACATCCTGACCCGAACCCCAAATCGCTTAACCATCTAATCCAATATTTAAAGGGACATGCACAGCAAATGCCTCCTTATATAGATTGAATTAATAATTTTGTTTCTTGATACATTTGACATGTTGCTCCTAATAACTTACTAAGTATGATTTTACCATTGTTAGTATGCATTTTGATAATATATATACCAATGCCCATAAAAAGTGGACTGCCATATTGATTGTCACTTCATATCTCCCATGCAAAAAAGACCACTGCATGAGCTTGCAGACTTTATCACCCTTGCTCCGACAGCCAAAATTTGCTGCTCAGAAATATCTATTAAGGCTGTTCAGGTGTCAGTGTTTAGTACTGTTTACAAACATTGCTTTTTGGGTACATTTCATGTGAGCAAATTAGAGAATTAATTGATTACGAAGAAATGGAATACTGCACATAGATAAAAATGTATGTATTCAAATGCCTCAGCAAGTACTATTTATATGGCATAAAAGATTGAAATGACATGAAATTCACCTGTGCATGTCTCTTTGCCTTATTGAAATTGAATCTCTACGAAATTTTGTCAGGATGTGTTACACAACAATTGCGTTTCATGGGTAATATATATGATGATGTGATGTATGACCAAATATTCCACCAAATGCAAAGCATTTATTTTTAGCTCCATTATTTATACTACAACTTTATAATTAAATATCAATTTAACAATATGGGGGGGGGGGGGGCGCTATAAGACTTTGGGAGATGGGGGATTGGCTGGAAAAAATTGGGAGATGGGAGATGAGGCAGCAAAAGAGGGAGATAGCCAAACAAAGTGGGAGATGGGAGACAGATTTTTTCGACACATTTTTTTTTCAATGGGAAACCTTTTACAGAATATTTTTTGTTACAAGTGACTTAGACATCAAGCACTTATGTAATTTGCAAATTATTGGTTATGTAAAAATGTATTTGACTTGAAAGAAAAAGTAATAATTATTTACAAACTTAATATAGAAAAACAAACACAAATGTGTTGCATTCTTGGACATGTATATAGATCTATCAATATATTTGTAACAAAAGTTAGGATTGAGAACTACTACTAAATTCAAGTCTAGAAGGGTGTACTTTTGTATATGTCAAGTGGAGCGGGTGTCCCAGTTTCTGGGGCAGCTGACGGCAATGTCTCCGACCACCTCTTCTAGCATCTCTGATGAGCTTGTCTGTATTAAGGAGGTTGCAGTCCTTCAATTCGGATTTCACACATTCCATCCAAGTCTCTCTTCGATGCCCTGTACCCGCCGACTAGGGATCTTCATGTCCATGACAAAATTGATGTAAGAGGATGATTGTTTCATATATCCGTACAATCTAATAGTTTGAGAGTATTTGAGTCTACCTCTACCAATACGAAAGTCAAACTGTTTGGTGTCTTTTGAATCAAAATGTGAGAAATATTATATGGACCATTTTATAAAAGAGTCATAAGAATATATTTGTTAAAAGGTTAATCATTAGTAATGTAATTATTATGCTCTATGGCATCAATTCTAGTCAGTTGTTTTTCCATGTTTCACCGAGGTCCACTATGGAAATAAGACTCTCCATTTTAAATGGATGTCTTTTTAGTGCTCCTTGTTTGTCACGTGGTTCTTTTTTTATTATATTTGTATATCTCTTTTCAATTTTATGTGAGAACAATCTGAAAGGATTCTTGTATCAACAACAACAAAATGTATGCTATGAGATCAAATAGTAGGGACATAGAAGCAAACAATATTTTCAAAGAAATAAGTTCTTGAATTGTTACTGTGCATGAGCTGGTCTTCACAGCCTCTTTCAATTAAACCAAACTGCCTACTTGATTTGACCTTATAATAACCTGCTTACCACAACAATACAATTACTTGAGAATGCTTAAAAGGCATTAATAGACTGCAGATCAGAACAAAGGGCGCCCATGCTTCTTATTATGTAAGAAGTGATTTTCCTATTTAGTTATCTATTTATTATTATTGGAAGACAGAACACAATTGTTGTGCTATCTGCATGTTAATTAGCTGGAGTCATTTATTTGGATTTGAGATGCACTGTATATATTGAGATACACTATTAGGTTTTGCATAATACTTTGGAAAAGATCATATTAACACTCTAGAAAACAGAATATGCCTTTTATATAATATATTATGAAATATTAATACTTAGTATATTTAAAGAATGGAAGTTGTTTTTTTTTACTTTTCCATAAACACATAGTGTGTATGTCTAAGTATAATCTATGGCCCTTGCCCTTAAAATGGAAAATACCAAAGTCATAAAGTTTCATTAAAATAATTACCAAATACAAAGGTAATCACCATAACAATCACCAAGTATTTTATAGGTGCAAGTCCAATTGTGTAACTGAAATCACTTCATAGCATTTGCTTGCACTACAAGTACAATTTCTAAAGTGTTGACTGTGGTCAAGAAATTTAGTTAGCAGCAGGTCTAAATGAAGTGTTTACTATTTTACATGAACCATTATTACATAATGGTACACAGGTAATTACTGAAACAATCACACAGGTGCAAGTCCAATTGTGTAACTGAAATCTCTTCTATGGCATTTGCTTTCTTTAAGTGCTTTTTCCAACTTGTTAACCGGGGTTAAGAAAGAGATTTAACATAACTTGGGGCCCCTGAAAAAATATACTTGGGGCCTTGTCTGTTTTGCTGCTTACGCATAAAAAAGAAATATGCGTAAAAATGTTGCTCAATCTGGGGCCCCAAATAATGTTTAATAGGGCCCCTTGTTATTTGAGGTTCTGGGTTGTTTAACAGACTTGACATAACTTGGGGCCCCTGAAAGAATACATATATACTTGGGGCTTCTTCTGTTTTGCTGCTTTAGCATGAAAAAGAAATATGCATAAAAATGTGGGCAAAATCTGGGGCCCCATAAAAATGTTTACTAACCTTGTTACTTGAGGCTTTGGGCTGTTTAACAGATTTCATATAACTTGGGGCACCTGAAAATTGTATACTTGTGGCTTCTTCTGTTCTTGTGCTTTCGCATATTTTTAAAGAAGTACAAGGAAAAATGTTGACTAAAAATGGGGCCCCATATTAACTTTTTTTTTACAGTTCCTTATTATTAGAGGCTTTTGCATCAAAACATGTGCGCGCGTAAACATTTTGCCGAAATCTGGGGCCCCCAAAAAACTGGCTGCAGCCCGCTCACCCCCTCCCCCCCCCTTTAATCAGGTACTGCCTCAAACATCAAATGGTTCGTGCTTGACAAAAAGGACACACAATTGACGATTTTTTGGGCGGGGACGTTGTGGAAAGAACAAATCCTCATCAGCACAGTCAGTCGTCGCTTCATGGGATTGATAAGCCAGTTGCTTCAAGTATTTCAGGCAGTCTTGTTTAGCATGATGCCTTTGTTCAAGCATTTCACTGTGAGGGGCAAAGCGTGCTGGAGAGGACATATCCAATGATTATGTATAATTGTTGTAATGTGAAAGAAGTGGTCCAAGATTACGCCCAATGTAAGTAGACAGTAAGACATAGGTATAGGTATGCATATGTCTCACGTGCCTAGATGACTGCTTCGTAATAATCGGTAGTGTAAGTAGGCTATGACTGTGATTGTGGCTGCAAGGCTGGTAGGCTAATAATAGTATCAAGGCGGTAAAGTGCCATTGCGTAAGATTGATACAGGTGCGAACCAAAGTATATGCACTGTGTCAAGGGAGATTGGTGCAGTGGTTAGCACTTCCGCCCATGAAATATGACTGGTCTGAATCATGGACGGGAGACCATGAGTTCGATTCCACGATCTATCTTCCAAATAACTTTACATAGCCTACCCGATTATTTCACAGTAAGTTGTCCGAGGCCTGGCGATTTCTGAGCTCTCTGACACCAAGGTCACCTTCGGCGATGGGTTCAGTGAGATGGCCTGCTTCGGAGATGGCTTTGGGGGGGGGGGGGGGGTGTATTTATGTTTCGATCTATGTTTCATCGTTATTTCATTCTCATTTTTTCAAAATTTTTGTTGGTCATTGATGATTATTGCATTGTTTTTATTTATTTCTCTCTGAAAAATGTTTATTTCTTTAACTCTTGTGTTTGTTTCCTTTGAACCAACTTCCATTTAAGAACACCTCAATATTAAGATAATACTGAGCAAGCCTTCATACCGTGAGCATCCACAAGGAGACAACCACTTTATTAAGACCACTAGGAGTGAGCCCCTGGGTGGTATTAATATGCACTGCTGTAGCATCGGATTTCATAAAGGTTGTGTGAGGTGTCCCTTTTAGTGAAGTGTCTCTATTAGTGAGATGTCAGTTTTACTGTACAGTAGATGTCCGTATTTGAGATGTGTCCCTATTATTGAGGTGGTTTCCTCGCTGCGCATGAGATTTTAGTGCAATAACGTCGTAGTTCGTAAAAGTTGTATGAGGTGTCCATAGTAGTGAGGTGTCTGTATTAGTGTCAACACCCATACTGCCGCAAGGCAGAGTTTGACAGACTCTAGCCAGGCTGGAAAATCCTCGCTTTTTATTGCCTTGCATCTCATTCGCCTCATTCGCTTACTCAGGGTGAAAGGAAAATCAGCCGTAGAATAGAGCATGTGTCTAACCCAATTTAAAATGCATTGGAGGATCAGTGCGATTTTTTTTTGTCTATCAAACATGACGTAGCGCGTGGTGCTATGGGTAGCCACTTATTGTGGTGTCTGTATTAGAGAGGTGTCCTTATCAGTGAAGTGTTTGTATTAGTGAAGTGTCTGTAGTACTGTATTAGTGACGTATCCTTATTGTCTACAAGTCTAACATAGAGAACAAAGCTACCTTTTTAAATAATCAAGTGTGTGCTTGATGCAAGTTATCCACTTGATGTAGTATGCTGCTGACACTGACGGGTGGATCCTCTCTACACGATTGGCCCCGTGGGGCGGATCGGTCGAGCCTTATCCAGCGCGGCCCGTGATGTCCATTCTCGTGCCCCGCATTCTGATTGAAAAATCAATGTGGCTTCCTTTTTCTGTGGTGATGCATGGTGAGATATCGGCTGATGCTCAGTGGTTGAGCGGGATGGTGAGACAGTGCGGTGGTTCACACCGTCGTGTATACATGTAGTTTACCCACGCTCCAGTGGCCATTCTATGTAGCAGACAAATATTTATAACAAACCAATGGCAGGTTCTGTACTGCTTCCGGTACTTTACATCTTCGGTTTTGACGGCTTGATCATTCACACTGTCTTTACAAGTACATACATGTTTTATACCAACCCGTGGGCAACCCAGTTGTGGCTTTTATGTAGAAAAATGTTATTGGGTTAAAAAGACATGCACAGGTGAATTTTTTATTTCATATGTACGTTTTATGCCACATAAATATAATGCTTGCTGAGCCATTTGAATGTATACATTTTTATCTATTTGCAGTGCTTCATTTCTTGATAATTAATCTCTTCTCTGACCTGGTTCCATAGAATGTACCCCGAAATAATGTTTGTAAAAATTGACACATAATCAGCCTTAATCAATATTTCTCACCAGCTAATTTGGCTTTCGGCGCACTGTTGACAGAGGCTACAATATCATGCAGTGTTTTTAAAGCCGAGCTTCGCAGAAGACTCGAGCTTTATAGTGGTCGTAGGCGTTTCATTCTGTTCCCGGTCCACCGCCACTACGTATACTATAAGCCTATTCAAAGGCGCTGAAATTAGTGCCCAATTTGAATTTTTCAATGAAACTTGAACCAGCCGACAATCGCCGATGTTAATGAGCTGGGGAAACTCCAATTACATTGCAGCCGATCAAAATTAATACGCCATATATATACATGCATGTGCATACTAATGAGAAACCGGTTGGTGTGTTTGTTCTTTTTTCTGTCTATCCGGCATGCATGCAACAACTTCGATTTATATCGCATGTTGTAGTAATTTCACGCACATTTCATTCAAGAGAGACTTATAACAGGACATACATTAAACAAATATCATGTTAAAGTTTGCTTAACAGCGGTATCTCAGTTTTTATTACGATTATAAAGATTAGCGCAACAACCTCGATTATCAAGTCATTGCCACCATGGTCACTATATATATATATATGCACTCCCGGCCGATATTACTGCATAACAATCTCAAGTCTCACTCCTTTGATTTGTAGTAGTGTGTCAGCTTCAGACAATGTAAGAACTGTTGTTCAGGGATTAAATATTATTAAGGCATACACAAAACATTATAGAATGCAGTAAAACGTGTAATACGCGTAGACATGTATAGTAGAACCAATCCACTAGGACCACTTCTATAAATTGACCACCTCTATAATACGACCATCTTTGCAGTTCCAATACCAACGCGAATCTCTATACAGAGAACACCTGCACATTGAGACCATTTGATGTTAGTCTCAGGGGTGGTCCTAATAGGACGGGGGGGGTTCTACTGTATGTGTGTGTAGTAATATGTTGAGTTCTAGCAGCAAAACATCTACCAGTTTCTATAGAGTTTTATCTTCAGGCTCTTTTGATGTGTCTATTATATCAACACTACTTAGAACTACATCGGTACTGGATGATCTAGGCTCACTACTAGGCTAACAAAATCCCACCCAGGCCCTGTTGCCCACAGTGGTCCTTCGTTCAACCAGGCTCTGAAGTGGTTGATCGAGACTAACAACGTAAGTCTCAATACGTTCTGCGTACAACGTAGCCAAACAACGTACGCTTACGTGCGACGTACGTGGTATCCAATGTGCTAACCACATATATCAAGCAAGCCTTGTTTTATTTTTGCAATACTTTTCTAAATAATTTACGATGATTAGCAATCTCAATTCTTCACACTCGAGTAGAACTGTAACTGCAGTCAAACCACTACCTTTTACAGAACTCGACTTTGCAAGCCACGATGGCTATTTCAAGAACTTCTTCAGATTCCGCCCATTTACCGAGTTAGATTTTGCGAGTCGTGATGGCGTGTACAAGGATTTCTTCCAGAAATCAGAAAGAGAATCTTTGGAAACAGATAGCAACGTGACTACTGTACAGCCAGTTGAAGATTCTGATTTGTCAGAGATAACAGAAGAACCAAGACTCGTCTTCAAGTCACGTCCATTTACCGAGCTGGATTTTGCGAACCCAAATGGCGTTTTTAAGGAGTATTTCCCGAAATCTGAACAAGAGAGTAGGGAAGTCAATACTTCTAGTTCTTCGCGTTCTAAGGATATGTCAAGAAAAAGGAGACTCGTGATCAACAGGAACACAACTGTTATTCCATGTGACACAGACTGCGTTGTACCTCGTAAGAGGAAGTTTGTTGTGAGAAGAAGAGTTTAACCACTTTTCAGTTTTGAACAGTTGCAACAAAGTTAACATTTTGGGACTATAGTTTTTATTGTATTCATTTGGTCACATGTTTATTTATTTAATACTTTTTGGTTGGAACCCTTACTTTTACTACTCTATTGGTTTATTCTAGCTCGTTTAACATATCCATAATAGATATGTATTATATATCTTTAAACTACATATTGCTGGAATAAAAATACCACCCAACCAGAAAATCTTGCCTTTTTTTTACATTATCTGCACTTTTAAAACAAATTTTAAGATTTTGATGTTTTTTTAAAAATTCTTTCTACACCATTTTAAAAGTCTAAGTGACTTAATTTCTAAATAACTTAATTTAGCTTAAACATTATTCAATATGTCTTTATATTTCCCCATAAAAATGATTGTGAAAGATCATACATCAATGTTATCAATAATCATAGCAGTATATCACTGATGTAAAATATGTGGCACGGCAGCCATCAATTTTTCTCTCAATACCCATGAGTCAGGATCATGACCAGGGAGTGTGTAAATACTACATTACACCCTCCCCTCCCCCAATCATCACCACTATTCTTATTCACATGCACACAAAAAATATTTGTTCTATGTCAGAAAATATGTCTATATGGATAAGACTAGTGTTTTATTTTATATAAAAACGAATCATACGCATAGATAGTATACGATGCCCAATGCTACACTTATTTGTCTAACTGTCGCTCTATCATGCTCAGCAGCTCACGTTTGCAATTAGCCGATATTGCTGTGTGAAAATTCTGAATATGATGACATAATTAAATATGAAGGTTTGCGAGCCCACACCCACACTTACCTGCACTTGCCTCTGGCACGCTCCATTTATTATTTAGCTTTGTTGCCCTGCCCAAAAGTAGTGGCCCATTTTTTTTACATTGACATAAATTGAAGGGCTGCTGCTAAAAGTGATAATAATTATGCAACCAGTAAAATTGATTGACAATGGAGTTGTGAAAGATCATGTGCATACCTGTTTCGGTAAGAGCAGCCTCTTTGTTTGGGCCTCTTGCGATTAGCACACTATAAATTTAGCAGTGAGAATTCTGGTTTTAAAGCCGAGCCACCAGAAGACTCGAGATTTATAGTCGTCGTAGGCGTTTCATTCTGTTCCCTGTCTACCGCCACTACCTCTACAATAAGCACATTCATACGTGCTGAAATTAGTGCCCAATTTGAATTTGTCAATGAAACTGAACAGCCGACAATCGCCGATGTTAATTAGCTGGGGAAACGCCAATTGCATTGTAGCCATCAAAATTAATACGCCACTACAACTACCGTGTAACAATATTGCTCAGAGTTTTAAAAGCGTTAGCAACAGCCGGTAAAACCGCCATTAAGCAACAGTTATCAAAAATAATCGTTTTACCCTCTGTGCAATGTGCAGACAGATTTGTAGTAAGTGATGCACGTTGATGTTATTTTTCTGCCTATGCATGTTAAATATTATTTAAAATGAAACAAATGTTCTTGATTTAAGATCAATGATTTGGAAATGCTGATAAAATATTACTGCCGCCTTATGATGTGTGAATAAATAAAATATGAAAAACATCACTTAAACCATTGTACTTTATTTCACTATAAGTCATGGTTACTCAGCATAAAAGTGAACACTGGAGTTATTTTTTAAAATATTATTTATTGAAACTGTTCATGGTCAAAATTTACGGCAAAAATAGTGGCCCATCAAGTACAGAATTGACCCATTGATTTGCCTTTTTACCAAGGGGCCAATTGTCCCACTACAAGTTTAGACCAACAAGAACTTTGCTTTATTATGTCCTGACACAGTTATGTACACAGATAAGAAGTATCTTTAGAGAAAATGAAATGATTGTAGACTAGACTAGTATTTGCCTTATGACTCACCATAAGCTGGAAAAAGACAAATAGGATGGATTATAAAGTGTTATGCAGTGCTGACTATCATCAAGGGGATGAATTTGTATTTAGTCATCTATCTAGGGGTAGACAATGTGTTGCTAACTGTTTTATATTTCTACTGACTGCATTTGAAGAAAATTTTACTATGCACTCCCAGCCGCATAACATTCTCAAGCTCGACTTTTCAGGAGTCTCAGTCCTTTGATTTTCCCCAGGAGAGATATGGAAGTGACAACCAATATATCAGTCCACTTTTTTAATGGGTATACAGATATTTCATAAAAACACCTGAGAAAAACACATACTGATAATTGTGAAACCATAAGTTATTTGGCGCAACATGTCAAGTGTATCAAAAAACAAAATGACTAATTCAATTTATCTAAGGAGGCATTTGCTGTGTATGTGATAATGTCCCTTCAAACCTACCTCAAAAACAAAATCAACATACTCCGCTTTTCTTGGCAATGTAAGATCGTACGTTTGATGTTTGGTATCTTTGGTATCTGAATATTTCGGAAGTGGGACTTGTGATTGGTTAAAGGGGGGGGGGGAGGAGGAGAAAAAGAAGTGGAAGAAGAGGAAGAGTAAGAAGAAGAAGAAGAAGAAGAAGAAGAAGAAGAAGAAGAAGAAGAAGAAAAAGACAAAGAAGAAGAAAAACACAAAGAAGAGGAAGAGGAGGAAGAAGAAGATGAAGAAGAAGGGCTTATGACTATTGATCTGGCTGCCAATTCTCCCCAAATGTCGTCTGGTGGCTTGTGTTTTATGTGGACAACCACTTTCCATATATATGTAAATTATTCATGTGATTGCAACTTCACAGCGCCTTTGCACAAAGGCCGAGCAATGCTCGATCAATCCCCCAGCTTAAACACCAGGCCCATACAATGTCTTTAGGGATGGAATTCGTTACCATCGTGAGCTTTCAGGG
Organism: Streblospio benedicti; assembly: GCA_019095985.1. NCBI lineage: Eukaryota > Metazoa > Annelida > Polychaeta > Spionida > Spionidae > Streblospio > Streblospio benedicti. Next base: position 50,952,510 of record CM032663.1, read on the forward strand.
ATGGAGCTTTTTGTTCGACCCTCACACTAAATGAGGTTTGCATTGTTTTGTGGTTATTGTGTTATCCAGTACTTTCTAAGTGGGTATTCGACTTTGTCCAATGAGCATTTTCTTCAGCTTATACAAGTTCTTTTCTAAGCCTTTCCCATCAAATTGTACTAACAAAATGTGGATTATTTGGAAATAACTTTCAACAGAGTGCGTTCTGTGCTTAAAAGAAGTTTAATGCATCAATCCAACCCTATCTGTGATTTTTATATTCAAATCACAAGTTTGCACATATTGTGCCGTGAATGTGTTAGCCTACAGTGCAAAAGAGATTCCCATAGACTCGTGTCGAACTGTTAGTGCACAATACTGGCACCGAGTCTGCTCTAATCTGGCAATAAGATACACTAGATGACCAAATCCATATGTGTATCTCTCCATGGCTTCACGGCCATTTCTTTCATAAGGCAATGTCAACTCGGGAGCGTCTAATAACGTATTTAGGGGAAAATGTCGATCAGACTTAACACCAATCAGAAGCAATTTGCTTATCTGTGGTGATTGACAGCTGAGACGGGTTAACATCATCCGGATAAAACAAGCTGTTTGGATGAGGGGTTATGTTCAATAAATTTGCCACTTGAATAACACAATAGACGATGATACGAGGACAATCAGCTGCGCCGCATCTATCGCAAAAACAGCCAAGCAATTTAGCGTGGCCGCTCCATCACCTGGCCGCTGGTCCATGTCACAATCATCTGACCTCAGCAGACCTCACCCCGCAATCACCCGGCGCCCGGGACCATGTTTATGTATCGCCTCCATCTCCGTCTGTCAAGTCGGCGGAATCCTCTCCTGCGGGGAAGCACCGCTGCAGCCACACAGTCAATAACACTGTGCGAAAGCGACCACCGTAACTCTGAGTTACGGTAGTCATTTATAATAATGTATGAAGAGATCCGTTTGCACTTTTATATAAAGTACAGTTATTAAATGGCTTTATATTTTTTTTTGCAGGAAGCCAGTATGATGCATGTGCCATCTGCGTGCTGCATAATTTCATTGAAGGTTCCTTTGATGGTTGCATAAAATGGAATTTTAATTTATTTGGTGACTAACGTAACTCTCGGGCCTGGTTTGTTAGAGTTACGGTAGTCACAGAAACTGAGTTACGGTAGTCACTTACGTGACTGTTTTCGAGCAAAATATATAATCATAATGTTGTTACACACTTAAACTGCATGCTCTCTGGAGTAAATATAATAAAATCTACACATGTGTCATCTAATATCATGAAAGCGAACATACAATAAGCAGAATAGTCGCGTTTCTAATCTGAGTCGGGCACTGTTGACGACGCCATTTCGGCAGAGGTACGGTAGTCGTTACGTAGTCGCTTTCGCACAGTCAATAAAGCTGCTCACAGAAAGGAAAAACTGATCTTGGCTGCATCTTTGGCTTCAAAATTGGAAATAACGAGATGTGATGTAAGCCGGAGAGACGGAGAAACCGCTTGGTTATTGCGTGTTGGACTCTTCACCTGCCAGTTTCAATGCGCAGGTGCATTTTGCTAAAGTGTCTCACTGTGAAATGATGAGGTTTGTGTTTGTAGTGAAGCTTTCTCACGGTCACAACGGGCCACCATGATCCGGTGTAAATTATACACACTTTGCCTATTACGATTCCGATATTTTGTTTGTAATAACATTGTACATTAAAACATCACAATAAAACAAATAAGACAATAAATATATACATTGTAGTACCATGAGATTATAAACAGGGAGCACTAAACATCTTTGCTATCTAAACACAAGTCTATTTCCATAGTGGACCCTATTGTGTTGTCACAATGACTAGATGACTAGTACACAGAATTATATGACAGTTACATTACAAAGAAGAAACCATTTAATTAAATAAGAATAATTTACATTTATATTTGAATGAACTCTATTCTATCAATTTCCAACTAGTTGGTAAAGAATTCCATAATTTGGCTATTTACTGAGATTGAAAAAGCTAAAAACGTTTCCGTGTAAGTCCCAATGAATGCCCAACAGCACACAAAACCCATAGCACTGTTCAAAAGTTACTCCAAAGAAAACGAGCCTCATTGAGCGCTCTGCCCGAATCAATACCAGCCGGCTCCTCAATCCCCGCCCGAGTGGCGGCCATTCATCAGGGTGCATTATGGAGGCCGGGGCGTGGGCAGCATGCGACACGGCCGAGTGTGTAAATGTAAATGTAAATGTGGTTATTTATAGTCGGTATTCACTGTTATCGTGCTCTAGGATTTTATGGTATTTACACCAGAATCCTTGTCACACGCCCTTTTCAACTCCCCGGAGTATGTCATTAATTCATCCATGGTAAGTCACAAATATAATAGGCCATCGGCCCTTTCGGGAATGATTTGTACAGCACATCGCTTCTATCCGTAGCGCAGACGTGCTAATCACTCACATTAGCGTTCACTCGCCTGATCTGTACCTATTTAACGCGTAGGTACCACGAAACAGTGTGCAGCGTGAAAGCAGTGCTAAACACCCACCATCAGACCCGACCGGGAATCGAACCCACGACCTTCTGGTCACAAGTCCAACTTCCTATCCACTCGGCCACGGAAGCACACATGTGTGGGGCATGGACCGAGTGTGTGGCATGATGTGTGGTACAGTTGGTTGTAGCCTTTCTCGTGCTGCATCAATAGCCACTTAAAACATCACTAGGAATGTTGCAGAAATACTGCAGATGTAGATGTGTTTGGCACAGTAGATGTGTTTGGCACATTTCATAGGCAGCCTCCCGCGCAACCCTCACCTCTTTACATATTTTTTATACCAAAATATCTTATTTTCTTAGGAGTTTGATGCAGATGTCGGGTGACTGGCTAGGTATTAGCCAGTGATCACAGAGGAGTATAATTATTGAAGATGCGAGTGACTGGCTAGTTAGCCAGTGATATGCAAGTAGTGACTTGAATTCTGCTGCAGATCCACTCTGGGATGAGACAGGTGAACCAGTTGCAGTACTATATGGTGGAGCTTCGTTGGCGCTATAGCTTCATACTGTGAGCTATCGATCACGAGAACGAACCCCATGAAAGCCCTTAAGTTCCCACCCCTTTTCTGAAAGCCTGGATCTGCCAGTGCATTCATCGACACTAATTCGGATGTATGTTGAACGGGCACAGACAAGCTGGCAACAAACTACTGGCCATGTTCAATTCTCACAGACAAGAGACAGAGTGGCCATCAGCAGCAGAGTGCTGGTCTACTCGGCCTTGAAATAGCCACATGATGGAGTGGGGCGGCTGCACGGAGACGGATGGACCTGCCTGTGTGGGGGAGACTGCAGTGCGAGGGTGGAACGACGTTATAGCAGATGGTAATAGCCTAGTGCAACCGGACTCTGCAAACCAGACCCCACACTCACAACTCTGGTTGATGGAGACTGTACGATGGTAACAACATAAACCCGGCGCTAGACGTGCATTTCTACATTTTCCCCGTGCACGTTCTGTGTAATAACTACAATACCAAAACCCCCACCGTACACACCAGACCAACTTGGTGAGCGCACGCCACCACTGGGTCTCCATTGATCGAGACTATTTCCAGTGATGTGGAGAGAACGTCGTACAAATCACGTGGTCTGTGAGAAGTATCCTCCATTTTCTACCGAGTACGTGTCATTGGTTACAAATTTACGCGAGCATCCCCCTCCTGCTCGCCCGGGCAGGTGCTGTAATTGGTGTCGGGTGCGGCCCTAAACCAGTCCCCGCTGACATTTATTGCGTCACGGCGGCCGCTAATGAGGGAGACGCCGTCGTCACGTGACGTGACGTCATGAGACAGCAGCCGATTCTCGTGAGCGTCCCAGCTCGTGGCTTCCGGTTCTATAGCTACCACAATGCTTTGCCATGTATGGATTTGGTTGTCCCCATCGCCTAGATCATAGGCAGATCCAGGGGGTGGGGGGGGGGGGCGCAGAGGGTGCGCCCCCCTTTCCCCACCAAAATACTTCATTTTCGTATGGGTTTTGCCATGTCCACCATCGATTGTGCGCATACGTAACCCATGAAATCCCTTAAGTGCGCCCCCCCCCCATTTTAAAAAAACCTGGATCTGTCATTGTAGATTATTCTAGATGCGCACGCCAGCACCTCGACACACGTCACCAGATCGTCACGTCACTAAAACATACGTGTGACGACCTGCTAACGCATGTCGAGGTGCTGGCGCGCTCATCTACCAAATTTTTATATGTCGCAAAATCAATATTAGGGGAAGAACTGGACAGCACAGAGTTTTAGCCTACTTACATCAAGCACCTGCCTCTTGACCTCTTGACCCCGGGGGTGAGCAGCAGGAGACCGGCTGTTTTCAGGCTGCTGCTCACGTGACGTGCCTGTCGTTTGGCCTCGGCTCGAGCAGCGCTAATCTAATGTAGCGGGACAACTATTGTCACCGGCCAATCGTAATTGGTAGTTATAGGTTTGCTCGAGTGCTCCTAGTAAATGGGCTGAGTACAGAAGGGCTCAGTACAAGGTGAAGTTCCTTGTTAAACGTAACCAACAAATATGTGTCTTTTATATATGAAATTGAAATGTATGTGTCTATATGTTTATCACACATTGATGTTCTACGTTCAAACTGAATTATGTAAATTGCATGTATTTTTTGTGTTTGTATATACTCATATAATAAGTCATTTTAATTTTCTTTAGTATTTGTAAAGGTGACTGATAAGCCCTGAAGGCCTGGGTATAACCTGTATAACATATCATATGCTAATCATAATGTATACCATGCCACTGTAATAAAATCTATCAATCAATGAAATCAATCAACCAACCAACCAATCAATCAATCAATCAATCAATCAATCAATCAATCAAATATTCTACGTATTCTAGAACAGCACAGCCCATGCTGGTAGCAACAGTTTCACCGTATTCTTAAATGAGAGCCATTGGTAGTTCCTGCAGCATCAATCATGCAGATTGAATTGGCGACATTAGCGTGTAGATTGGGTAAGTGTCTCCTACTGTCTCCATCCACCAAACCTCCTCACGGCCACAGCGATAGAGAGCGTGCTTGGGCGAGGCTACGCATTACACGTTCCAGTCCGAATATAAGTATGCAAACGTCACAATAATATAAGTGGGAGTATTAGGTACGTCTAATGTCACAATATAATGGGATATCAGATTTGTCAGATGTCACAATATAAGTGTGAGTATTAGGTACGTCAGATGTCACAATATATATAAGTGCCATATTAAGCTCAAGCGCAAATGTTTCTTATGGATTGAATACTAAAATGTGTAGATCAGCATCAATCCTTCTACTTTAAAACTTTGCAATAAAATGTTAGGGTCACCATGTTTTTAATATTGATGAAATAATCAAATTACACCCCCCTTTTTTGTATTTTGAGTGCAGTTCGTCAATCCTTCAAGTTGACAGTTTATCTTAACAAAACTTATTGTATATCAGGCCTGTAGCATTGGAAAACTGTGAAGAATATTGAAGCAGAAAAAAAAGTTTGTTTAAAAGGGAAATTTGCTCATTTCAGGTCAGCATCGCTCTCGGCGCTCTGCGTCGTCGTGAAATATGAAGTAAAATGGCATTTATTTTAGAACAAAATGAATACTTTACACATTGTCAAACAAATACTATGTGCTAATATATGGTTAATACATTTTTAAGTATCATTCGCAGTGAGCATTATGTTTGAAATAATTAGAACAAAGTATTGCTAGATAACTAATCATGGATGATACAGTAACAGTTGTTTGATTTTTACACTAGAAATACTCTACATTACACTATAGAACTAGTGATTTAGGCCCATATTTAGTACTGTATTCATATTTTTGTCTGAGCTTGAACTATGTATTAAATCTGGCCCTGAACAGTAATTTTACCACGAAAAAAATTTGTGTGCCCCCATGATATTCCATTAAAGGAAAGTTTATATTTTCCATGTGTAAATACTAGACGTTTCCGAAAAAGTTCGTATGAGACCGTTATGTATAGAATCTAATTGTGCAGTATTAGATACAGGTGAACTAGAAATACCTTAAAATTGCCTTTTATGTACAACATTTTGATAAAATTACAATTATTGATATATTCAATCTAATCTATTTACTGTTTATTGGGTATTTTGTATTGGAATCTGTATGCCTTGACATGTTTTGTGAACAAGATATTATCTTATTAACAAGACTCATTTTATCCTATACTGTGTTTGATGAGTTGTTGAATTCAATGTTCTGTTAACAATTTTTTGTTTGACTCGCATTGCACTACCGCGAGTCTCAATTTTCATTAGCATCAAACATTATCAGGTACATCAAATGTCACAATATAAGTGCGATATCGGGTACGGGAAATGTCACAATATAAGTGTCATGCTTGGTACATCCTAGGACTAAGAATAAACTTCAATTATTAGTCCTAGGTACATCAAACATCACATAATAAAGTGGCTCAAGGGCAAATGTTTCTTATGGTTTGGATACTAAAAAAAAAGTGTAGATCATTATCAACCCCTCTACCTTAAAATTATGCAATAAAATGTTAGGGTTACTATGCTTTTAATATTAATGAAATAATAAAAATTACAAAATACAAAAAACCAAAAAAAACCCCACAACATCATTTTTTGTATTTTGAGTGAAGTTCGTCAATCCCTCAAACTGGCCTTTTTATCTTAACAAAACTGAAATATCAGGCCCGTATCATTGGAAAATTGTAAAGAAATTTCAAGCAGGAAAATAAAAAGTCTGATAAAAAGAAAGGAGGCGAAATTTGCTTATTTCAGGTCAGCATCACTCTGCGTCATAGTGAAATATGAAGTAAAATGGCTTTTTTGGGGTACAATATGAATACTTTACACATTGTCAAACAAATAACATGTGCTAATAATATATGGTGATTCTATGGAAATTAATAACGTTTTATGTATCATTGGCGGTAAGCATTATGTTTGAAATCATTAGAAGTATTGAATAGCCATTTTGAATAAAAAAGACAAAACAAACGCGAGGAAGTGAAACCCGTAGAACGGGTGAAGCAAAGCCAATTGCGAGATCACCTCCTCTGCAAGCCTCTTTACAGGCCATATTTAGTTCTGTATTCATATTTTTATCTGAGCTTGAACTATGTATTAAAGCTGGCTCTGAACAGTAATTTTACCGCGAAACAAATTTATGTGCCACCATGATATTCCACTATGTGTTTGAGACCGTTATGTATAGAATCTAAATTTGTAGTATTAGGTACAGGTGTACTAGAAATAGCTTAGAATTGCGTTTTATGTACAATACAACATTTTGATAAGATTACAATTATTGATATATTCAATCTAATCTATTGACCGTTTATTCCTTATTTTGTATTCGAATCTGTATGACTTGAAATGTTTTGTGAACAAAATTATATCTTATTAACAAGACTTAATAATAGGCCTACTTACAATGCTGATAAGTTGTTGACTTCAAATGTTCAATGAACAATTCTTCGTTTGACTCGCATCGCACTATCGCGAATCTCAATCTTCATACCCTCACCTGCCCCAATACTAAAGGAAAATTAAAATCTTTAACGTGTTAATACTAGACGTTTCCTAAAATGTTCGTTTGAGACCGTTATGTATAGAATCTGATTGTGTAGCATTAGATACGCGTGTACTAGAAATAGCCTAGAATTGTGTTTGATGTACAAAATTGTGATAAAATTACAATTATTGATATATCCATTCCAATCTATTGACTGTTTATCTGGTATTTTGCATTCGAATCTGTATGTCTTGAAATGTTTTGTGAAGAAAATATTATTTATATTGTTAACAAGACTCAAAAGGTCTGTCACTGTACGGTACCGTACACACGTGAGCTGTTACATTTAATTGCAAGTTAACAATTTTTTGTTTGACTCGCATTGCACTACCGCGAGTCTCGATTTTCATTGGCATCATATGCCTCCGCTGTCCAGACATCCGGGCAACCCCATACACTGCACCCCGACCCCCCGCAAGACCCACCGCCGTTCCGCATCCAAATCCCGATGCACATAACGCGGGCGAGGGGAAGTCCCCGACCCGCTCAGGGGCACCAGGGGGCTGAGGTAGAGGTCGTCCGAGAAGTGGGCATGGCCACATGCATGGCCTGCTGGAAGCACCGCAATGATTGATACAGCGTTTATTTTACTAGTATCATTATTATCAGAGGCATAGCCAGACATGGAATAAATAAGAGGTAAAATAAGATAAATAAGGATGCATGCAAAACCCTATAGTCGCACAGCTTTTCTAGAGGGGGTTAGGGACATGCCCCCCAACCGCCCCCCCCCCCAAAAAAAATAAAAAAATAAAAAAAAAGTTTGGAATTTAGCAATTCTTTCATAGTGTCTGAGACTATTTCAGAGTGAAAAGTAAATATCCCAAAAACTCAGCTTCATTCAGGCTTTGGCAAAAAAAAAACCTTCCCCAAAACATAAGAGCCAATTGCCACCTTTCCTTCATATGTAGCTACGGCCCTGAATATCATAATTTAGTCTGCAAAGGGCGTCATTTACTCACCAAAGAACTTTACAATAGATTTACTCCCATTAAAATGTCGTAACCCTGATGTACAGTGCAGAAGAGATTGGCGGAGGACACACTTCATCAGTCTAATCTGCTCATCTGCCATACAGTTGAGAACAGCGTGCGGTGGTGGTTGCCTTAGTCTAGCGCTCAGCAACACAGAGCAGGACAAGGCGTGACGGGCAGATACAGTCCCCACCCGCCGTGCAGCGTAGAGCCGTGTGTGACTGCTACGTCCTAAGGATACCACTTCCCTGGATAAGATTGGTTTTGAAACCTGGAAAGCAGTTCAGCAGCAACGGTTACGGTGAATATACGTCCGTACTGCTTGCATGTAGTACAGTGTATACACGGATAGCAGCAATACAAGGATTCAAAGGGATTGAGGTTGTGTGCAATGTTGTTGCCACTTGAGCTAACGCAAAAGTGAAGCTAATAGAGTATGATTGTGTTGGGATATTTGAGTGGCACACTAGATTGAGGAGCTGCTGTGTGGCTTTCATTACAGCGCTACTTGGCAATGGGAAAATAAGAAGCAATTGACGTGTGCTCCGTACTTCACAGTAAGTATAGGTGTTCAGTTGTGAAATAGAGTCCTCGCACAGTAGTTTGATTTGAGTTGATCCGTGCAGCTGCAGCGTTGTGTTACCGCCACAGACATCCGCCGTAGCATTCTAGGGTTGAGGGTTCAATGCCAACCAAGTGTCTGCTTTAAAACCATTGCTATTTGCAGATTTTGTTGCTCTGAGGTTCTTATTAAGCTGAGTTAGTGAGAAGACACTCACAGGCCTCTACATCAATAATGGTCCACTGGCCAATGGCAAGTTCATGTGTCTGCCAGGCAAGTCAACATACAGCCAGACTTGCTCGACAGGACAGGTCAATTTCATCGTACATACACAACTCATCAAGATAAATGCATATAAAACAAACATGTATTAAACATTCATATAGTGATGGATGTTTTGCAAAATGATTACAGTATGATTGATCATGACTGTGAAATAGCACAAATTATACATATCATTCAAATGGTAGATTTGGCCAAAAAGTGGCCTGACATGGCAAGTTACCCGTGAGACTGAGTGTTTGAAGCCCGGGTACAAGTTGAGTTCAGAAACTGTCATTATTGCAATGGGCACTGCCACCCTAGTGCATGGCCTGTGTAAGTGGGGTGACCATGGGCCTCAGCATCATGGGAGGGGGTTGGGGATATAAAATGGTCTACTACCATGGTTTACAAACACTATACCATAACGTATGCAATATACATGACTTTATGACTATAGTGAAGGGGTAAGGGGTATATAATGGTCTACTACTATGGTTTACAAACACTATACCATACAACATACAGTATATATGACTAGTCCCGTATGACTAGTACAGTATGTATGACTAGTACTGTATATTATATGGTATAGTGTTTGTAAACCATAGTAGTAAACCATTATATACCCCTCCCATGATGCTGTGTAACCTGGGTGACCGTGAACAGCATTACCATGCATGGAGACAGAGTTGCTGCCGCCGCTGCCACTTCTGCCGCTCGTCTCCACCAATTAACAGCCGAGAGAGATTAATGGCGGTCGGGATTAACAGTCCTCTTCATTTACGGGGCGACAGTGGAGTGAGCTCCCCAGGGCGGCTTTATCAGGAAGTGGGATGTGAGGAAAGGGGCCGAAAAAAGGTGTTGAGGAAAAAGGCCTAAAACAGGGGTCTGGGATTCCAACAAAGTCACACAGTGAGATGTGAGAGAAAAGACAAAACATTTGTGGGATGTGGGAAAAAAGGCCAAAAAAAATTTGAGATGTGTGAGATAAAGCCATAAGCAATTGGGGATGTGGGATCTGCTGATCCCTCAAAAACCTCCCTCTCCACACTAGCAGTGTCAGTGTGGGCTTCATATGATTTATACGCATCCATGTTAACAAAGGCATTAAAGTTAAAGTGCATGTTTGGCGAAAGTGTGACAAGCTTACATGAGATAAAGCGGCTGGGCAATTCATCAGCGAGGCCCCCGAGCAGGAGCCTGTCACCACCACTGCGGTAGTCAGCAGAAAGAGACCGCTAAAAGGGGGCATTTTATAGTGTTTTTTTTAGATATTGCTTTTAAAACAATAGCACTCTTTTTCATTTTTAAATGTGGCTATCATCATGTAATATTGGTGGAATCATGACCCTGGGTATGAAATTGACCCTTTGCAAGGGTGCATCTAAAACATCTTGTATAAATTGAACCTGTTTCATTATTCACCAGGGCACCTATCACTTAATTCTAAAGCCAAATTTACACATGCAGGTGAGCGATATTAGGACCCTTATGGTACTCTTGTTCATATTTGATACTTCTGCTGTCCAGTAAAGTTGTTCAGCAAACTGTATCCTCTCTCTTAATAAGATGGTCGCAATGTTATATGTCACTCGTGCACATTACGAGGTGGCATGAATTTGGCATGAACATAGAAATTTTCCAGACATTCTCTTTATTTGGACCTAGACATGAGGCAGGACAAATCTAGAGAGGTGGCCTCTTCATGGGTGTTCATGGTGGTAATGTTGTGGGTATTTGGGGCCGTGAGAAATGGTATATGAATGCATGCCCTCATGTGGTGAATATTGCACTCGCAAGCTCGGGCAATATTCACCACATTCACCACATTTGACCTCCAAAGCATGCCATATATCTTCAGTAGTAAAACCATTCTACCAAGACCTCCCATGTCTCAATAGAGAGGTGGCCTCCACCAGGAGGTCGGCCGGGAAGGCGCTCGCTCTCGCATTGACATGTATCAATTACCGGCGTCTCCTCACGGGGGGACCGAGGTCGATACGCGGCCTCCATAGAGGGCCCTACAAGGGGTCCCAACATACGTGCCGTGCTCCCGTGACCATCTCTTGACACCCCAATATATAGGACCCCCATAATAGTTAGATGTATGCATCATGGGCCTCAGCATCATGGGAGGGGTTAGGGGGTAAATAATAGTCACAATGGTATACAATTGTGACTAGTCATATATACTGTATACTGTATGGTATAGTGTTTGAAAACCATAGTAGTAGACTATTATATACCCCCTCCCCCTCCCCCTCCCATGGTGCTGAGGCCCATGGTATGCATTACCAAATGTTTATGCTTTTCCTAACTGTGTAGGAGTTCGCCTAAGCCGACGTTTTCTTTGCTGACTGCACTCTTTTTCAAAGCCGTACAACAGAACCTCTTAGTGGAATGTGACATTTGTGTTCTGTATCCGACTGTGATCACATGGGGCTGGCATGCTGCCATTACAATTGCGGTGGATGAATTGCCCCAGGCTGTGTGATCTACAAGTCCATTCCACACAGCCCGGTCCAAGGTCACAGGGGCTGGTCCCCACTCCACCAAACTATTCCATATTTGGCAGCACGTCCCACGAGTATTCATGAAACCTTGATATCCTTTATTGCACCCCAAAAACCTACATCTGGCCATGAAAGTGGCGATTGTTCTAAAGCGAATACTGTTGGACCTCAATATTAGGACCACATTTGGGACCAGTGTTAGGTGGTATCTAGACACAGAGGTTTATTCTGGTAGCTTTATGAAGGTTTGGAACAGTTAAAAGTGGTCATATTATAGAGATGGTCTCAACAGAGAGGTGGTCTTAACTGGAGGTTCTACTGCATACCATGCTGTAGCTGAGATAAAAGAGGGGAGGGGCGCGGGAGGCACCGTGCCGCCGGCTACACAGCAATAATGCAGATTTTATCAGTGAAGCGGATGCGATGTTCTCTACAAAGCTTTGGCAATATGGTGAGTGGGACCAGGGTCCGGGCGGGGGTGCAGCATTGTGCTCACGCTGGTGGCAGCCATTATGTGTACGCACGTGGAAAGGTGACCCAATAAACATACAGCCTTTGATGTTTAGGTGCAGCGGACTGGAGCATGGGCCTCAGCATTATGGGAGGGGGTCGGGGTATATAATGGTCTACTATTATGGTTTACAAACACTATGCTATACAGTATACACTTTATATGAGTAATATATACTGTATACTGTATGGTATAGTGTTTGTAAACCACGGTAGTAGACCATTATATACCTCCTACCCCTCCCTCTCCCATGATGCTGAGGCCCATGGACTGGAGTGGCTCATGTGGGACTGTGGAGGTTCTGGGTCCAGGCATAGAAGACAGTTAACGGGTAGTCCATGTCTTGTGTGACATCTATGGACCCTGCAGAGCGATTGTTTTACAACCACTTGAATTTCTAATACGATTTTGGTGGATGTAATAATCCTATGTACAACCCAGATAGCCCTGTTTACAATGCTCACTGTCCTATTGTTTGATAGGCATCAATCCCACTGCGAAACTTCAATGCTGCAGAAAAAACAACACACAAACCAAAAACTGCACTCAAACAACAATAACAACAATGCTCACAACAGGGGAAGAAACATGTTCAAACAACAACCACGTCCACGCAGTCAGCGGAAAGAAGCATGTTCAAACAATGTATATTTGTGCCTATTGGCAGTGCCTACTCTCCCGCACTGCTCTGTTGTGTGGGGCCTCGATGGGCAGTGAGCCGTGATCAGGGCCTCATCAGCTGATTGCCACACACAATGTACAGTCTAATGCGGACAAATCACGTGCATACAGCAGCGAGGGGAGTATATAGCCTTGATGAAAATCTACCCACCAACATGTTTTCCCCTGAATCACCAGTCACTATTACATTTCATTGTCTTTCACCATTGATTGGGATTTTGTAATTGAACAGGGTACATCACATTTCACACAGGCAGTTCCCAATTCATGCTCAACATTTTGATAGGGCAAATCGCCAATCACCGCCCTTGTAATGAACAAATCACCAGTCATCAGTAATAGGTTCCATCACATTTCACACACTTAAATACAGGCAGTTCACAGTTCACAATCAAAATTTAGGGCAAACCACCAATCATATTTTTGCTTTGTGACCCCCTCAGCAGCGGGGTTACAAACAGTGCGCGAGGCAGCACCAGTAACGACTAGGACACAACCGGCTGTGGTGCTTCCCTACTGTGGCCTCTCTACTGCCAAACACTCACGGAGACAGTGGGGATCATCACTACGCGTCCAGTACGGTTAAAGCACGTTTTTGAGGGAGTACACAGAGACAACACAGGGCCATTACGTTACTGCACACCCGGGGAAAGCGTAAAGGCAATATGTCCCCACTGTCGGTTGAGCTCTTAACTAAAGTGATGTGTGTCTCAGCAGAACTTGGTGTAGATGTTGAGAACTCATAGAAATGGACAATAAACAGGGACTTGCGATATTTGCAAGTGGTGTTTTGAATTTGTCTTTTTATGAAATATTACAACACTATAAAGCAGGGAGGGCGCTAAAATGAGCTCCGCAAAAGCAGTAAGTTAAGACAGAAACTTCCATCACCTAACCAAAGGTTAAGCAGTCACGTCATTTTGTTCTGCTCACTTCCCATAGACAGCTGTTAGCATAATTGGCACTATCTGAGTGTCCAGTGCTGATGTCTTTAAGGGATCAATACAGGCACTGTTTTTCAAACACAAATATGTAAATGAGCTACTTTTCATCAGCTGCAGACACCGATAGCGTTCTTTAATGTGGCATTGAGAAATGGCCCCACAGGGCCATTTCTCAATGTGTGGTCCATATTTTTAGTCTCTGTGCACATTCAAGCAGCACGGTTGCACCCGACTGCTATTAGCTACATCCATTACAGTCATTGGTGGTTTGAAAGAACCACTATGTAATTCTTCTGCCAAAAACATGATGGCGATAAATTCAATAGGAAAATCAAACACGGCGGGAAATGGCTTCACCGAGACAATTTGCTCACCGAGTTTGCTGCCAGCTCGTGTCTATACACTCAACTCAGTCGATTGGTGCAGGAAAATACAGCCATTGATACTGAGTGACACGCAAGTACGAAACTAACCCTGCCAAAGGACACAGCATTTTTACATCTCTATTATCTTGTCTTTCCCTTCTTGTACTTTAAGTTTTCTGATTGTATTAAATTCTGCTCACAGCTACGACAGGTGATCAACAAAGGCTTTTCTGTATTATTCTGAATAACATCTTTAATTAGTGGTTGTACCATTACTTTCCCCAATGACAAACCTCGAGTAACAAACTCGACAATCACAGCTCCTTTTTAAACCAGCACCAGCAGAAACAAACCTATTGATTGGGTAATGAGCATCTCCAATTGATGAGCATCTTAATTTGTATTTGTCTCGGTAATCTTATCTGCTAAATGTGGGCAGCGCCATCAATCAGTTTGAAATGGAATCTGCAGCGATCTAATGAGTTTCCACCACAATTACACAAGTCCCGACTAAACCACGATCCAACTCCGCTTGGGCGAGATAATGATTATTCTGTGTGGTGCATATAGAGTCCTGTGTAAACATCCATCTTCTTCTGGCGTTTCTGCTATTGAATTACCACATGAATTCTTCCAAAGTTCCATCATATAGATGGAATTGACTAAATCAATAAACTGGAGCGAAACTGATTGATACGAAACAAAATAAATCTGACTGTGAGGAGCTCTGCGAATCCTCCTTCAGTTGCAGGTTTTTTTTTTTTTCACTCTCTTTACCAGCGTGAAGCCTGATTTGGCTTGATTTCTCTGCGTGTTACACTCAAGGAAAAGGGAATGATTTATCAAATAGAGACAGCTGAGCTAATATTGCTGGACTTTTCATGAACTGGAAAGCAAATGTGGCGAGATGTAGAGGCTATTGGGTTTCAGCCTCGTTAATCAATGTTCTATACAGGAGAAGTGGTCTCTCTATGGAATTTAGCTCTCTTTATGAAGGTTGCCTCCACAAAATGATTATAGAGGTGGTCTTTTTATGGAAGTTCGCGATACTCTCTTTAAGACGGTTTGGGATCACAAAACGACCTTAGGTGGTCATTTAATGAAGGTGGTCTTCATTGGAGTTTCTGCTGAAGTGGCTTCATTTTTTTAGACTGTTTTTACCAGGGTTAATAGTGTTTTTGAAGACAATTAGCCCGAAGCATGCACGCATATATGAGATTACATAAAACAAATTGTTTCATTTTCACAAGGCAAATATAATTAGTACGTTTTCCAAAGGATGCTTGATGAAATTGCATATCACTTGAAATTAAATGCACCCTCTTTACAAAAACTACTAGAAACTTAACGTATAAGGACAATTAGAAACTTACTTTATCGTCCACTGGGGGTCGTCTCAGCCCGACCCACACTGAAGAAATGTGGCAGACATATTATACATGTCCAGGCTGATATAGGAAGTATACTAACTGGATATAAAACGTGAAACACAGAAGAAAAATTGCGCACGCCTTGTGAAACAAACATGCAATTTACAAAACCATTATCATAACCACCCAGCCGCAAGGGTTTATAAGTCAATAACAGCTCATTAACATGTATACAATTTATCAACAGTATGAACAATCTAGTAAACTGCCTGGCAGACTCATAACAATAGTTAGTATGACATTGACTGATTGGATTAAACATCATAAAATTTAATAACAGTTATCATACTGGATTATACATTGATTATTACGTCATCAAGACTGTACATGTATAAGAATGTTGGATAAAAAATTTATTTACAAAATGAAAATACAAATATGGTGAAAACTGTTTGTAACAAAACTATGTATATTAATTAATTAAGCAACCTGGATGACCTTTTCTCACATGCTCTTTTTACCAAGTTTCCTATTCTGCAGTTATCGGAAGAAAGCAGACAAATGAACTTGTCTTCATTAATTAATAGCCTAAATGTTGCATCAAACGCATCTATAGACTGGTATAATTCAGTTCTTAACTTTGTATATAGTTGACATTTACAAATGAAATTGAATTCATCTTTAATTTCACCAGAGTTGCACAACATACAAACCCTATCTTCAAGTTTTGTCTGACTAAATCTGCCTGTTTCAACATGAAGTTGAAGAATTCCACATCTTAATTTAGCAATTACTGAGCTATTACTATATCTAATATGTATATAGAGTATATCTAATATGTATTTTTGTCACATAGTCAGGAATGGTAAGATCATCCTTGAATTTCACATATGTCACACACGGTTTTGTCATTACGTTGTCTTTCTATTCTTTCTCAGCCTTGGAAAACAATAGTCTTCTACACATATCAATATTGCAACATTCTAAGTTATGAAACTTATCCTCAGTGTTCAAAATTGAAAGAATGTTTATTATTTCACTACACCAATTTGTTTGAACTAGCTAAGTAAGCACTCCCGGGAGGCTGATATACCAGAGACAGTTAATTAGTTTTACCCAATTATATCCACAGCCCGACACAACTGACCATACCAACTATACCAATATTTATGGTGAAGTGGCACAAAGTGCTAGTATTATTAGAAAATTCATCAGTGTATTTCTTTTTAATGCCATAACCCAACTAATTCCGGATGTTGCAACACAGTGGAGATTTGTGTCACTAGGTGGCAGCACCAAATACCACTAGCCACGGTCGTGTAGCCGGAGAGTTCCCATTTCCTTATAGCATGTAAAGTGGAGATTGGATGGTGCCAACTATCTGGGGTGAATATAAAATCGCTAGAGCATGATAGGAGTGGAGCACATTCACATTTAGAATACAGTAGAACATCCAATTAAGACCACCTCTCAATTCAGACCACCTCCATAACAAGACAAACCTTCATAAAGCTACGGACATGAACCTCTGTATAGAGACCACCTCTATTGAGACCACCTAACACCAAAGGTCGTCCTAGTAGAGAGGCTCTTCTGTACCTCTTCATAATGTTGAGTTCTTTTCACGATATAATCTCACTTTCCAAACTACTAACAACCAATACCCATTCTTTGTACGTTAGATTCCGTCCAACTGCTTTGTTCAGGATAAACCAATCATTGAGATGGATTTTTTCTCCCTTCCCAGCCTCGGCAGTCCCAGGCACTCCCAGCGCACACCAGGCCGGGCCCAAATTACCCCCATTGCCGGTGATATACGGAGCCCTCAGCGGTAATCAGCCTCTCAATGCAGAGGGCTGTAGAGCCTGAGACCGGGGGTTAGGTAGGGAGCTTGTTCAGCTCGCTACATTACAGTGTAAGGCAGCTGTTAAGTTAATGAGCTGGCGACCCGCACAATCCATAGTCACGTAGCCATTTATCTATGATAATCATAGATGTATCCTTTTCAAGTACTGTAGAACCTCTGTATAGAGACCACCTCTCTACTGAGACCACCTCTGCAATAAGACCACTTTTCACTGTCCCCATTCATAAAGCTACCAGAATGAACATCTGTACAGCGACCACCTCTCTACTGAGACCACATAACACTGGGCCCAATGATGGTCCTAACAGAGAGGTTCTACTGTATTATACGTGCATTCTTTTTCAAATACACTGATGTAAATGAGCATGCTATGGTTGGCCGTGTATTCTGCGCAGTGGCCGGGGTGGTCGCTCACACGTCCCCGCTCAGCCGGGCGCGCAGCTGATGCTGCACTTTATGGGCCATTATCATAACGCGCGCCCGTCAGGTCGCCTGCTTTATCGCCCATCTCGCCGAGATTGCCCGAATCAGGGGCGGGACGGGGTGACGGGGTGAGGCTTGTTGGGTGGCAGCACCCGACATAATATAGGCACCCCAGATGCCGCCGCCGCCGCACTGAGCACGCACGAGTCGCCGCCGGCTGATGTGGCGTGATTCTAACGTCCCGCGTCTAACGTTTTAACGTAAAGCAACGTTAGACGTAACGTTAACGTCTAACGTTCTAACGCCGCCAACGCGGTACTGCACTGAGGCCTCACTGACCCGGTGTCACTTTATGCCGCCACCGGGTTGCACTGAACAAACCCGGTGTGTACGCACAACCATGTGTGTGTGTCGTCGTCTGTTGTGTGTTTGTTCATACTAACGCGTCGTGTGTGTATTTTGGTATAGTAAGACTTGTGCCATAGAATCAATACACGGTTTCATCTGTGTGTGTGTGTGTGTGTGTTGTGATCCGGTGTGTCTGACGTTTGTTCCCCAGGGCACCTGTGTGTGGGCATTCTGTTGTGTGTGGATGTGTGTGGTGTGTGTGTGGTGTGTGTGTGTCACGGGTTTATAGTTTGTATATATAACAGTTGTAGTACGCAGCAACCATCGGTTGTTTCCGCTGTCACCGTCGTTCACTGCCCTCACTGTACCAATCTCACAAAAGCTGGCACTCACTGTGTGTCTGCAAGTCCAAGCCCATTGCCGCTCACTTATGTGGACATTTTCACGTTTACTGTTTCTCATATATTTGTATGCATCATAGCTAAAGTGAACCTGTCTTGTAAGGACACTTGTCTGGTGTGGACACTATTCACGTCTCCGGTGGGTTTCCACATAAGACAGGTTGCACTGGCCACTAATTCAAGTGTCCATATTATCGGAGGCTCGGTTCCTGTTAGGTGAGGATACGTATTCCAGGCACTCAAGTTTCTCTATGGAAGTTATACTTACAAATATGTATCAATTGGATGATGAAGTCTAAAATGACAACCTGCTGTACAGTATAAGGCTGATGCTTCCCCAGAGAGTTTCTGTGTGAACCAATGACCTAGTGTACACCACTATACATTCCAATATGGGAGTAAAAAAATCTCACATTTTTAATTTGTTTGGCCTTATTTCCCACATCGCTAGTTTTTTTGCCTATTCCCCCACATCTCATAAATTTTATCTTTAAGGCCCCCCCGCATCCCAATTATTTGAAATCCTAAACCCCTCTTTTGTTATTGTTTTCCCCACATCACTCTTTTTTCAACTTTTTTTTCCACAGCCCACTTCCTTATAAACCAACCCAAATATCAGCTGCTCACAAATGACTCCAAACCGGCAGCCAATGCAGTAAACATGATCGCCACATTTGCCTTTCAGTCCAGCTGTCTCTATCCAATAAGTCATTTTTTTTTCCTTGAGTGTAACATGCAAAGAAATCAGGCTTCACGCTGGTAAAGAGAATAAAAAAAAAGCGACGACTGCGATTGAAGGAGAATTTGCAGAGCTTCTGGCAGTCACATTTATTTGGTTTTGTATCAATTATTTTCGCTCCAGTTTATTGATTTAGTCAATTTCATCTATATATGATGGAAATATGGAATGAATTCATGTGGTAATTCAATATCAGAAACATCAGAAGAAGATGGATGTTTACATAGGACTCTATATGCACCACACAGAATAATCATTATCGCGCCCAAGTGGAGTTGGAATTGTGGTTTAGTCGGGACTTGTGTAATTGTGGTGGAAACTCATTAGATGGCGACAGATTCCATTTCATACTGATTGATGGCGCTGTCCACAATAGAAGGACAGAACAATTAATATGGGGGCCATTTGGAGGAATTGGGTTTCATAATGTTCCGGTGGGTTGAAAAACATTTGTAACTTGAGTAACTGTGTCTTGGAAAATGTAGCTCTGTGGCGACTAGTTGTGAAATATGTAATGGTAAAGACATTACTTCCAATATTGCAATAATGGAGACAAAACATTTTTTTCATTGATGTGAGCAGATTTTAAATTAGAAAAGATGACGAAGCGACAAGATAATGAGATGTAAAAATACTGTGTCCTTTGGAAGGGTTAGTTTCGTACTTGCGTGTCACTCAGTATCAATGGCTGTATTTTCCTGCCCCAATCGACTGAGTTGAGTGTATAGACACGAGCTGGCAGCAAACTTGGTGAGCAAATTGTCTCTGTGAAGCCATTTCCCGCCGTATTTGATTTTCCTATTGAATTTATCTGCATTATGTTTTTGGCAGAAGAATCACAGTGGCGCTTTCAAACCACTAATATCTTTAATATCAGATCCTGTAAACCCTCTGTAGTAGCCTGACCCCCGGTCTGCCTTCAAGTGGCCTCCATATGGATGAAGGTTCGTGCTGTTATTCATGTCGGGGTGTGGGACTGAGAAAATGGTCTTTTTACAGAGGTGGTCTCGCCATAGAGGTGGTTTTACGTGGAGGTTCCACTGTATCATTAGAACAGGTCACTACCGGGTCTGCTTGATCGAGACTATATGTCGTGCTCAAATTAGTGGCACTACCAAAAACATATAGTAGTATTCACTAAATAAAAAGTTATCTATCCTCTAAGATAGTTTTCTCCACTACTATACGTCCAGTTATGAGATCAAACATACATGTTACCTTTGAGATAGAGGTTTGTTTTGACGTTGCCAACACCTTGAGCACTTACTCTAGTCTCTACCACCAGAGATTGTTTAACGAGCTTGGTAACGATCTTTGCTACCGCGTGAAGTGAGAACTAATGGTGTTCCCTCACTTCCCTCAGTCCCTGGTGACACTGACGTACGACGTGTCGCGTATGACGTATGACGTGACGTATGACGTATGATGTAGGACGTATGGCTCCTCCTGGCGGTGGTAGACACGTGACAGCCTGTTTACGACACACATTGGTTGTTGTCTCTGCCGCTGCGTAAACGAATCCAGACTTGTGCTGAGTCTGTGCAGCCGATAATCTAATCAAACTGCCATCAATCATCTACCACGTCACTGCTCCACGTCTTCTGCCTGCTCAATAAATGTTACATCTACTCCATCGCCGCCATTTAGATCTCATCTACAGTTCACAAAGTCTAAAATTTCAAAGGAAATTGACCCCATTCTCCCCTCTAAAGAATCAAGACAACCGTTAATATCACTATTATTCGCCCTCCCAAGCCTTCGTAAAGAGAACAATATGAAACTCCACAAAGACACCACCTCCTCTCTCTATCAAGACCACTTGATGCCAAGAGGTCTACATAGAGAGGTTCTCCCGTATCAGTTAATGTCGGCACAGAATTCGTGCGCTACTCCTAAATGTTTCCAATCAGCAGATGATCTTCCCTGACACCGGCATAAATCACACGACATTCTGTCAGAAACTCAATTCTAATGTCTCTCCGTTCTCTGCTGCCACTATTCAGGGAGTCCATGGGACAACATGCTGGGGTTTTGGGGCACTATTTTCAGATAATCGTCCCTGTCCTTGTGTATGATGCACTTGGCTTGAAAAAAAAACCCCGATTTAAGTATAACACGTGGCCTCATGGGTGATATGATGTTAGATCACTGCACAGTTTTACGTTCTCTACTCGTGACGAGATGTTCAAAAACGTGACACACGAACGACCTTTGACCTATGACGCTATTATTTCTCGACCTATAACTAGTTGTCAGTATTGTTAGTACAGCAGTCTCACCCGACCAAAGGTTAGGTCATCACACTTTGCTGTACACTTATTGATAAATTGCACAGTAAACTTCTACTGGAAAATATAAAGTGAAGCCGCCTTTCACGCAAATACAAGACGGCTGCACAGCCACTGAACATGCCATTAGTCTGTATTATCCATTGGTCTGTATTTATTTATTTAGCTTTGTCTTTGATCAGTTTGAGCCTTTGTTATGACTGTAAAGTCGCCTTCTTCTCGTTCAAGCCGTGAACGTATTTGTCTACATCTGCTCGCCACTGCAGTGTTAGTAAATTACCGTGTAACATATCTGATTGAGACCACCCGTAATATGGCCACAAGTGGTCTAGTAGACAAGTATAGTAAACCTCTCTATCAAGACCACTTGTGGGACCGACTTTAAGTGGTCTCAATGGAAAGGTGAGGTGGTCTTTATGTGGATGGAGGATCCTATTGGAATAATTTTGAAGTAATGGGACTGAGAAAAGTGGTCTCATTTCAGAGTTGGTCTTAATTGGAGGTTCTACTGTATGTAATGTAGTTGATAAATATGTAACACCCTGTATTGCTGGTGCGTGGCCTAGTTAAGTATGCGGAAGTTATTGTGACGTATTAATTGCCACGTAGCTAGTGTCGTGTACCGCTTGTCTGAATCTGCAAATAAAGTTTTCTAATATTTTTTATTGTGTTAAACATAACCCTGTAGTCCATTTTAGTAGTTTTGTAGTGGTCTCTTATTGACGTTTTGGAACTAGAAAAAATGCTTAATTGTTGAGGTGGTCTTTATTTTATAGAGGTGGCACCAATTTGAGGTTGCTGCTGGCCAAACTTTGGGTCAATTACGATTTTCAATTACATTTACAATGGCAATTACACATTTTATTTCAGTGTCAATTACAATTACAATTACAAATTTTTGTTTCAGTGTCAATTACAATTACAATTATAATTACGCTTATGTTTGTTAATTACAATTACAATTACGATTTGAACTGTCAATTACAATTACAAATAAAGATTACAATTACGCCAAATTACAATTATAATTGACCCCAAGTCTGCTGCATGCCGCCGGCTTTGCGGCTCACGAACCACTGTGTCTCCTGTCAGCGGATTGAGCGGGGAAGACGCATGGTGACAGCAGCAGGTGCTTTATGGGCACGTTGTGAATATTGGACTCGGAGAAAGCCATCTGTCAAAGTGTCGACTTTGCATTTCATTGCGTAAGGATGCAGACAATATGACATCCGTTTAGAAAAAAAAAAAAAAAAAAAAGGAGAATGCGTATTCTGCATGACAGATATAATGATACATAAAATCTCTCAAAATGGCTTGACCTTCTATATAAAAAAGTTAGTATAGACCACCGTATCCATATAACCGCTCAACACACCAGCACAGACCACTCCCATCAACGTCTCAGACAATTTCTCATATTCTCATCTGCTTCGGGCTTTATTACCAGTATTCAAATCACAAGTCATTGTAAATAACGGGAACTTATTGCACCACTGCATACAATCACATATGATTCAAAAACGTGACACACGAACGACCTTTGACCTATGACGCTATTAGATCTAGACTATTAACTAGTTGTTAGTATTGTTAGTACAGCAGTCTCACCCAACCAAAGGTTAGGTCGTCACACTTGGCCGTGTATACTTACTGATAAATGGCGCAGTAGAAATATAAAGTGAAACCGCCTTTCAAGCAAATGCAAGACGGCTGCACACAGGAATCCTAGTCACTGAACATGCCATTAGTCTGTATTTATTTATTTAGCTTTGTCTTTGATCTGTTCGAGTATATGATTCATATATGTATTATATGCATTGGTGCAACATCTCCGTATATGCGTGTTCAAGGCGGTTTTCGCCCCCGGCCTGTCACCGCCAGCACCACGTGACGGTCGTATGCAAGTCACATGCTCAGGTCACGTGCCCCCTGTCACTCCCGCTGTCAACCTGCATTTTTGCTTTCTTATTTGGCTTTTCTATGGACCCCAGCATCATGGGAATAAGTAGGGGAGTATAAATGGTCTACTACTATGTTTTACTATACTAGAGTAATGTGCAGTGGTTGTAAAGCATAGTAATAGGCCATGTATACGCCCTCCCAGGATGCTGGAGCCTATAGGCTTTTGTTTCTCTTCATGTCTTCTATATTTTTTGACTGCCTTCATACTACTAAACCTCTCCAAGTGCTACATTTATAATTACAGAATTCTCCCCATATCATGTAGCAGCCTGCTACATTATCATGTAGGTGTGGCAACCACCTGAACAAAGTTGCTCACATGTTGTTATAACATGTACAAACTGTGAACTATGAGGAGACCCGTAACACTAGCTGTTGTGTTTCTCATTTGTCCTTGTCGCGGTATCTGCTAACAAATACGATCTGCCTGCTGCTGTTGTCACTTATATTTATCATTTGACAGTAAATATAAATCGACCATGGAGGCGAAGTTACAGCTCACAAAAACTATACTGACACCCGTAGCTTATAGTTAAGGTTCAGAACAATTATGATTAAGTGTATGCATTTTAAGGCGTCATATGCAAACCCCTTATCCCACCAAAATATTTCATTTTCATAGGGTTTTTTACCCATCCCCCATTGATCGCGCGTTCGAAACCCATGAAATCCCTTACCTGCGTCCCCCCCCTTTCCAAAAACCTGGATCTGCCAATGAGCGTCATCTTGATCTGTGTCCCGGTGGGAGGCCTATAACGTAACTATTGTTTTTGCATCATATTCGTTCCATAGAGTGTCCAATAGTATTAATATATCAAAATCAAGACCCATTGATACGCTGAGACTGAGAGGTCTTAAAATGGCACGTAATAGGTAACCATTATAAAGCAAGCCCCCCTCCCCCCTTCCCCATATTCCAACATCCCGCCTTTCGAGCCCGCGCGTGGATGTGGGATGCGAACATCAGTGCACCGCCACAAGTGGCAAACACAGTGCTCATTAGCTAATTAGTGGACAGAGAACAGATCTAATTACTGTGTGAAGGAGAAGCATCACTCTGGGATTTCTATGCTTCCTGTTCAGTTCACTTTAATCTAATTACTGCACCAGGATCATTAACATTCTGCCCAATTGATGCACCATGTAGTGTATATTTATAAGTGGAGCAAATTACACAATGATACTGGCTAATAATGTGAATGATAATGTGGAAATGATTTAGTTAGCAATATTGTATCTATAGTGTCTTTTTGTACAAATGTGTATAACTCAAGCCATGCCATCAGTCGGCAAAAGGGTATTATTTACACGATACGCATTTATATTCTAGCATTACTGTTTACCTTTTGTTACTGTCAATGTTTTTGACATTTTCGATGTTTGGAATTCTATATGCTGAAATACAGAAAGTGAATAAGTAGTGCTTTCCCACTTGAACATCGCTTTAGAAGGGCGCAATCTCTGTATAGCTGCTTCCTGCTATCGACATTTGGCTAAAACAACCAGTGAAATATGCGGCGGCGGCGGCGGCGGCCGCTTCCGGCGGCAACTCGAGTAGACACGAGACTTCACAAAGTCAAACACTTGCGGCAGAACCTCTCTATTAGGACCATCTTTGGGGCCAGTGTCAATAGAGAGGTTGTCTCTATACAGAGGTTAATTCTGGTAGCTTTATGAAAGTTTGGGGCGATGAAAAGTGGTCTTATTATAGAGATGGTCTCAATAGAGAGGTGGTCTTAATTGGAGGTTCCACTGTAGTCATGTCTGTAACAGGCCGCGTGAATCTCTTCTATACAATTCCTAATATACTGTGCATTGCATATCCTTTATGTTTGGCTTACAGCACTATGTCTCATTATTCATAGTGTATAGTTTTATTTTAGTTGACAAATAAATCTATGCACTATAAATGAACACCATGTGACCAGCTACATCGTTGTCAGCGCTCGCCACATGCTCCGAGCTCACCACTCAAAGAAGTGATTTACAACTGCGCTAGCCACATCAAAGGCTAGAGCCCCCAGAGTCCCACATCGTGTGTGAATCCCCCATAAACACACGCCGCCGAGGATTGTTCAATCACAAACACACTCTGCTAGCTTTTCTTTGAGGCAAGATTATCTTGGAAAACAGTATAATGGAGGTTTCATCTGCCACTGTTGCAATTTGCAGCGTCTATTCAACTGGAAATTAGTCTATTGTGGAATGCCGTGGTGATAAGTGAATATTTTATTAGATGAATCCAATGATAGGAATACTATGTGTGCTTTCATTTTTACACACATCATCAGTTTGTGGAGCAATCCAATTTATGAAAAATAGTAATAGTTCTCTGTTCTCTTCATAATACCTGCATACAATTGCCGACTATATAATAGCATCTGCCATGTGTTTAGAACCTACAGGATTAAGCATGTAAAGTTTTGTACTCCACTATATAATACTACAGAGTATGTTTAATGAATTTGATTGTTTAACAAACTGATGAGTGTCTAAACACAAAAACACATAGTGTTCTTGTCATTGGTTTTATCCAATAAAATATTGTGGACTAGTAAGAAGGAAATGAAACAGAACTGTTTGCCCATTTGAAATTGATAATGCCGAAGGAACGTTTCACGAGGCTAATACATCAATAGCACGTATATTAATTTCCAACTGATCAAAAACACATTACCACAAATTACACTCATTCGAAACAGTATCGTCAAAGTTTGTACACCATAGTTCTTCGATTCTAATCTTCTCTCTCTCACTGCCGGTTCACTATGTCAAGCAAGTTCCTACCGTTCCTACCACTGTATAATAACTATAAGACATTAGACCTCCCAACCGAGAAATTGTTGGTTTGTGTAATTTTTAAAAGCCCACTGCATGCTTGGGATGATGGTATCATTCTGTTCTCACTATCATGGGATCGTGCGTTCTAGTCCCTTCCAGGGCACAGTTAAATGGAAAGTTAGGGTTGTGAAACCTGTCCTCAGCTATGTCAATACAATGGCATAAGCTTGTTGACATATACAACAGAGATGGGGAAGAACAGGATCGGCCAAAGATGTGGTTATGATATGCGAAACACTGTCAGGTAGGCCTTGCTTACCCCTATATTACACATAGACGATGCTAGCTTCAGATGCTGCAGATTTGTCGTTTCCGGGTGGATCGAGGGTGATCTTGCCTCAAATTTGGAGTCATCTGGCAGGTTCTGTAGGGAACGGCGCACCCCTGCCCGGTTCTGATGGCTTACAAGGCTGTATGACTTTGGCCTACTTCGTCATTCAGACTATTAACATAAAAACATTGATCCATGTTTGCAAATTCACCCCAAATCGACAAATCTGGCGTCTTCTACAGCATCTGCCATTGGCTATGTGAAATGGGGGAGGGGGTGTCAGAGAAAATATTGTACTATCGCAGCAGTAGAGAACTTGTGGCCACAAAACGACAGTGACAGAAAGTGCCTAGTGTTCGCTTGATTAGGTGAGTGGTCCGGGTGAGCCGCGAGGGGAATACATAAAGGAGGCGGCGGCGGCGGGGGGAGCCATTCGGCAGAGAATCGATAGATTGGGAGATGGAAGCACTTTCTGTACTACAAAATGCAGTAAATGGGTTGAACAGTGGGCAATAATGCGGCTCCTGGGAGCGGACACGGTCATTGTATATAGTATATACGTGAGCATTCGTGTTCACGCCTCGATATGAGTAGTTTGAAACATGAGGATATTCTCTGTTGGCAGCGGAGTCGTGTGGAAATATGTATATTTATTCATTGGCACCTCGCGTCACGGGTCTGTGGAGACAGGCAGAGATGACGTTCTTTCGCACATCCGCTAATACCGCTGACATGTCCGCTGAGCTCCCAGCACTCCATGCAAATGTGGCTGGTTAGTGTGCTTGGCTGGCTGGCTGGGTGAGTGAGTGGGTGAGTGGGTGGGTGGCTAACTGAATGGCTAATTGGTTGGTTGAATGACTGGCTCGCTGGCTGTCTGCTGTTGATGTTCTTGGCCTAAAAGTTCAACTCGCGCTCAATGGTGTTTTAAGCTATAAACCTGCTTCACACATTAGCCAAATCTATCTACGTAAGTTAACGAACTGGCGATTTAGTCTGGAATTTTTGAAATATGTTCAAAATTTGTAGACGAGAATAACGTTAACATTCGCTACGAATAGTCATACTGCGTCTAGGGCTCGTAGAACATTCGCATATATAAGTGACACTTCGTTTGACTCAGCAACTGCTTGCAACATGCATTCATATAGAGGACGTTCTCAAGTTATTGGCAGTGCTCATGTTATTGGCAGCCTAAAAGCTGTTTAAAAACACGCCCATCTCCAAGGTCACGCATACGTCCTACGATACAATGAATATTTGTTCAGTGAATGTGATGACAGTTTTTATGATGCCAATAACTCGAGCACTTCCTCTAGTAAAAATGCATGCTGCAACGAGTTGCTGAGCCAAACGAAGTGCGAATGTTCTATCTATAATGAACGTTCTATGTCCCCGTAACACAACTTGACGACTTGATCTCACCCATGCGGATGCATCGCACGTATCTGCGTACGATCGTTTTATGCGTAGAGAGCGGGTGACAGGGACACGAGCCGCATACCGTACAGGCGGCTTCCTCCCGGAGACAAGCATTTGCATATCACCACCAGACAGCGCAGGCCTCTACGAGAGGTTGTCGACCGTTTGTGCCTAAAACCCGCTTTACACATAGGCGATCATATGCGAATCTGTGCAACGCATCAACACGTATTGTGTCAAGTCGTCAACGTGGGCGTATTGAGGCGGCGTTGAACGTAGTAAAAATGCATGGTGCGACGCGTTGCTGAGCCAAACGAAGTGTTACTTATATGTGCGAATGTTCTGCGATCCACAGACGCAACATAACTATTATTAACGAACCTACACCAACCAGTAGTATATTATCAACAAATTTTGAACGTGTTCAAAATTTTCTGACGAATTTTCCTGTTCGCCATTGCACGTATAGAGCTACTTATACGGAATTCGCTAATGTGTAAAGCCGGTTTGAGTTTTATTTTTTGTATGATTTGCATTATGTCATGATGTTGTATCTGACACAGTAGCTTAGCAGGCTTGAGGTGCATGTGATTGCGTATCTGTGTGTAGAGCGAGAGTTCTCGCGAGTCACCGCCCTCCTGCCTTCATTACCCGCTCGTCAGCTGCAAATGTCGCCATTCACAGTGGGGAGGAGGTGTCCCTGCATAATATGTTCCGCTAGAGAAAATAACCTAGTTTGATGGAGGTTCATTTATCCTGGATTTAATAGACATACACACATAATTATCTATTTTAAACAGGATAATAGTCCAATTAATTCCACCACAAGTCCCCATTGTGATCAAGACTGGAGTTCCTGTTGAAAGCTCAATGGAATTAATTGGACTATTATCCTGTTTAAAATAAATAATTACATTTTGTATGTATGTTTGTCTAGAAAATAACCTGTTTACTACCATTGTAAACAGGGAATGATAGTTTCCAATGCGTGTAAATAAGTTTGTAAACACCTTGGAAACTTACAGTTTACATGTCTGTTAATAACCCGGTTCCAAACGCTAGTTCATCCATAAGAATTTAGATAAATTTAAAAATAAATAAGATGCAAATAAAAATAAATATAAAGAATTAAAACTGAAATAAAAAGCGAAATGTCTTACAATGCTGATTACATTTTGATAAGGCAAGTTTTCCACTGTATCCCGAGTCTACATATGTCTGTCAAATAGTAAATGTGCATCATTTTTCACAATGAGTACACATAAAATCTTAAGGCCAGGTAGATTGCGGTTCCAAATAAACAACGCTGTGTGCTGCTGCTGTGAATGTAATGTTTTGTCTTTGTGGAAAGGGAAGAATTCAAATATTGAACAAACAAATGGCATTAAACACATTTCATGTTCATTCGTAGGTGATGTTGAAGCACACAGTTCTGGTCAACCCCGTTCCAATATACAGACCACCTCTCAATCAACACTACTTGAGGTCAGGCCCTACCTTAACCCATACATCCAATTAAGACCACCCGGGTAACAGCCTCAAGTCATTGTCATAGAGAAGGGCTCTCTATATTGAGCATTGCTGTGGTCATTTTCATGAATGCTGTTAGGGACCATAAAATGTTCTTTTTACAGATGTGTTTTTTTTAACAAGGTTGATTTAATCTTGGATTCTACTGTAAACACTTTGCCTCTGTTTCAGACTTTGACGCCGACATCATCTTTGCCATGAAGATCGTGGCACGTTTGTAGTGAGGTAAACAATGGCACAATCGTGTGATGTGCGGCGATGCTCATCATGAGGGCGGCACCATGCACAACCTAGTGGCGGCTGCGGCAACGGTCTGGCCCCTCGTCCTGGCCGCGGTGGCCTCGTGCTGCTGGGCGACGGCCACCGCGAGCTCCCCACCCCCGCCACCTGAGGGAGTGGACCCCCGCTGCGGCCCCGGGCTGCCCAGCGCTCTGCTCCTGCATCATCTACCTGCCAGGCTTGGGCGACCTGCCGCCGTTACGGACTGTGAACTGCTCGAGTGGCAAGCTGGTGGCGGCTCCTGATGACCTGCCGGCTGGCACGGAGGCGCTGGTTCTGCACGGGAACCCAGGTGTGGAAAGTGTGGATGGTGCGGGGCTGTTAACAGATGACGACGGGCTGCGGTATGCCGACCTCAGCGACAATGCTCTGGCTGCGGTGCCCGCTAACCTGACCGGGAGTCTGGTGGTGCTCAACCTGGCCGGCAACCGCATCAGGGAGATCAGTGGGGATGCGCTGGCGCCGCTCACCCGACTCAAGGTGCTCTATTGGACAGAAACCGCATCAACGCGATCGACGCTGACGCGTTCGTCACATTAGCCCAGCTTGAGGAAATCTCGCTGGCCGACAACAATCTGCAGGAGATGGATGGTGAGTGGTTCAGGGCGAGCACGCATCTCATGTCCTGTGCGGCTGGATGGTAACGACCTCCGCGCCGTGCCCGTGGCGAATGGTCTCCCCGGGAAGCTCCGGTCGCTATCTCTAGCACACAATGCCATTGCGGCATTGGACGCACGGGCCTTTGCCAACTTGACTCGACTGCGCACACTCGCCCTCGACCATAATGCGCTCACCTCGGTGCCCACAGCCGTGCTGCGACAACTCACCAACATCAAGAACGTCTCTCTCAGCGGCAACCTGTTCGACAAACTCACTTTCCACGCCTTTTCCTACATCGACGTGAGAGAGATCCGTGTGAACCGAGTGCCAACGCTGTACAGTGTGGACGAGGAAGCGTTTTACAAGCTCCAGTATCTGGAGCTTCTAGAGTTGACGGGCAACTCCAAGTTGACTTACCTTGACCCTGCGGCATTCACGGAGTGCAACCGTCTGCACGAGCTCCGGCTGCACGACAACAACCTTCTAGCGCTGGACTCCAACATCGCCAATGCCCTGCCCAGCCTCGCCACCCTCAGCCTCTATCACAACCCGCTCCACTGCGACTGTAACGTCTACTGGATCAGGGCGCTGATGGCGGCCAACCACTCGCTCCACAACGTCCCCACCGTGGCAGTCACAATGCGCTCCACTCCGCTCACACTGCAGCACGCGGAGAAGTTCGTGTGCGACACGCCGGTCGCCGTGAACGCACGGCCGCTCGCTGCCGTCCCACTTGCCGCCTTGC
Organism: Streblospio benedicti; assembly: GCA_019095985.1. Lineage (NCBI taxonomy): Eukaryota > Metazoa > Annelida > Polychaeta > Spionida > Spionidae > Streblospio > Streblospio benedicti. The sequence continues at coordinate 50,984,031 of CM032663.1, forward strand.
CGCCCACATGCCCGCCCACAGTCATACCCTTCTTCAGGTAACGAGAAACTAAACTATGAGGGGTACCGGCATAACATATTCTATATGACTAATCACTGACACCTCTACGCCCACAGTAATACACTTCTTCAGGTAGTAACGAGAAACTGAACTGTGAGGGGTTCTTGTTGTGCAAAGGCAACTGCATCAGTGGATGTGATTTTCTGAATATGTCTTGTGGATGGCTTTTTTTCATAATTTAAACAAAACTATAGTCAATGTAATGTGAGAGTTGCATGATGCAGTTACCTTTGGTGCCTTGTA
>CM032663.1:50984433-51007886 GCA_019095985.1 Streblospio benedicti
ATTGTTGATAGGAAGGGAAATATTTGAATGGAATTGGCTCTGTCAATCGTACTTACAAGGTTCAATTCAATAGAATATTGTTGTAAGATACATGTTATAGTGGGTAAGTGCCTATTACAATAGCGGCGGTAAAACCGTCCCTAGCTGATGTCCAAGTAACAGGTGTAAGGCTATAACTATGCCATTGTAGTATTAAGGTTATCGACCGGCACGTCTCACAATACGGTTGATCCGCTAACCTCAAACTGTGGAAAATTCACACGTGTCATTTGTACAACCCATTAGGGAAATGTATGGGGCCTAAGTGACAGATTATCACCATAACAACAACAATGAGAGTGTCAACTCGTGAAATTGGAGAAATTCTAGGCGTTGTCCAAATACCGCTGATACTTCGTGTGGTAAATAATCACAAGGTTTGCCGGTAAAACATAACGTGGGAGGCATGCCTGGAGTCCTGTGAGACTCGTCAACTTGTAAAACATTGGCTCCTCCGCGGCCTCATAAACAATCACTACCCCCACAAACAGCCTGTACCTAAAACTTAAACGACCAATACCGTAACAATACCAAACCTTCTCTCAAACTCGTCAACAAAGCCACACAAATGCTATCATTGATTGTTAACACGGACATTTCCCCATTGACTGTAAACATACATAAGGTCCTCCCATATTGAATAAAGACACAAATTCCCTCTGTCGTGTGGGTAGCTTAACTGTAGAACCAGAAATATCCGCAGTCGTTAATTTTCATTGCCGTGTACCCAATCACAACAATCAGTCAACCAATCTTCAGCATCTCGGAGACTATAAATGTCACGTTAGTCTAAGGTAATTCCGCCAGGCACCATCTACCGTAGGCCTGTATACAAATAGGCATAAACATATAAGTGTTCTCGTTGACCAACGTAAGATCAAAATACTGTACACCTCTGAACATTTAGTATTACCCAATCGTTAGAGAATTACGTGTGATTCAAATTCCTGACCAAGTGAAGAGGCATCAGAGAAGATGTAGTTGTATGCCTGCTGTAAAAAGAAACAATGGGAACAAGTCCAACATTTTTTTTTAGCACAAGAATACTCATAAAATCCCAAATAATATTTATTTAAAACACAAATTTCTTTTAGCTACACAATGGGTGATCATATGGGATACATCAATAATAAGCAGGGTGTTGGGTGTAGGGTGTTGGCTTTTTATTAGATAGAGACGAACACCTATATAATAAAAAAGGTTTTATTATCAACATCCACCATGAAGTTCTCACAGACAAATGCCATTAAAAGTTACCTTAACAAAATAATTATTTAAAGATAAAATAAATTTCACTAACCTGATATATAATAAAAAAGGTTTTATTATCAACATCCACCATGAAGTTCTCACAGACAAATGCGCTGAGATATAATCATGGCTGCTTATATACCAGGTCAGTGACCTAATTACATATATGAATATGGTAATACCAGACCATAACATATGATACTGTTACATCCGTCCCCCTCAAATATGAGAAAATGTAATCACATTTTCTATCGAGAGCACAAAATAATATTCAAAAACCATACGTCACTTGTCATGTCATAATTATAAAGACATTTATAGTGTTATTTATATTATTTATATCATTATTGAAAATTAAAAACAATGGCTTGAAAATTTTAAAATAACTCATGACATAGATGAGAAATGAACCAATGACATACTAAAATCATAACTATCCGTCGTGAAACACGATGACACCCCCCCAGAAACACAATGCAACGACCAAAAAAATCAACACACAATCACTTAAAACTGAAAAAACTATAGACATATTTATCATGAATCATGTTGCTAAACCTGAAAAGAAACTATTTAAAAGATTTATGAATGTGAAATTATATATAAGATTGTCTGGCAAATTTCTGAATGATATGAAGGAAATATAGGTAATAATTGTAACAAGAATGTTATTTTAACCTGCCAATCATACAAAACATTCGACTGGTTGCATATAAAATCTTGGTAACGCTCTGGTGGTCGTCTAACCCTTCCTGACCTTCTCACTCCCCCATCAACAGGAGGATCATCAACAGCAGGATCATCTGTAATTAGATCAACATCATTAGTACCAACATTTCTATTATTTGCATCTTCACTTATCCTCACATCATTTCTAACATTGTGCACATCATTCACATTGGAATCTACACTATTATCATTTATCACATTTTCAGCAGTAAAGTTCACACCACTTTCATTCACCTCATTGATACTTCTATCCACGTCGATAACATCATTCCTGTCATCAACATCAATATTATCACGATCACTACTGGCATCATCATTATTTACACTAATATCATCGTCATGTTTTAGCGATGCAGGCATGTCATCATGACTGTCCTGCACTAGAACATTCTCAAAGCCGTCATCACTATCAATATAGCTATCACTAACTTCACTCAAATCCGTATTTTCTACATCTTTCACCTGAGGATCATCCATCCAGGATAATCTTAGTGGTAATAACATGTTCCTATGAAGGATTTTATCCCTTGAATTGTCTTCGGGATGAACAACAAAAACAGGAATGTCCCCATTAGGTTGTTCTTTCACAACATGCAACATTGGGGACCATTTATTTGCAAGCTTGTGCTTACCCTTTTAACCCCACATTTTTTGACTAATACATAATCCCCAACACACACTTCCGTACCACGTACTTTCTTTCTTGTCGTAACCCTTACGCTGCTTGTCATGTGCTTTCTTAGCAGCACCGCGAGCGATTTTAAAGGCCGTGTCTAAGTTTTTCTTCACTACATCTACAGTACGACTACCTGATTCTGTATCCTGCGTACCAAGATAAATATCAATCGGCAATTTTGGTGTTCTGCCAAACATCAGATAAAAAGGTGAATATCCGGTCGACTCATGCCTACAGCAATTGTATGAAAAAACTAATGAGGACAAATGGTCTTTCCAGGTCAGTTTTTGTTCTTCGGATAGGGTACGAAGCATGGAAATTAGGGTCCGATTAAATCTCTCGGTGGCTCCATTGCCTTGAGGATGGTACGGCGTCGTTTTTGATTTTGCAACACCTAATAATTTACAAAGTTCATGTATGACCTTTGCCTCAAAACTGCCACCACGGTCAGAGTGGAATCTATCAGCAATGCCAAAATTGATAATTATATTTTCAAACAAAATTTTTGCCACGGTCTTCGCTTCCTGATTTCTGGTCGGAAATGCCCAACTGTACTTTGTGAAATGGTCGGTAACCACCAGTACATATCGAAATCGACCTCTGCTTTCTTCAAGCGATAAGAAATCCATGCATAAAAGTTCAAAAGGCTTACTAGTGACTATATTTACTAATGGAGCGTAAGATGGGATGTATGGTGTTTTAGCACAAATACAGATTTTACAATTTTTCACATGATCGTCAACTGATTTAGTAAGACTAACCCAAAAATATCTCTCTTGTGCAATACTCACAGTTTTATCTCTACCTAAATGTCCCAAGTCATCGTGTGACATCGACAACACACTTTTCTGTAGATGTTCTGGTACAACCAACCGTAAACATTTCTCACCGTTATTGCATATATGAGACTTGTACAGAATATTGTTCTTAACAACTAGGTGTTTTATGTAAGACAACAATTTCCTTACGTCTGGACTTTCTTGCTTTCTTTGTTTCATAGTTAGCTCAACACTATTACACACTAAATGTCTCACCCTATCAACAGTAGGATCTTTACCTTGTTCAGCTTGCCAATCTACAGGTGTAGTCACATTGACATTCACTGCGCTAGATATTGCAGTAGCTGGAGGACCGATACTTTCTGCTACACCTGAATATTCTTTGCCACTCAAATAATTACACAACTCCTTGAACACATCATCTGAAATACTTTTTGAAAACTCATTTCGTTCTAACTCAAATGGAACTTGACGACTTAAAGAATCTGCCACTGCATTCTGAATACCGGGTTTGTAGAAAATTTTAAAATCATAACTGGCTAATTCTGCCAACCATCTATGACCTAAAGCGTCAAGTTTAGCAGTGGTGGTTAAATACACTAACGGATTGTGGTCAGTGTAAACTTCAAATTTGCTACCATAAAGATAGTAACTGAATTTAGATGTTATTGCCCATTTTAATGCCAAAAACTCTAATTTGTGGGTACTATAATTTCTTTCTGAGGGTGACAAAGTTCTGCTGCCAAACGCTATTGGTCTTAATTTACCGGTACTGTCATGTTGGTACAGTGCACAACCCACACCTGAGCCACTGGCATCACAATGTAAAATGAACTTTTCTCAAAATCAGGGTAAGCTAACACAGCAGGAGATGTTACCACTGCTTTAAGATTTTCAAATGCAAACTGTTGTTCACCATCCCACTTCCAGTCAACAATTAGATTTTTTAGATTTTGTCTTATTTTTTGGCTTTCTACCACAATGACCTCTCAACAATTTTGTAAGTGGTTCAGCTAATACAGAAAAGTTTTTTATATGTTTTCTAAAAAAATTCATGAAACCAAGAAATTTTTGTAATTCTTTTACACAAGTTGGAGCTTCCCAGTTCTTTACAGCATCGATATGTTTACTAGTGCATTTAACACCATCAGCGGATACTTCGTAACCCAAAAATTCAACTTTCTCTTGCAAAAATGACATTTTTTTGGCTTGAATCGCAAGTTTGCTTTCCTAAAACGCTCAAAAATTTCAGCTAAATTTTCATACAGTTTATCCTTTGTTTCTGCGAACACCAATATATCATCAAGATAAACATTACAGGTTTTCATCAATAAACCCTCCAAAACAGTGTCGGCCAAACGTTGAAAAACAGATGGACTATTTCGAAGGCCAAACGGCATACGTTCATATTGGAAAAATCCGACCGGAGTAGTGAACGCAGTTCGTTCACGATGTTCTGCAAATATTTTCATTTGATGATATCCACTAAACAAATCAAGCGAGCAGAAGTATTTAGCACCTTTAAGTGAATCGAGTAACATGTCAACACGCGGAATTCGATAATTGTCACGAGTACATCTCTCGTTGAGCATTCTAAAATCCACACACATGCGTAGCTCACCTGTCTTTTTTCTGACAAGTACAATATTTGAACTAAAGGGACTTTTTGATTTTGAAATTACACCAGCCGACAACAATTCATTGATATGCGCTCTTAATTCATCATAAACACCTGGTGGAATCGGTCTCAATTTTTGTTTAAACGGTGTCTCATCAGTCATATCAATATGATATTCGGCAATATCAGTACACCCCATTTCTTGGACATTCATAGCAAATACATCCCGATTTTGCAATAAGAAAGATTTTAATCTGTCGGTATCTGCCTCATCTAAATGTGAAAAATCAAAAGAATTTAAAAAATCTACATTTTCAGGAGAAACAGTCATCTCCTCAACTTGAACTTTGTGTAACTTCGCAACTTTTTGGCCTTTAGCAATTTTAATTTCAGAATCAGTATCATTAACAATTTCAACTTGTAAATCATTTGGACCTCCTTCCACATTAACAAGATATGGTATTACTGAAATTTGATCGGAATCAATAACAGCAGTTTGTTTAGAAATGGGCACTACAATAACTGAACTAGCTTGGATTATCTGACCCGAATGTGGCGGAATATGGTATTCGCAAGTCGCATTGACTTCACCAAACACTCCATTTGTTTTGCATAGATGATTATTGGTAAGCCTAAGCATTTGTATTGCAATGTTTAGACCGGGTTGGTCACAATCAGAAAAAGAAGTCAACTTTTGTAGAATATTTGTTCCTAAAAGTAATGGAACTCTAAAATTGTAAGTTGTATCAGGCACTATCAACACTGGAATTTCTTCAGTTACAGATTTGTGATGGTTAATAGTAATCTCAATTGGCAGTAAAACATAGCCAAAATATGGTAATTCATCTCCACTAACAGACTCTATTTTAAGCAAATTTGTAATGCTTTGTAAAGGAAGATGAACAAAATTTTTCACATAAAACTGATGTGCTAAAGTGGTAATCTGTGACCCAGTATCCACCAAAGTTTGTATGGCAATATTATCAATTTTGCACACTATTTCTGGTGATTTCCCCAAAAGCTTATTCGGTAGACCAGATTGTTTGGGCATATCGGACTGATTAAGTTGATTGCATTGCCCCCGTGAACCAACTGCATCTAGTTTTTTGAACTTTTGAATTTATCTGACTTCTCTTGTACCAACTTTTTGTTTGATTCATTCACACAGTCATATGCATAATGATAGTCGCCTCCACATCTATAGCAGAAAAAATATCTAGGTTTCCTCACCTGTTGATTCTGTTGTTGAACTTGCGCTGTTCTCAGCTCTTCAACCTCTTTTCTCAGCTTCTCTAGCTCCGTCGCCTCCTTCTCCACTGTTGCCTGCACCTTCACCTGCTGTCTCTGCCTCAACCGTCTCTCTGTACGCCTCGCCTCCTCCCTTCTTACTAAATTTATAAAAGTTGGAAAATCATACACATTTTCTTCAATATGATCCTCTAACCGAAGTTTGGTTAGCAAATCCTCATCAGATGTTCCTCTAATAAATTGTTTCACCAATACAACTGCCATATCAGCAGTTCTAATACCATCATATCTTGCAACTTCGCCCAACTCTACAAACAAAGATGTTAAAAATTCACTGGCAGTTTCACCGCTTTTCTGAAAATGCTGATGAAATTTTATCAATAAATCTTCACCATCTGAAATATTTCCATACTGACTAAATAAAATTTCAACTATCTCAGACGCTGGTTTTTCTCTGTACAAATCGGCAATATCCTCAGCAGGACCAGTCAAGGACTTAAAAATCAATATTTTTTTCCTACTCTCTTTCATAGAATCATCATTGATCAATCTAGAAGCCCCACTAAACCACCTATTGAAGGTCACTTCCCCAGATCCTAATTTTGCATTTCCTGAGAACCTGGACAATTTGTGCTCCTCATCCAATCTCACACATAAATTAGACAGTTTTGAACTCTCACCTGAAACACCGGAAACACCAGCCTCATTGGCACCAGACAATCGTTTGATAGCCTTGGCTCTATCCCGATCAGACAGTTTCTGCAACCTGCCCTCAATATCCTTAAACTCCTGTGACAAAGCAAAATCATCACCTGATTCATCCAACATATTGAATTTGAAAAAAAAATGACAAAGTGTAAATATGAAATTGTGAAATGACAAAATATGGAATGCCAAACGAATGTTAAATGAATTAGCAAATTGTTAAATGCAACGCAATTTTGAAAAAAAAATAATAATAATAATATTCAAAATAAGTCACAGTCAGTCAACCAATATATAGTACAAAATTACAAACCTTGCACCTATTCACACCTACGACCTACAAAATTAATCCCGTCTGACCACTGTCTAGACAGCAAACATAAATAGACCAAACTAAGGCAAAAGTTTTCACCTTGTCAAATATGACATCAACACATCATGTCCATTTACACCTTGAAACCAATAATATTCATACAAATACGCAGTCCCAATAAATTCATAGACTGTATTTTTTCACAGCACTATGAAAAAAAAATATGATACAATATATATTTTCAATGTTCATGAAAACAGTAACAAAATGTACATTAATATACGCATATACACACAGAAAAAAAATATGCACTTCAAAAATTCCTAAAAAAATTAGCAAAAAATGACCTCTGTCAGTAGACTTCTGTCGAGTGATTCCTTGCAAATGTACAACTTTTTACAACCCGGGTTTTTCACACAACTAGCTAGTTCCAATTCCACAATTCCAAAGCTTTGCAAACTGACTTGATTTGCAGGTATACCTCTGATTTGAAGCTTGAAGCCGGCTGTAATACTTCAGCACTCAGCACTTCACAAAAACTTTAACAGACCTTCTTTTTCAGCTGCCATGTAGACACCTGGTCGGTCGACGCCCATCCAAGATTCTTTAACAGACGAGCCCCCAAATGTAGCCGGTCGGCATTTATAGTTCACAACTGGTGTTTGGTGGTGTGTTGGGTGTTGGGTGTTGGCTGATTTTTATATAAATACTAACACCTGATATATAATAAAAAAGGTTTTATTATCAACATCCACCATGAAGTTCTCACAGACAAATGCCATTAAAAGTTACCTTAACAAAATAATTATTTAAAGATAAAATAAATTTCACTAACCTGATATATAATAAAAAAGGTTTTATTATCAACATCCACCATGAAGTTCTCACAGACAAATGCGCTGAGATATAATCATGGCTGCTTATATACCAGGTCAGTGACCTAATTACATATATGAATATGGTAATACCAGACCATAACATATGATACTGACAAGATCAAAAGGTGGCTCAATATTTACATATCTGTAAATCATCCACGTCATTATGCGTGGTAGTCCCGAGCTAAAGGTGTGGTAGGTTCCCAAAAAGCTGAGAAGGCAAGCACCAACGGTGCACAAAATTTTGAAAAATACAATGAAAAATTCAGGCAACAGTGTCTGCAGCCACAGGAGCCACTAAGTGGCGGTTTTACTGAGCGACTGTCATGTGGCATTGTACTACTTTTTTCTAACATATATACGGAGTGTTTAGGAGCTTTAGGTGCCTGTGCACCTTAAGACTTCTAAAATGTTATAGTTAAACATTGCATGTGTACACATTACAGCCACTCCAGTACTCGGACATTGCAATTAACTTTGACATGGCACTTTTTTTTTCTTTTCCTTTTAATGTGTTTTTCCCAAGTTTGGTTTTTCATACTTTCCCCGCATTAATTGGTTTGTTAAAACAGATCCTACAGACACCGTTACTATGAAGCATAATGCATTTGTTTGTTAACTCTTTCACCCTGCATCTAACAGCTACAAGCAGCATTCGGTTGCATCATGAACCACTTCAGTAATTACTTTCTATACTTATAGGCTACACACACTTTGTTTACTTTCGGGCGTCTTAATAAAGCATACTGTAATAGAGTAATTAATAATTTCAAGGCCGTATATGTTCTTAATAGTCAAGAATTTATATGGAATATGTGAAGTTAAGTGCTTGTTATCTATAGTTTGTGTTTGCTCAGGTTTGAGATTGTATATGATCATACATGAAACATCAACAATTCAAATGATAGGAGACAAGCTTTTTACACCGGCAACAAGATCAAAAGGTGGCTCAATATTTTCATATCTGTAAATCGTATCGTCATTATGCGTGGTAGTCCCGAGCTAAAGGTGTGGTAGGTTCCCAAAAGCTGAGAAGGCAAGCACCAACGGTGCACAAAATTTTGAAAAATACAATGAAAATTGTGCATTTTGATGACACTTTAGCCTTGTTTTCCTTTAATAAAATGTGTCTACCAATGGCATAGTATTATCATTTTTACAAATCACAAGCATTTTATTTCTATGTGATGCATTTTAAAGAAGTTCTATCAACAGAAGCTACATGTAAAAGACGGCATTCTGGTTCAGAGACAGAACACAAATTGACATTTATTGGAGTGGAGTCATACGGTCATTAATCGATCAGCCTTGATTAACGCAGTTTTTGCCTGAAGGAGAAGCTCTTATCCACTCCATAACAGACGTCAAGAGGGCTGTGGATTAGTTTATGAAATGCTGACTCTTACTTCTTTTGGGGTATGTGTTTGTGCAAACACTATGTTTTTAGGCTATTTCTTGATTAATTAGGAGAAAAAAGTATCCTGTTGATTGCCGTGCCATGCGATACTTAGAATTTTCAGATGTAAAATAAATGTTAAATATTGTGGTTTATAGTCGTGATTCTGTTTGTGCTCTCTGGACTTAACATTTTACACCAGGTCATTGCCACACTCAATGATCATCAATTGATCATTTCTCATATATACTTTGCATTGGCAGCACATTCAGCTCACATTGCTAACGACCCAAACAGGCACTCACACATTCTTTCAACCCAATGACCTGTACCTAATTAACATTGGTGCCACGGAGCAGTGTGCACGTATCAAGTGATGAGTTTGCTCAACACCCACCACCAGACCCTACTGGGACAAGAACTTCTGGTCACGAATCCAATACCCTATCCACTCGGCCACGGAAGCTCACAGGTTCAGGTCTAGGGGCAGACTCCGTTTACGCATTATTTGAACTTAATGGTCATTTCAACAGTGACGAAGTGAAATTGAGATCTTTCACAACTATATAACTATATGGTAACTATGACGTTGTGATAGTGTGTGGATCTGTGGTCGAGTGGAGAGGGGGGGGGGGCGTGACTCGTGACCAGAACCGTGAGCACACTGCTCCGTGACACCTACACATTCATTTGTAGGTACAAGGCAACGGGTTGAAAGAGTGAGTGTGTGATTGTGTGAGTGATTAGCATTGTGCGCTGAATGTACTGCCGGTGCAAGTATGTGAGAAATGATCAACTGACCGACAAATGTGTCAATGACGTGGTGTAAAACCAGCACATTTATTGTTATTGGGTGACATTTATTGGTATGTGACTGCAGCAGGTTTCCAGCCCATTGAGGCATATGGATCTCCATAGGCAGATCCAGGTTTTTGGAAAAGGGAGGCGCACGTAAGGAAAAGGGGGGAGGGCGCACTTAAGGATTTCATAAAAAAAACCTACGAAAATGAAGTACTTTGTTGGGAAAAGGGGAGGGGGGCGCACGCCCCTGCGCCGCCCCTGGATCTGCCTATGGATCTTGCATGTGAAGAACTCAACAAATATGTGCGGACATGTGCGCAAGTGTGTGCGCAAGTGTGTGCATGTGCGTGCTCTCACTTCCACATCCTTCTACTCATTTTACCCCAACAGACACATTGAGATGCAGTTAAATGGACTCGGTTTCCAACTAGATGCTCTCACACAATGTCTCTATTACAACCAGGCCAATTAGCTGAAAAAACAGCCAATTTTCCAGCAAATGCAGATAATGAGAGTCGTTAAGAGACAGGTGAAGTGAGGACATTTTGAGTTTTGAGTGAGGCACGTGAGTTTTACGGAGCCACCACGTAAGATTTAACGGCATTTATTAATAGAGTTACAAATGCAGTAAAAACTCTTTGTTACGGGTAATACATAAAATATGATAAAAGCAAAATAGTATATTTACAGGACATTAATTACATGAAATATCTCTTCCTATTGTCCACGTTTCATCAATAAGCTTTATAAAATTCACATTAAAAATCTCTTTGGTCACTTAAAAGGTATTCGGTAATATAAAAATCATTAAGAAAATTATAGTAAATATTGCCATTAAAAGCTGCCCTCCACAAATGTACACGAGCGTCTGCATAAAACGGGCAATGTGAAATAAAATGTTTAACAGCTTCCAAAGCACCACACTTGAGTTCCGAGCCACGCCCCTTTTTACGTCAGCCAGCCAATCAGAGAGCGGCCTCATACAAACATACGCAGGTGCGCTATCATGGTCTCACAAGCTTTATCTCCCCCCGTAGTAAACAGTGAGAGATTGTCATGTTTTGACACGAGATTTTTGAATGAAAATGTGCTAAACGTCTTAATTTTTCAGTTGGGATGCACTAACTTTCCTCTTTCCTACATTGTATCCAATGTATACCTATCAATATTATCGATTTAGAAGAGTTATGACGTTGTAGTAAAAACGCTACCGCACACTGTCACTGGCATTTTGACAGTTTTACGTCTGAGACAATAACGTTTCTGGTGCCTCCATAAATACTTAATTTTTTACATAAATTGACCAGATGTACTCAGAATATAGTATCACAGTTCTTATTTTCAATATCTAGTTATAGGAATATGGTTTTATAAGTCTAGATTATCTTCCAAACATGTAGCTGGTGTCGCCCTCGATTCAAAAAGACCGGTTCGAGGCACACTTTAGAAAGACGAATTTCTAAAAGTTCTCTTACTCGTAAAATAATATGACTGCTGTGAGTCATCAAAAAGGGTACAGATGATACGAAAATGAGCATAAAACAGCTTACTTGGGTGAAAGACTATAAAAACGTCTCCAAATATATGTGTCGTGTGCGTACAGCCTTGTAAACTGTCAAAATTCTTCATCGCCAACACACACGCACAAATCACTGTGATTTTCAAACAACTATTCGTGATTTGAGAAATATGCGTTCGTCCATGACTTCATAATCGGTTTAAAATTGATCCGACGTGTGAATTTTTGATGGGTATGTTACTGTAAGATGATAATCCTTTCGTTTCACAAATAATATCACTCTTTGGCGATTTAAAGGTAACGCCATTTGTATGGCACATTAGCCTTTATCACACGCCGTTATTTGTCAACACCGATCATAACGCGATGCGATTAAGAGTAGCGGCTCAAAAACCCCGATATCACGGGACTTCATTTGGTAGTGGAAGCAAAAAGATGGAAAACTAAATGCTTCAGCAAATCGTTATTATCAATGATTTCTGAGAATACTTCTGGTATGTTGTAGAACAGAGGTTACCGAATTTATCCCAAGTTAAAACTAAGAAGATCAGCACAATTTTGATTCAACACTCTTCGGTAGAAAATCGGCAATTTCTCTCTATTTACTACGGGCGATAGGAACATTTGTGAGACCCACGTCAAAACCAAAAAAGGGGGCGGGGCTTCGGAACTATGAATAGCAGGTGAGTAAGTTCACAACAGAAGGGCCCATTGATAGGAGGTTTCGTGGAAGAAGCAATTTCGTAACGATGATGAGGTTCTTCCTACAGATTGTAAATTGGGCATATTGGTATTTACTTGGACTTTTTAAAAGAGACAATGCATCAAGAAGATATAGGCTTTCCCACGTGAAATCTAGTCAAATACACATTAGTATTTCCTTGGTGGTGTTCACGAAATTGATTGGGAAGTTTATATTATTTGGGTTGATTTTAAGCATTTCCACGAATATAACTTTGGTTAGACGACTGTTTGCCATTCGGTTGAGGTGGTGTTAGAATTTGATTATTAACGAAACAAGGTAATCAGTAATTGTAGTCCAAGCAAGTTCTCCTGGGTAAGTTCACCCATCAGTGCTAGATAATTCGGCATTGCTATTGCATATTTCGCAAAGATGTATAGGGACTAGTGTGAAAGAGTTCAGGTAGATATGTAAAGCTTTGGAAAGACGCAGAATCGAACTCACAATCTCCTGTTCACACCAGACCAGTCATACTTGTGCAGACAGGCGCCTTAAGAGAGGGGGCATTCCATCGCAGCAGTGGGCCTACAGTCAGTCTCATGACCAAAAACGCATAGAAATCGTAAATACATATACAACATCTCCCCTTTAAATTATTAACAATATTTCAAAAAGTAACCAATCGCCTTCTTAGCGGGATATTTATCCATCAAGTTAAGTAGCAATACAATGAACAATGCAAAAATACAATGAACAATTAAAAAATACAATGAACAATGCAGAAGTAACAATCAACTTGTTATATTCCCTATGAAATAGTGAACATAAAACACTTGTTGATAAAAAACTATCTCCTAAGAAATGTCAAATGTTTTCCTCTCTAGATTGAGAACCATCATTGCTAATAATAAACCATATCAGGATTCTGTGTAGACTTGACCACTCTCTGTGACCTTCTAGGGGACAAAAGGGTTTGAGGTCTGGGGGAGAAAGGTTTTGAGGGGCAGGACCAGGGGTTGTTGGTTTCTCAGGCGTATTCGGCATCGTAATCGGGACTACTGGTGTTTCCCCGGGTATCGGACGAGGTGGTGACGTCTCTCGTGAGGTGCCAGTATGAATTAAGGCACTCCTGTTCCGACGAATGACATTGCCGTTTTCCATAGAGACCCGGTATGACCTGGGATTGGTCATGCGTTGTTGGACTTCGCCATAGCGAGCCTGATCCCGAACATAGACACGATCACCAGGGGTGAGACAGGGGAGCTGTACCACTCGATGGTGTCGATTGTGGTCCTGTGTGTACCGGCTTCGGTACTCAGTCTCCTTTTCTTGGATTTTTTTGAAATCCTGTATTTTTGGAGTCAGCTTTGCTGCTACTGTTGGTACGGTTGTGCGTAGCTGGCGTGACATAAGGAGCTGACTCGGGGTTCTGCCGTTATAGATCGGTGAGGATCTGTAGGCCAGCAGTCCAAGGTAGGGGTTGGTGTTTTTTTTTGCTAAGGATCGCCTTAGCGGTGCGCACGGCTTCGTTCCGCTTCTCCATTTGCTTTTGGATACCTGGGGACGACGTGATGTGGGTGAAGCCCCAGTCTTTGCTGAATTCCAAAAATTCCTGTGAAGCGTATTGGGGTCCGTTGTCGAAATGAGGACTTTCGGCAATCCATGTGTTGCAAAAACTTCGCTGAGGCCGCGGATCACGGCCTGACTGGTTGTTGATCCCAGTTCTTTGAAGTCGAGCCACCTGGAACCATAATCTACCACAAGAAGGTAGTGTTTCGACTTGCATTCAAACAGGTCGGTTCCTACTCTTTCCCATATTTCTTCCGGCGGCGAGTGCGATGAGGGGTTCCGTGGCTTGATCTTGGTGGAGAATGCATGTCGGGCATCTCCTGCACATCGCTTCGACTTGCGAGGTGATTGAGGGCCACCAAACGCTTCCCTGTGCTCGACCTTTGCATTTGGTTATCCCCAGGTGTCCTGTGTGGATCTTCTCCAGGATTTCCAGCTGGAGCGTCTGGGGGGGATAACTAGGCGGTCGTCAAACATTAGGAGGTCATCATTCATGGTGAAGTGTGGTGCTTTGTCCCAGTAGGGCTTTATCAACGGTAAGTTAGGCATCACTGGCGGCCAACCATCTTTCACCCAGCTCCTCACTTGGGTGCAGACTGCGTCATTCATTTGGGCTTGGCGTAATTCCTCTAGTCTGCGATCAGTTGCTGGGAGGTGTTGGATGACCAAATCTTTGAATGCTTCCGCTTCCTCGACGAAGATATCATCTTCCGTCGTTGGTTTGCCCACGGGTGCTCTTGAGAGCGCATCAGCCGTATTTTGGTAGACCCCTGGACATATTTCACTTCAGGTGAGTAACGCATCAAGCCCGAGTCTGAATCGCAAGACTCTAGCCGGCATTTTGGAAAGCTCGGTCGTGGATAGTAGAGGTACCAGCGGTCGGTGATCGGTTTCCAGGGTGAACTTCAAACCTAAGACATAGTCCGAGAACTTTTCACAGGCCCATGTTGCCGCAAGAGCTTCTTTCTCTATCACGGCGTATCTTTTCTCGGTGTCAGTGAGAGACCGAGAAGCATATGCGATAGGACGCCTGTTGCCATGGACGTCAGTCTGAAGGAGAACAGCTCCAAGGCCATCTTGGCAAGCATCAGCCGCGATGACACACGGCAGGGTCGGGTCATAATGGGCTAACACTTCTGCAGAGGAGAGCGTACGCTTGATGTTTTCAAAGGCCTCCTGCTGTGGTGCATCCCATAGCCACATCTGTTCCTTCTTGAGAAGCTGACGAAGAGGTTCGTTCATCCTTGCCAGTTCCGGTAAGAACTTAGCCAATTGGTTGGTCATTCCTAAGAATCTCTGGAGTTCTGTGATATTTGCAGGTTTCGGAAACTCCTTGACGGCTTTAGTTTTGTCTGGATCTGCGGCGATACCTTCTTCTGATACGACATGTCCGAGAAACTTTATGCTTGTTTGGCTGAAAGAGCACTTCTCATTCAAGGTCACTCCCGCATCTCGTAGCCTTGCAAGTACTTTTCTCAATCGCTCATCATGTTTCTCTTGGGTTTCTGCATGTACCAGAATGTCATCCATATGGCAGATAACGCCATCGAGACCCTCCAGTATCCTCGACATTTGCCTCTGGAATACCTCGGGTGCTGAACTAATACCGAATGGTAGACGATTGTAGCAGAATCGTCCAAACGGTGTTACGAATGTGGTGAGTAGTCTCGATTCTGGGTGCAGAGGAATCTGCCAAAACCCAGATTTTGCATCGAGCTTTGTGAATATCTTGCTTCCGCGAATCTTCGCGAGGTTGTCGTCAACTTTAGCCATCGGATGAATCTCTCTCTTGACAGCCTTGTTGAGTGGCGTTAGGTCAACGCATACTCGGATCTCTCCTGACGGTTTCGGGACGACAACCATTCCAGAGCACCATTCTGTTGGTTCTGTGACAGCCGATATTACACCTGCCGTCTCCATTTTCTCCAGCTGCTTTTTAACCTTGGGCAGCAGTGGATGCGCTACACGACGAGGCGTGTACAAACATACTGGAGTTGCATCTTCTTTGAGAGGGATCTTGTACACATCCTTCAGCATGCCTAGCCCTTTGAACAATTCTGGGAACTCCTTCTTGACATCGCTTGACAACTCGACGGCATAGACAGTTGCTGCTGGCTTGAGGAGTTGAAGAGCTTGAATCGCCGATTTGGAAAGAAGATTCTTCTTCTGGTTTCGCATAATGTATACATCTTCGGTGTGCACCGCCTTGCCGACGACCAACTTGGCCTGGCGGACAAACCCTACTATGAGGTGGTTCAAGTTGACTCCTCCAGGGCCACGAAAAGATGCTTTCGTTGGAGAGAGCGTTAACCCTCTTGTCCAGGGCGTTGTGTTGCTCACAACACATATGCGAGAGCCACTATCGAGTTTGAATTCCGTTGTATTCCCATCGACTTCCACATTGGCAGACCAGAAGTTTTCACCGGTTGAATCAATGGCGTTGACCTCGCCGAGATAAATCTCATTAGACCCATCAACATAATCGTAGCCAACTGGGTTTTCTTCTACGTTTATCTCCTGTGTGAGTTTACTTCTACAGGCGACCGCCCAGTGCCCCCTGTTTTTGCACTTGCTACATTCACTGTCTCGGGCCGGGCATTCCCGTCGGGGGTTTGTCTCTTTCCGCAGTAGTTGCATCGAGGTTTATTCTCCCATTTATTCTCCTGTGACTTGCCTTGTCCAGGCTTCTGTTTCTTTTCGCGGTTTTGCTTGTTGGCCTGACTGTTGAGCCGAAGCACGGGATTTGTTCCTTGGCTTCTTATTGATATGCTCAACTTGCGATGATCCTGACGCCATTCCGGGAAATAGCCTCGCGATGGCTTTGTGATATTTCCGCAGCTCTGAGCTGCTCTACCGCCCGAGCCAAATTTGGGACCGCTCGCTCTCTCAGCAGGCGCTCACGACCCATCTCGTCTGTAGTCCCTATGACTAAAGCGATCTCGGATGAGATCATCTTGTAGGGCGCCAAACTCACACGATTCTGATAATTGGCGCAGAGCGCGCAACAAAGCGCATCTACTGTCTCACCCGGCTTTTTGTTTGGCGGTGTTGAACACAAATCTTTCGTATAACACATTTTCTGTGGCACGAAATATTCCCGGAGGGCAATTATGATTTTTTGTGGTTTTTCGATCCCTCTCTTCCAGGGTCGAAAGATTTACGAGAACTTTTTACATGCTTGCCCCATTACCGCACAGAGTGTGCCCTCGCTTTAGACCTTTAGGCTTCTTACCTTCCCAAGCCTGTGCCAGCTCACTACTAGCACGGGCCGTGTGGATATGGCTCTACCACAAGATTGTCTTCTATTTCTGCATCCTATTCCTTTGTCATTCACATCCCCATAAGGTGGAATTGTCACAGATTCTGCTTGGGAGGGAGGTCAGATGAAATTGTATTGGGCCTGATGATCCCTACGGGCAACAATGAGGAAATACAACTTATTAGAAAATACAAGTTTATTGTACAAAAGAAAAAAATTAAAGAATATTTCGAAAATGTTTGCCTCAAGCATACATTAATTTCGATACAACAGATAAAACAAAAAGAATGAGTAAAATGAATGTCCCTGAATGTCTTTTGGATGTTTTTCAATGTCCTTGCCGCCACGCCCAAATGGTCACAAACTCCTAAGTCCAATTTCACTTTTTTCCAAAACAACTTAACACTTCCTTTAGCATTCCATGTTCTTCTGTAACTCCCACAATTTATGCTTTTCCAAATAACTTGAACACTTCCTTTAACACTCCATGTTCTTCTCTTCCACAATTTATGCTTTTCCAAAATAACTTGAACACTTATTTTAACGCTCCGTGTTCTTCTATTAATTATAAATAGGTTTCACATTTCCCAGAACAGATGTTTTCATATGATTCCTAAAATTACTCCCCCCATTACCAAGTCCACATTACTGGTGCACATGCTTTGTGACTTCACTGCTTCATACAAATGGGGCTACCTACGATATTGTTTCATATGACTATGAAGCTACCTACAATTTTTGTGACATATGTATTCTGTCTTGGATACCATACATTCTGAGCTGTGACATGAGCCGCCTGTGAGGCACTTTATCGAATGCCTTGCTGAACCCTAGCAATGCTATGTCTCCATGGGCACCCTTGTCTCTGAGACTGAACAAGTCCTGTAGTGTGGCCAAGAGCTCTGTTTAACACGGAAAATGAGACCTGAACCCATGGTGCAACCTGGTCAGTATGTTGTATTGGTTCAAGTGAGCTCTTATATGGCTACATATGATGTGCTCTAAGACTTTACAGGAGACACATGTAAAGGCTCACTGGTCGATAATGACCATCCCATAAGCTAGTTTAGTGGCAACATTCATGCATTCATGCTTTAATCACGAAATGAACGATTCTTTAGCTTAGCCACCTACTAGTATGCCTGATCAATGCCCAATAAAACATCTCAATGTTTTTTAAACACACACACCACGCCAACAGCTTGCGAGCCGGTGTACGCCATAATCAAGTTTCTTGCTCCTTGCTGTGACAGGTTTTCTTATACAAAAATTCTATAAGGATACATACAAAGGATACATTCAAACCGGGTAAATATACTAGATAGATTTATTTTATTTTAGTGTCATGTTTTAAAATACATATAAAACATTCCTATAATAACAAATGAATATTAAAACACCCAACCAGTAGGGTTTATAAGACACGTTACATATTGTATCATGGTTAATATATTATATCATCGTATTCCTACATTTAGCAACAAGTTTGTCGCCTTTTAAACAGTTTGTCTACATTATTGGCGACAAGTTTAGTATCATACTTGTCTGCCATTATGGCGATTTTGACTTGATTTGATTTTTTTTATTATAGTGACAGTACAAATCATACCAATCATAATACTTTTGATTATTCATAAATTATACCCAGTCCTACAGGGCTTATTAGTCACTTACATTTTTTAATTAATTTAGATTACAAACAGTGTGATGAAACCCTTACAAAGTATTTACATCATGAGATCTAGTGATAAAACATAAGTTATTATTTAATTAATCATGAATATAATTTTGCCTTACGTAAATTCCAGGCATCCATAATATAACTAATAATTTATTTCCATTCAGTCGTAATAAGAATTGTGAATCTAGTTTTTCTACAAAGCATTAAATTCTGGATATTTCCTGATATCAACGTCATGGTATTTATCTATAATGGTACAATACTTTGCTAAAGATGATAATTGATTAAAACCATTATATTTTACATTATACCTATTTATCATTGGAAAGCGGAGATCATACATTGGTGTTTCCTTTAATACACATGCATTTAGAACCATTGGAATGATAATTTCCTCATTTCACATGGACAATGGTATTCAAGAAATTCCAGAATATGCCAGATTTGTCATTTTTTAAGGTGGATCGTGCCTGACCTGGAGTTATCTGGCTAGTTTTGTAGTCCTTAGAGAGAATCGTGCACTTATGACTGGTTTCAGAATAAATCCGGTCATCTCCTCTCGTAACGAGTGGTTCAGGTTGTTTTCGACTCATGCCAAGGATTATTGGACCCTTATGCGATCTGCCCAATCGTCTGGAGGAGCTTTCTGAAAACTCGTTTGAGCATAATAAGGTCTTTATGATTGAAGCTGGCATCTTCTGGATGCTTTAGTTAGGGATATTTTTTCAGAAAATAAAACTGCTGGGCATTTCATATTAGAGTTTGACATAAGCAGTCATATTCTGTCATATGCAGGGAAATATTTCCACTCCTTGACCTTCAAATCAGGATGGCCGCCGTAATGAAGGTCAATATTAGTTTAGGTGATAACGGAATAACTATTCTACATTAAACATTGCATCTGATGTCTGTGTAGGCTCTCAGCGTCAGTGAATCCACTTGTATGAGAAAAAAAAATTTTGAATATTAAGTCCTCAAATAATTGCATTCTGTCTGGGGAAAATGGAGGTTTAGCCATATCACATGCAAAATTTCACTTGAAAAAACATACTTTGTTCTATCGGCTTGATGGATTATGTGTTTCAAGTTTGGTTTTATGACGTTCATAATAGTTCATCAGCTTAGTATTATCATATCACCCATAGAGCAATGTGTGTAAGTTTGTATGCCTCCACATCCGCTTCAACACATTTTTCCAGGCAACCTTTACCAATATCACATATAATAGGCATACGAAAGACTGATTCCAACCAAAAATTACACTTATTTTCCTTTATAACTAGGTGGAACTATGACCCCCGCATGCTATCCAAAGTTTCACCATTTTCACATATTAAGGAGCTTATCAGATGACCAACTGATGGATATGTGTCCAAATGTCACTGAACTTCCGTCATGGGTCACAATTATAAGAATGTAGCATAATCGCACAAAATTACAAAAAATACCCAATTTGTACCATTTTCGGGGGGCTGTAGGCGGTCTAAGATTGTACTACTTTCACATATAATGCACCTTATATGATGCTGAGGGATGATTTCGGTCAAAAGCATAACTGAAGCTCGGCCATGGTTCATCACCAAGCTATGGAAATTTGTGTACTCCCCAAAAGAGTGGGCCCCTACACTACTACCATCAAACTGAACATACATTTGCGCGTTGTCATCATGTGTTCGTCGTAGGCGCATTGGTGGAACCTTCAGGATCCATGTGTCCATCTTTAGGCACCATAATCTTCAGCAATTAACAGTGATCGATTAAGGGGGGGATGGGCGGGGCAATACGGGGGGCTGCAGCCAGATTTTTTGTCAAAATGTTTACATGCAACCCTGGATTTTTAAGGGTCCTTAGATTTTGCGGCATTTTTTTTACATGCAAGTCTGAATGTCTAAATTCCACAATCGTGTGTACATGGGTCCCAATGTCCAGTGTGTGACCGAGGATCAATGATATGCGTGGCTGGAGTTTGGTTGGTTTTTGGCTGCTAGTTGCCCTCATCGTATGTACAGCTCGGTGACGTGGACAGGCTACATCCAAACATTGTCAGTGGTAAACAAACACTGGTCGATGTCCATACAGATTCTGCGTGGAAAGGGCAGCTTTTTTTGGCCAGCAACTACCGGCCGGTACTTGGCTACAGCCCCACCAGTTCCTGATAGATAACCAGATGATAATCGGTCGATTTCCGGTGTGGCATCACCTGCAGATCACGGGCCAATCCGTTTATCGGTGAAACTTTAGTTGTTAGGTGACAGTCCCGACCGATAGTCGGCCGTACGCCGATGTGGTAAGAATGCCACTGTGGCGAGGGAACTCGGTGAGAGCATATCAAATGGGAACTCCCACGGTAAAAATTTCCCGAGCTGGCACCCACCAATACAGAGTTAAGCCTCCAATGCGGGCCGGTGATCGCGGGAGTCAGGTCGGCGTTTGACGAAAGTGGCATCGGTGGAACATCGAACTTCATCTGCCGGGCTACGTCCTGGGCAAGAATGGTATATAGAGCCACGACCGGTATCACAATGTGTGAAAGAAGATATTACATGCGTTTGCAGGACATCTTAGCGTTTTTTACATGAGGAAAGTTGCTTGCCGCTTTGGCGTATTATAGGCCAGAACTGAGCACGATATGCAAATTACATGTATGCTCCCTAATCCTGTCTAACTTGTCAGGCAAGAGGGGGATTTGTGTAGGCTACTAGGAGGTCAACTTAGGGTGGCACGTTGTCAAGGAGGTCAGTTAGACATCCAATCACTGGCCAGTAATCAGCCACTTTCCAATTTAATCATCTCACAAACACATCTGAAGTGCAGGTTTTTACAGTGCTACTGTTCTAAACGCATGTTTATTGAAAAATTCTATTGTGAGGGGTATATGATACGCCGCCAGCTACGCATACATCTCCCATATTAAATTGTAAGAAAAAAGTGAAATAAAAACTAACTTTAGGAGACTGTCGTACGCAAAGGCAGTTGTAAATATGTCCATTAACGCCGAATATGCTGTACACATAATCCATTCACAGCGAACTGTTCACTTGTACTTCTAATATGTGCTCTGTCAATTTTCATCAGTTTGATATATTAGAGAAACATTGAAATGACAACACTTATGTAAATGTGCACACGGCTGAGAAACTTACATTTTATACTATAATACGAGTATACTGTTTATCATCTTCAATATTGTGATGTGAACCCTTGATTATTTGCATCTTCGTCATTTCTTCTAGTGATTTGTCATTCGGACAGTTTCACTGTCTTAGTGACCACGTTCTCCTATCCCCAGAAACAGTGTAACATGCCTATTCTAACACATATGCTAAGTAAAGTTAATGTCTTATGTATAAAGTTACTTAACCATTTCACTTATTTCATGTATCAGATGCATTTAGTGTGAAGAGGGTATTCTCTTTGCATATACTTACCGATGTCCTCAAAAGAAAAGCTCACTGTTTAATTTGGCGCAACGTGGCATTTTTGTATATGTTGCCAAATGCCAGTCTGTGATTGAACAGTTTTTGAAAAGGTAGCCAGCACGTTACCTCATGTGAAATATGTCTAGTGAAACTGTCCAAATAGACATTTTTAACATGAGGAAAATTGCTTGCCAAGTTAACCAATCATAGGCCTGAACACTGCACCTCATGCATATTATGGAAAATATATAACAGGAAAATCCAGGCCAAATGCCCACCCTTTAAGACACTAAATAACCTCCAGAAATTTGAATTTCTATTGAATGCCGAGGGTGAAATAGCACAGGAATTCACTGAACTTTGCCTCGATATTACCAAATAATATGGGAAATTGGCCCGGTGCCCTCCCCCTTTCTAACTCTGGCGTATTTACTATCTCCAATGCCCCATGTTAATTTTTGGTTTGTTTCCCATGTTGGTCTGATATAACCTAATGTGCGATATCAAACATATGTATATAATTATGATATTTTTCTTTTTTGTCTTTGCTATGTAATGTTTATTACCAATAGTGCCTGATGGATTGTATTGATCTAAGGATGTAATAAACTATCGTATTTCGTATTATGTTGCCTAATCCTGTGTAACTTGACGTTCAAAAAGAGCATTGGCTCCCATTGCTATGAAGTCAACGTAGGATGGAACGTTGTCAAGGAGGCCAGTTAGACATCCAATCACTGACCAGTAATCAGCCACTTTCCAATTTAATCCTCGCACAAACACAACTGAAGTGCATGCTTTTTACAGTATTACTGTTCTATATGCATAATTTAATGCAAATTCTATTGTATGCTTATATCGTACTCCTTCGCCCCTATGCATATATCTGCC
>CM032663.1:51007986-51015486 GCA_019095985.1 Streblospio benedicti
TAGTTCAATATATAGTTTACATGGTCTCATGAGTCAATTATTCTGATGTCTCTACTGCTTTTCTTTAAAAAAATTAACACTGTATCAAGAATCCACTGGACATAGTTTTTTATGGTATACAGTCCATTGTCTCATCTTAGGTTTGTATATTCTTGTGTGCTATTTGATAATGATTCTAAATTTTTATTGAATTTCTTAAATTTGCATAATAACTTTTATATCATGATCCTGTCCGATTATTCATTTACTTTTGGCTTTTCATGTTACTTATGAAAATTATAAGTAATTGAAATTATATCATTACAAAATTTATCAGAAAGTGCACACACTGATTCTAGAATTTACGAACATTGGAATTAGCACACAAGAATATTTAAATCTAAGATGACCCATAGCAGTACTAGTAAGAATAATGTCATTTTAAAACATATTCAGTTCTAAGAATTCTATGTATACTGTTATGAAATAAAAAAAACACAATTTCCCCCAGATATTAGCAAAAGGCCCCGTATCTCAATCCACTTTAAACTGCATTATCACCCCATCAACATTCAGTGATACCTGTCCATCTGCATACGTCGTCATATGGCCACTTTTCACGTATAACTTTCCTTATATATCATAAAAAAGTGTAACTCTCTTTTAAGGCCACCTGTCTGATGAGGACTCACCAATGTGTCCACATCAGACAGGTTGCACTGTACAGCAAAACCTCTCTATTAGGACGATCTGCGTGACCAGCGTTAGTACCTGGTCTCAATAGAGAAGTTGTCTCTATACAGAGGTTCATTTTGGTGGTTTAATGAAGGTTTGGGACCCTGAAAAGTGGTTTTATTATCATAGATGTGGTCTCATTAGAGAGGTGGTCTTTAACTGGAGGTACTACTGCAGGCTCGACTGTGAGCAGCACCAGCTACGTGCTCCTCTACCACCGCGCTACCGGCGGCGGCGGCACAGACTCTAATGCGGCCTCCTCCGCCTCCGCGGCGACGGCCTCTTCCCCGTCCTCCGCCGTGGACTCGTACAGTAAGATCTCGGTGCGTCCGTACATGCGCGCCTACACCGTGAGCAACCTGCAGCCGGACACGGACTACGAGTTCTGCCTGGCGTACGAGTCGTCCGCCTCGCCCGAACTCCTCGTCAAGCTGGACTGCAAGCGCGTGCGGACGCGCGCGGCGTACAGCGCCTCCGCGGCGCGGCATTCGGTGCGAGCTCTCACCATCGTCATCGGGCTGTCCACCGCCGCCTCCTTCCTGCTCTTCCTCTGCGTGCTGTCCGTGTTTGTGCGCAAGTACCGCCAGCGTAAGGCGTATGCCGAACCCGCTGGGCTTAATATGGCTGCTGCCGCTGGTGCCTCCCCGGCGGCCAGCGGTGGACACATGACGACGTCTCACATCCCGCTCGACAACCTGTATAAGCCGCCGTCCACGCCGCTCTGCACGTCAACAACGTCGCTCATCGGCGCGTCCAACGCGTAAAAACGTTTGACGTAACGTCTGACGTGAAGAAAAATACGGGATTGAAATGGACTCTTTTGTTTCATGTGCTTTTTTATACCATACATTTTGCTCCGACCTCCTGACCGAGAAAGAGGACATTATGTGATTTTTGCATGGAGGTTGGTTCTATCCCTGTTACTTGAAATCGTCTGAAACAAGCAACGTATTTCTTTTTTTCCCAATGCTGTAGTCACGTGATAAAGAGACTCTTTTTGGTTTCAAGATGGCTGATGCATGACATAAGTTGTAAGGTGAACCAGCATGGGTTTACCAGTGAATATGAATGTTATGCGGATGTTTGTGATGAAAGTAGAATTTTTTTCTTTTTTGTTGTTGATAATGTTGGAAACGTCGGGCATGTGTTGTGTGTTTGCTGGGTAGTTCTCGCGTCTGAATATTACCTCACAATGGCTGTACATAATCTTACACTAAATTACATTAACTTTTACCGTGGTAACTATTTTTTATTCTATGCACATTTTTATTGAGAAAGTTGATGTGGTTCATGTATTTCCCATTTTACTACTGTGCGCATGACTTGCTATTGACTCGACTGCTAGGTTGTCTGCTAGGATGTCAACCATAATCAAACAGAAGAGTTTATAAATGGGATAGCGGAACTCATAATTGTGATCACTTTCATTGCAAAATTGTGACTCACGTCTGTGGATTTTATGCATGAGTATTTCATAAGTATGAATTGTTAAGATACTGTCAGTAAAATGTGCTTGAAAACTCTGATTTGGTAAAATATGTCTGACTGTGAATCAGTGAATAAATGATGTGATCCATTTCTCCTAAACCAAGAAAATAAAAAGACACTGGATGCTGTTCTCATTTGATTAAATGCACATGCCATAATCAATCATCACCAGAATATATATGTATCAAGTACTTTTACAAATTTATTTTAAAATACAAGACTAACTAGAGGTTACTGATGTAGTTTTTTATGATTAGCCTGATATGAACCTATTGTGATGAAATATGTGCAAATCAACTATGTGCGTATGAACTATGCTCAATCACTTATACACAGAACAATGTTCTCACTCATATAGACAGTAGATGAGTAGCGTATCTCTTATTTTACTCTCCGTAGGGAGGATGCAAAAGCCCACACAATAACAGTATACAGTTTGTAGACTATGGCAGTATACTAATATGTTATACACTAACATGAAATATATATCACTCAAGAACAAGTTCATACCTATTTTCCCTGAATAATTTATTTAAAACCAACACAAAGCTATCACCCATACTATTGGCTTCTTCAGGATGCGATGTCATAACAAATAATAACTAGATCAAAAGTGTTCAAAGAACACGGCGTCGCTAGAACAACGTTGACTTATGGGCAATAAAATTGTTTACTAAAATGTTTTGGAAATGATGATTAAAAGTACACAACTACCACAAATAATATACCACTGTCTATTTATTGATCCTACATGTGCAGCAGCAAACGGCACCAACCAGTCTATTTTGCAGCTAATAGAATATTGATCTGTAATTGTCCATTCAATAGTAATAAGAATGTTGTAAATGGACCATAATTGCCCTGTGGAATACGCAGTTTAATTGGCAGATTGCCCCAAATTCAATCACCAGGAAAACAGGAAAATAAATATTGGACATATATCAATGATACTAACATTTCTAGATTCTGCAAGTGATGCTGATTTATATGGTGAAAAAATCTTCTATATCGCACCATTTTCATAAAAAGAGCAAAAGAATATAATATGTACTCTGATTTTGCATCAGCCATTTTGTGTGACCCTAACTCAGTTTCTAGAAATGAACGTCTTATTAAGTAAATGCCTATGTATTGAGGACTGTTGTTGCTAAGTGATTGGTTGCATGCTCCTTTTGTAGGTAAATGTTTATTGTTTTAAATGTAGTTTGAATTAGTCATTTATTTAAATTATTTTTAAAGATATTGCTTAAAATGTGGAAGAGCATATCTTCAGTGCCAGTTTTACGTTTTTTTATAACACAGCCAATCAAAATCAAAATTGACTATTTTCAAGTGGCCTGTAAAAATATTTGAAGTCATATTGATGCAATATATGCATTTACACATAACATATATAAGTTTCATGAAATTTGGAAGATGTATATTGAAAAAGAGCAAAACATCAAAATAAGTCCTTTTAATATAGTGTAAAGGTACACATGATAATCAATGCTTTATATTCTGCTATTGATAAATATAATGTAACTGTGATTGGGACCATCTTGTAGAAGAGAAATAAATCTATCAGTATGGTAAATTTCATTAAAATCGTCCAACAAACAGAGCAATGAGAGTCTATAAACGAACCAGTTTTCATTTTACAGCTCACTGGGGTAAGGCTAACTCATGCTAACGTCCTGCACGTCAAATTTTACATAGAATTCCGTCAAACGTAACAGTGGCGCTAGTAGTGTGTCAAACGGTAATTAAACTTAAGTGTTGTGAAAGATGAAAATAATAGATTTACATGCTTAATGCTGTCGCCCTGGTGTAAATGACACACTGTTCTGGCCCAACAATTGTTATCACTTCTCTGGAGACGTGATTTTTTTTGTCCGGTGGGTTCCTGTTATGGTTTATTGAGTTGTTTATTAGGTTCATTGCTTTGCTTTTCTGGGTCGTCCGGAGGGCTAACTTGATCATTTTACAATGTTTTCAGGCATTTGACACATTCTTAGTTTTTAATTCTGATATGATTAGTTTTAGCGCGCGCAAGAAAAAATATTACAAATATTACAGCCAAAAAAAAGTGGAGTACCCAAAATTTGACCGCCCCCCGCCCCCCGCCACCACCGCCCCCCCCCACTCTCCTAAGTGGAACATTGTTCCATGTACCCATTCAGTATTTATGACAGGGTGGGATCATTTTACTCCTATTTTCAATGATGGGTGGGGGCATCAATTTTTAT
Organism: Streblospio benedicti; assembly: GCA_019095985.1. Classification (NCBI taxonomy): domain Eukaryota; kingdom Metazoa; phylum Annelida; class Polychaeta; order Spionida; family Spionidae; genus Streblospio; species Streblospio benedicti. The sequence continues at coordinate 51,012,417 of CM032663.1, forward strand.
CACATGAAATTGAGGGGGGTACCAATTTTATCACAGAGTTTTGAGAGGGAGGGATTAATTTTTTACAGCATTTTTGAAAAAATCCTCCTACCCCACCCTGTCATAAATACTGAATTGTCCCTCAGCACAATAGAACCTCAAATTAAGAACACCTCTATAAAGAGACCATTGAGAACCTCTATGTAGCGGTTACTTGAAGTCAGCTCACCAGGTGGTCTTAATAGAGAGGCTCTACTGGAGTAGAATGTTCTGTGTAAGAATACTAATAACAAGCATTGATTCCACTTTTCGTGTCTCTTTTCAATGATTCATTCATCCATGCATCAAAGAACATGCGTATAGCTTGCAAGTCTATAAAATAAGCGATAATTTTGCATAAGATCCCTTTGAAAGCTCAGATGGTAATGAATTCTGTCTCCAAAGACATTGTAAGGAGGATTGATTGAGCTGGGAACGTCTTTGTGCACGGACGCGGTGAATTTGCAATCACATGACTAATTTACATATTCAGGAGAAGTGTTTGTCCACACAAAACACGTGCAACCAGACGACATTTTGGGAGAGTGTGGCAGCCAGATTAATAGTCGTAAAACACTTCTTTATACTGACTCATGCATGAGTCAAAAGGTACACGTCAGTTTCGAACGTTGATCATAGTGACTGACAGCCGACAATGCATTATCGTGGAGATTTGGGATGCACTCACATTTGAGGAGATTTTTTTTATTCAACTACAAGTTATAACGTACCGGAAGCAGTAGAGAGCCTGCCATTGGTTTGTTGTAAATATTTGTCTGCTACATGGAATGGCCACTGGAGCGTCGGGCAAACTACATGTATACAAGACGGGGTGAGCTGAAGCCCTCTCAGACATTCACGCACTATCCCACCTTCCACTGAGCATCAGCCGATATCTCACCATGCATCACCAGAAAAAAGAAGCCGCATTGATTTTCAATCAGAATTTGAGGCACGAGAATGGACATTGCGGGCCGCGCTGAATAAGGCTCGGCCGATCCGATCCAGGGCCCAATCGTGGAGAGGATCCACCCGTCAGTGTCAGCAGCATACTACATTAACAATGGCCACAACCTTGCAAATAGACAAAAAACAGGTGAGTTTGCAACATGAATTATTTCATCAGGTGAGTTCTTGTGGCGTATCACAGCGAGCCCGAAAGCTGAGCCTGATGCGTCACAATGAAACACAGTTTTGTATTTTATCATTCTTTTTTAAACAATTGCACCACTGTGTCAGTGCATCTTGAAACTGGATCAAAAGTAGCCCGGCTGACAGCTAGCCATATACAATGTCCCGCCACCCCGCCCCGCTGCATCCGATCACACTAGCTCAGTAGAGGTGCTCAGGCTACAACGGAGCCTGTTCAATTCCAAGTCGGATGCATTCTTGTCATGTCGGGTAAAGCCTTAACAATGTCAACGAACACACACACACACACACACACACACACACACACACACACACACACACACACTCACACACACACACACACACACACACACACACACACACACACACACACACACACATTCAACGCACACACCCAATCACACGCACCCACCTACCTACACACATAGATACAAACACATCTGCAGCTCCCCCCGAAGAAAAAACAGGCACAACACAGACACAGACACACACACAGACACACAGACACACAGACACACACACACACAGACACACAGACACACAGACACACACACACACACACACACACACACAGACACACAGACACACAGACACACAGACACACAGACACACAGACACACACACACACACACACACACACACACACACACACACACACACACACACACACACAGAGACACCCCCACCCACGTCCCTGTGTTGCCTGACCGCTGTGTGGTCGCTCCCCGCTGGCTTGGTCAGCCTTCAGAAGAGCAAAGCGCTGCTGACTGTCCTAAAGCTGCAAGTCATAACGTTCTCAGTGGGAGGGACTGCGCTGATGTAAGTTACACATGTATGGTAAGCCCACTGCCGACAGAACGCCGGCTGAGAAGTGCGAACGTGTTTGTCTATTCATCTCAGCCAACCCAAGGTGAGGTCGTCACATAAGTTTGTTGTGTACTGAACCTAGCCAATGGGCACCTTGTAAAAAAAACATGACCAGCTAATTGTTTTTGGGGAATCACCAGATATGATAGTTTTAAGGGATGCGAGATAAGAGTTCATATTTAGGTACATGTGTGCAAATGAGCTGCTCTGGTTGGCTGCAGGCAGCAATAACTTGATGGATTTTGACTTTGGGATTGATAGATGGCCCAGCAGACAGGGATGGGATACTAGGACTTGTGGTAATATTGAAGCACGCTGTGAGGGTACGCCGCGGCAGCAGCCTCTAGACTCCTCCCCACTTTACGCTACTAACCAAGTCTTGAGCCACCAGTGCCTTCTCCATGTGATATCTCTTATTCAATACTAAAACCCGCTTTACATGAGCGATCTTATGCGAATTTGCAACATCAACACGTATTGTGTCAAGTCGTCAACGTGGGCGTATTGAGGGCGGTATTGAAAGTAGTAAAGTATTTGTTACACTGAGTTGCTGAGCCAAACGAAGTGTTATTTATATGTGCAATGTTCTACGATTCATTGAGCAATGTTACTCTTGGTAGCGAACCCCTAAACTAATCGGTATATTTGTCAGCAAATTTTTGAACGTGTTCCACTTTGCTTTGACAATTGCCAGTTGCTACTGCACGTGGGGCGTGAGCCGGGGATTAGCGTATGTGTAAGCAGGTTTAACTGCAAACCCGCTTTAAGCCCGCTTTTACACTATAGCGAATTTCACCGACGTAGCTCTACGTTACAGGCTGGAGGCAAAATTCGGCGTAACAGAGGTACGAACATGTTCAAAATTCGTTGACAGGTACTACTGGTTGGTTTGGAGTTCGTTAAATTATGCTGCGTCACCAGGGATCGCAGAACATTCCGCACATATGAGTAACACTTTCGTTTGCCTCACAGCTGCAATCTCATGCATTTTACTACGTCCAATGCCACCACAATGCAGAGACGTGACATTACA
>CM032663.1:51020486-51062196 GCA_019095985.1 Streblospio benedicti
CCAATCAGAGAGCGGCCTCATACAAACATACGCAGGTGCGCTATCATGGTTCACAAGCTTTATCTCCCCCGTAGTAAAAATAGGTGAGATTGTCATGTTTTGGACACGAGATTTTTGAATGAAAATGTGGCAACGTCTTAATTTTTCAGTTGGGATGCACTAATCTCTTCCTTCTTTCCTACATTGTATCCAATGTATACCTATCAATATTATCGGATTTAGAAGAGTTATGACGTTGTAGTAAAAAAACACCGCACACTGTCACTGGTATTTTCGACAGTTTTACGTCTGAGACAATAACGTTTCTGGTGCCTCCATAAATACTTAATTTTTTACATAAATTGACCAGATTACTCAGAATATAGTATCACAGTTCTTATTTTCAATATCTAGTTATAGGAATATGGTTTTATAAACCTAGATTATCTTCCAAACATGTAGCTGGTGTAAGCCCTCGATTCAAAAAACCGGTTAAGGCATGTTTTAAAATACGAATTTCAAAGTTCTCTTACTTGTAAAAAATAATATGACTGCTGAGTCAACAAAAAAGAAAAGCCAGATGATACGAAATGAGCATAAACAGTAAACATTGGTAAAAAAAATAAAAAACGTCTCCAAATATATGTGTCGTGTGCGTACAGCCTTGTAAACTGTTTGTTTGTTGTTTCGCCAACACACACGCACAAATCACTAATGATTTTCAAACAACTATTCGTGATTTGAGAAATATGCTAAAATCATTGACTTCATAATCGGTTTAAAAAGAAATCAAAAAAGGTGAACTTTTTGATGGGCATGTTATTGTAAGATGATAATCCTTTTCGTTTCACAAATAATATAATATTTTTGGCGATTTAAAGCTAACGCCATTTGTATGGCACATTAGCCTTTATCACACGCCGTTATTTGTCAACACTGATCATAACGCGAACCATTAAGAGAAGCGGCTCAAAAAACCATGGTGGTCATGTGACTCTCATTTGGTAGTGGAAGCAAAAAGGGGAAAACAAAATGGTAGCAAATGGTTATTATCAATATCCATGAGAATTCTTTGAATATGTTGTAGAACAGAGGTTAGAGAATTTATCCCTTGAAGTTAAAAACTAAGAAGATCAGCTGAATTTTGATTCAACACATCTTCGGTAGAAAGGGGAACAATTTCTCTCTATTTACTACGGGCGATAGGAACATCCCCTGTCCCACGTCAACGTCAAAAAGATCGCTGAACTATGAATAGCAGGTGAGTCAAAAAGTTCGTCAACAGAAGGGCCCATTGATAGGAGGTTTCTGAAGAATCTAGCTTGGAGCGAGGATTTAGTAGGTTCTTCCTACCCCCAAATTGGGCATATTGGTATTTCCTATAACTTTTAAAAGAGCAATGCATCAAGAAGATATAGGCTTATTGCATGTGAAATCTAGTCAAATCATTAGTGTCACAGCTCGAGTGAGTGTTCACGAAATTGATTGGGAAGTTTATATTATTTTAAGTTGATTTTTAAGTATTCCCACTTTTGGTGAAATTTTGGTTAGAAACTGTTTGCCATTCAGTTTGTTTGTTTTCCATTATGTAGTCCGAAAGTAAGATAAACAGATATAGTTTTACGTATGCTTTTCCAACGCAGACGTATGGCCTTCATGTTGATTGCGCTCTGGATTCTATGAAACAGTAATTGAGGCTATTTCCACAACAGTGGGAAGCAGATAAAAAAATCTCCCACCGGTTCACCGCTAAATTGCATGAAAGTGAACTGCTTGAGTGATCTAGGTGAGCTGCCAGGGCTCAAGTTTGGCGGAGGCCTGGTAACCGCATTTCAGCCCCCAACGCTTTGAATCTACTGGTCAGGACGGGGTTCAGAAGTACTTGAGGATCTCTAATTGATAACTCGATATAATATAACTTGTAATATTTTTTAAAACATTAAAAGCTACAATACAGGTAGCAGTAAAATTGATCATAATCCCATACTAAATATGTTAGATAATAAGTACTACTGAAAGCTTATTTGTTATATTAAACTATGGTAATATATATACTGCTGCCATTGTGTATTGACAAGCACAGCAGACATCTTGGTTGGGACTCATTATTGTCAGGCGCATGCGCGGCATAGTAACATACAAATAATGGTCCTCCCCCTTTAAATTATTAACAATATTTCAAAAAATAACCAAGACATCTTAGCGGGATATTTATCCATCAAGTTAAAGTAAGCGCATACAATGAACAATGCAAAAAACAATGAACAATTAAAATAACAATGAACAATTCAGAAAACAATCTTCTTGTTATATTCCTATGAAATAGTGAACATAAAACACTTGTTGATAAAGAACCTTATAATTAAAATGTACAAGACGAGTTGGTCTCAGAACCATCAATTGCTAATTATAAAACCATATCAGGTTTTCTGTGTAGACTTGACCACTCTCTCTGACCTTCTAAGGGACACAAGGGTTTGAGTCTGGGGGGAGAAAGGTTTTTGGTTTGTAGGACCAGCCAGGGGTTGTTGGTTTCTCAGGATGTTCGGCATCAGATGGGGACTACTGGTGTTGATCGGGATGGGGAGTAGGTGGGTGTCATTTCGTGAGGTGCCTGTAGGAATGAGGGATCTTCCTGTTCGACGAATGACAATGCGTTTCCATTGTATGTTGTATGATCTTGGTTGGTCATGCGTTGTTAACATTCCACTTAAGCGAGCCTGATCCCGAACATGAACCTGATCACCAGGGGCGAGACAGGGTAGCTGTATAACTTTATGTCTTTCGATTGTATCCTTCTGGTGTACCGGCCTTTACTCAGTATCTTTTTCTTGGATTTTTTGAAATCCTGTATTTTTAGATCCAGCTTTGCTGCTACTGTTGGCGCGATTTGTGCGTAGCTGGCGTGACATAAATCTGACTTGGGGGGTTCTGCCATTATAGATCGGTGAGGATCCTGTAGGCCAGCAGTCAAGGTAGGGGTTGGTGTTTTTTTCAAAATGTTTTTATTGTCTGTACGGCTCGTTCAGCTTCTCCATTTGACTTTGATACCTGGGGGGACGGCGTGATGGGTGAAGCCCCCAGTCTTTGCTGAATTCCAAAATTCCTCTGAATCAAATTGAGGTCCGTTGTCGAAATGAGGACTTTCAGGCAATCCATGTGTTGCAAAAATTTCACATAGAGCGGATCACGGCCTGACTGGTTGTTGATCCCAGTTCTTTGAAGTCCAGCCACTGGAACCATAATCTACCACAAGAAGGTAGTGTTTCCCTTGCATTCAAACAAGTAGGTTCTACTCTTTCCCAAATATTTCTTCCGTAGTCGAGTGCGATGAGGGGTTCCGTGGTTTGATCTTGGTGAGATTGCATGTCAGGGCAATCTCCTGCACATCGCTTCGACTTGTGACGTAATTGAGGGCCACCAAACACTTCTGTGTGCTCGACCTTTGCATTTTGGTTATCCCCAAGGTGTCCTGCATGGATCTTCTCCAAGTTTTCAGCTGGAGCATCTGGGGATAATTAGGGCGGTGGTCAAACATTAGGAGGTCATCATTCATGGTGAAGTGTGGTTTTTGTCCCAGTAGGGCTTTATCAACGGTAAGTTAGGCATCACTGGCGGCCAACCATCTTTCACCCAGCTCCTCACTTGGGTGCAGACTGCGTCATTCATTTGTGCTTGGCGTAATTCCTCTAGTCTGCAATCAGTTGCTGGGGAGGTGTTGGATGACCAAATCTTTGAATGCTTCCGCTTCCTCACGAAGATATCATCTTCCGCCGTTGGTTTGCCCAAAGTGCTCTTGAGAGCGCATCAGCCATATTTTGGTAGACCCCTGGACATATTTCACTTCAGGTGAGTAACGCATCAAGCGGAGTTCGAATCTCAAGACTCTAGCCGGCATTTTGGGCTTCGGTCGTGGATAGTAGAGGTACCAGCGATTCGGTGATCGGTTTCAGGGTGAACTTCAAACCTAAGACATAGTCCGAGAACTTTTCACAGGCCCATGTTGCCGCAAGAGCTTCTTTCTTCATCACGCCGTATCTTTTCGGTGTCAGTGAGAGCCCAGAAGCATATGCGATAGGGACGCCTTGTTGCCATGGACGTCAGTCTGAAGGAGAACAGCTCCAAGGCCATCTTGGCAAGCATCCGCGATGACACGGCAGGGGTCGGGTCATAATGGGCTAACACTTCGCAGAGGAGAGCGTACTCCTTTGATGTTTTCAAAACTCCCTGCTGTGGTGCATCCCATAGCCACATCTGTTCCTTCTTGAGAAGCTGACGAAGAGGTTCGCTCATCCTTGCCAGTTCGGTAAGAACTTAGCCAATTGGTTGGTCATTCCTAAGAATCTCTGGAGTTCTGTGATATTTGCAGGTTTCGAAAACTCCTTGACGGCTTTAGTTTTGTCTGGATCTGCGCATACCTTCTTTCTGATACGACATGTCCGAGAAACTTTTATGCTTGTTTGGCTGAAAGAGCACTTTCATTCAAGGTCACTCCCCATCCGTAGCCTTGCAAGTACTTTTTTTCTCAATTGCTCATCATGTTTCTCTTGGGTTTCTGCATGTACCAGAATGTCATCCATATGGCAGATAACACCATGCAGGAGACCCTCCAGTATCCTCGACATTTGCCTCTGGAATACCGGGTGCTGAACTAATAACCGAAATGGTAGACGATTGTAGCAGAATCGTCCAAACGGTGTTACGAATGTGGTGAGTAGTCTCGATTCTGGGTGCAGAGGAATCTGCCAAAACCCAGATTTTGCATCGAGCTTCGTGAATATCTTGCTTCCGCGAATCTTTGCGAGGTTGTCGTCAACTTTAGCCATCGGATGAATCTCTCTCTTGACAGCCTTGTTGAGTGGCGTTAGGTCAACGCATACCGGATCTCTCCTGACGGTTTCGGGACAACAACCATTCCAGAGCACCATTCTGTTGGTTCTGTGACAGCCGATATTACACCTGCCGTCTCCATTTTCTCCAGCTGCTTTTAACCTTGGGCAGCAGTGGATGCGCTGGCTACCCACGAGTATGTGTATAAACATACTGGAGTTGCATCTTCTTTGAGAGGGATCTTGTACACATCCTTCAGCATGCCTAGCCCTTTTGAACAATTCTGGGAACTCCTTCTTGACATCGCTTGACAACCTGACGGCATAGACAGTTGCTGCTGGCTTGAGGGAGTTGAAGAGCTTGAATCGCCCGATTTGGAAAGAAGATTCTTCTTCTGGTTTCGTGATAATGTATACATCTTCGTTGTGCACCGCCTTGCCGACAACCAACTTGGCCTGGCGGACAAACCCCTATGAGGTGGTTCAAGTTGATTCCTCCAGGGCCACGAAAAGATGCTTTTGTTGGAGAGAGCGTTAACCCTTCTTGTCCAGGGCGTTGTGTTGCTCAATACAACACATATGAGAGAGCCACTATCGAGTTTGAATTCGCTTGTATTCCCATCGACTTCCACATTGGCAGACCAGAAGTTTTCACCGGGTTGAATCAATGGCGTTGACCTCGCCGAGATAAATGTCATTAGACCCATCAAACATAATTGTAGCCAACTGGGTTTTCTTCTACGTTTATCTCCTGTGTGAGTTTATTTCACAGGCGACCGCCCAGTGCCCCCCTGTTTTTGCACTTGCTACATTCACTGTCTCTGGCCGGGCATTCCCGTTGGGGGTGTTTTGTCTCTTCCGCAGTAGTTGCATCGAGGTTTATTCTCCGGTTTATTCTCCTGTGACTTGCCTTGTCCAGGCTTCTGTTTCTTTCTCATGGTTTTGCTTGTTGGCCTGACTGTTGAGCCGAAGCACGGATTTGTTCCTTGGCTTCTTATTGATATGCTCAACTTGCGATGATCCCCGACGCCATTCGCTGAAATAGCCTCGCGATGGCTTTGTGATATTTCCGCAGCTGAGCTGCTCTACCGCCCGAGCCAAATTTGGGACCGGCTGCTCTCTCAGCAGACGCTCACCACCCATCTCGCCTGTAGTCCCTATGACTAGGCAATCGGGATGAGATCATCTTGTAGGGCGCCAAACTCACACCCATTCTGATAATTGCCGCAGACGCATAACAAACGCATCTACTGTCTCACCCGGCTTCTGTTTGGCGGTGTTGAACACAAATCTTTCGTATAACACATTTTTCTGTGGCACGAAATATTCCCGAGGGCAATTATGATTTTTTCTGGGTTTTTTCGATCCATCTCTTCCAGGGTCGAAAGATTTACGAGAACTTTTTTACATGCTTGCCCCATTACCGCACAGAGCGTCGCTGCTACAGTTCTGTGACCCGCGGGATCAGCTGTCCCGTCCTCCTTCAGCAGTTTTTCTGACAACTGAGTCGCTATTAGGTAATCGTCCCACGCGGACTCGAATTCCCGCCAGTTTTCCGCGACGTCACCGGAGAGGGACATAGGGGTGGGGGGAGGGATCTGGTAAGTTGCCATTCTTAGCTATTCAATAAAAACCACTACCTTTGCCGACTCACTACTAACGCACGGAGCCCGTGTGGATGTGCCCATAGCCTAAAGATTGTCACTGCATGCGGAAAACGCCGTAGACGCCGCAGACCTCAAGACGCCTTGTGGCGACCACAGCCGCAAGGTGGAATGTGCCCCTCGCTTTAGACCTTTAGGCTTACCTTCCCAAACGCTGACCAGCTTCTAACCACCTACGGATATGGCTCTACCACACTATTGTGTTCTATTTCTGCATCTATTCCTTGTCATTCTATCCATGTATGTTGTCGCAAGATTCCTTGGGAGGGGGTCAGATGAAATTGTATTGGGCCTGATGATCCCTACCCAGACAGCAATGAAATACAACTTATTGAAAATACAAGTTTATTGTACAAAAGAAAAAATTAAAGTATTTCGAAAATGTTTGCCTCAAGCATACATTAATTTCGATACAACAGATAAAACAAAAAGAATGAGTAAAATGAATGTCCCTGAATGTCTTTTGGATGTTTTCAATGTCCTTGCCGCCACGCCCAAATGGTCACAAGCTCTAAGTCAATTTCACTTTTCCAAAACAACTTAACACTTCCTTTAGCATTCCATGTTCTTCTGTAACTCCCACAATTTATGCTTTTCCAAAATAACTTGAACACTTCCTTTAACACTCCATGTTCTTCTATAACTTCCACAATTTATGCTTTTCCAAAATAACTTGAACACTTATTTTAACGCTCCGTGTTCTTCTATTAATTATAAATAGGTTTCACATTTCCCAGAACAGATGTTTTTCATATGATTCCTAAAATTACTCTCCCCATTACCAAGTCCACATTACTGGTGCACATGCTTTGCTGACATGCTTCACTGCTTCATACAAATATGAGGCTACCTACGATATTGTTTCATATGACTATGAAGCTACCTACAATTTTGTGACATATGTATTCTGTCTTGGATACCATACATTCTGAGCTGTGACATGAGCCGCCTGTGAGGCACTCTATCGAATGCCTTGCTGAACCCTAGCAATGCTATGTCTACATGGGCACCCTTGTCTCTGAGACTGAACAAGTCCTGTAGTGTGGCCAAGAGCTCTGTTTAACACGGAAAATGAGACCTGAACCCATGGTGCAACCTGGTCAGTATGTTGTATTGGTTCAAGTGAGCTCTTATATGGCTACATATGATGTGCTCTAAGACTTTACAGGAGACACATGTAAGGCTCCCTGGTCGATAATGACCATCCTATAAGCTAGTTTAGTGGCAACATTCATGCATTCATGCTTTAATCACGAAATGAACGATTATTTAGCTTAGCCACCTACTAGTATGCCTGATCAATGCCCAATAAAACATCTCAATGTTTTTAAACACACACACCACGCCAACAGCTTGCGAGCCGGTGTACGCCATAATCAAGTTTCTTGCTCCTTGCTGTGACAGGTTTTCTTATACAAAATTCTATAAGGATACATACAAAGGATACATTCAAACCGGGTAAATATACTAGATAGATTTATTTTATTTTAGTGTCATGTTTTAAAATACATATAAAACATTCCTATAATAACAAATGAATATTAAAACACCCAACCAGTAGGGTTTATAAGACACTTTACATATTGTATCATGGTTAATATATTATATCATCGTATTCCTACATTTAGCAACAAGTTTGTCGCCTTTTAAACATTTTGTCTACATTATTGGCGACAAGTTTAGTATCATACTTGTCTGTCATTATGGCGATTTTGACTTGATTTGATTTTTTTTATTATAGTGACATCGTACAAATCATAATACTTTTAATTATTCATAAGGTATACCCAGTCTTACAGGGCTTATTAGTCACTTACAAAAAAATTATTATTTATATTACAAAAAGTGTGATGAAACCTTACAAAGTATTTACATCATGAGATCTAGTGATAAAACATAAGTTATTATTTAATTAATCATGAATATAATTTTGCCTTACGTAAATTCCAGGCATCCATAATATAACTAATAGTTTCTTTCCATTCAGTCGTAATAAGAAATATAAATCTAGTTTTTTCTACCAAAGCATTAAATTCTGGATATTTCCTGATATCAACGTCATGGTATTTATCTATAATATGGTACAATACTTTGCTAAAGATGATAATTGATTAAAACCATTATATTTTACATTATACCTATTTATCATTGGAAAGCGGAGATCATACATTGGTGTTTCCTTTAATACATGCATTTAGAACCATTGGAATGATAATTTCCTCATTTCACATGGACAATGGTATTCAAGAAATTCCAGAATATGCCAGATTTGTCATTTTGGGGTGGATCGTGCCTGACCTGGAGTTATCTGGCTAGTTTTGTAGTCCTTAGAGAGAATCGTGCACTTATGACTGGTTTCAGAATGCAACACGTCATCTCCTCTCGTAACGAGTGGTTCAGGTTGTTTTCGACTTATGTCAAAGGATTATTGGACCCTTTCTGAAACTCGCGTGGAGCATAATAAGGTCTTTATGATTGAAGCTGGCATCTTCTGGATGCTTAAGTTAGGGATATTTTTTCAGAAAATAAAACTTTGCTAGGCATTTCATAATAGAATTTGACATATGTAGTCATATTCTGTCATATGCAGGGCGATATTTTCACTCCTTGACCTTCAAATCCAGGATGGCCGCCGTAATGAAGGTCAATATTAGCTTAGGTGATAACGGAATAACTATTTTACATTAAACATTGCATCTGGTGTCTGCGTAGGCTCTCAGCGTCAGTGAATCCACTTGTATGAGAAAAAAAATGTTTTGAATATTAAGTCCTCAAATAATTGCATTCTGTCTGGGGGGAAAATGGAGGTTTAGCCATATCACATGCAAAATTTCACTTGAAAAAACATACTTCGTTTTATCGGCTTGATGGATTATGTGTTTCAAGTTTGGTTTATGACGTTCCTAATAGTTCATCAGCTTAGTATTATCATATCCCTTATAGAGCAATGTGTAAGTTCGCATGCCTCCACATCCGCTTCAAAACATTTTCCAGATAACAACCTTTACCAATATCACATATAATAGGCATACAGACTGATTCCAGCCAAAGAATTACACTTATTTTCCTTTATCACTAGGTGGAACTGTGGCCCCCGCATGCTATCCGAGATTTCACCATTTTCACATATTAAGGAGCTTATCAGATGACCAACTGATGGATATGTGTCCAAATGTCACACAGACACTCCATCATGGGTCACAATTATAAAATTAGCATAATCGCACAAATTACCACAAAATACCTAATTTGCACCATTTTCGGGGGCGGCTGTAGGCGGTCCAAGATTGTACCACTTTCACATATAATGCACCTTATATGATGCCTAAGGGATGATTTCGGTCCAAACGCAACACAGGCACTCGGCCATGGTTCATCACCAAGCTATGGAAATTTGTGTACTCCCCAAAGAGGGGGCCCTACACTACTACCATCAAACCTAACATACAATGCAGTGTTGCCATCATATGTTCGTCGTAAGCGCATTGGTGGAACCTTCGGGATCCATGTGTCCATCTTTAGGCACCATGTTCTTCACCAATGGACAGTGATTGAAGGGGATGGACGGGGACAATACGGGCTGCAGCAAGATTTTGTCAAAATGCAACCCAGGAATTTTTTTAGGGTAGCCCAGATTTTGCCGGCATTTTTACATGCAGCGCACGAATGTCTAAATTCCACAATCGTGTGCACATGGGTCCCAATGTCCAGTGTGTGACCGAGGATCAATGATATGCGTGGCTGGAGTTTGGTTGGTTTTTTGGCTGCTAAGTTGCCCTCATCGTATGTACAGCTCGGTGACGTGAACGGGCTACATCCAAACACTGTCAGGGGAGGAAACAAACACTGGTCGATGTCCATACAGATTCTGTGTGGAAAGGGCAGCTTTTTTGGCCAGCAACTACCGGCAGGTACTTTCTAGACCGGTAGATACACCAGATGATAACCGGTCGATTTCTGTTGTGGCATCACCTGCAGATCACGGGCCAATCCGTTTATCGGTGAAAATTTAGTTGGTAGGTGACCACCCGAGCGATAGTTGGCCGTTTATTGGTAAGAATGCCACTGTGGCGAGGGGTTCGGTGACATATCAAATGGGAACTCCACGTTAAAAATTTCCCGAGCTGGCACCCACCAATACAGAGTTAAGCCCCAATGCGGGCCGGTGATCGCAGGAGTCCGGTGGGCGTTTGACGAAAGTGGCATCGGTGGAACATCGAACTTCATCTGCCGGGCTACGTGCCGGGCAAGAATGGCATACAGCGCCACGACCGTTATCACAATGTGGGAAAGAAGATATTACATGCGTTTACAGGCCATCTTGGTGTTTTTTACGTGAATAAAGTATATTGCCACTTTGGCGTATCATAGGCCAGAACTAAGTACGATATGCAAATTATGCTGTCTAAATCACTGTCTAACTTGCCATGCAAGAGGGGGATTTGTGTAGGTTGCTAGGAGGTCAAATTAGGATGGCACGTTGTCAAGGAGGCCACTTAGATATCAATCTCTGGCCAACTGCACTAAACGCAAGTTTTATTGAAAATTCTGTTGTGTTGGGCTATATGATATGCTGCCACCTATGCATATATCTCCCATATGAAATTGTAAAAAAGAGTCAAATAGCCCTATTTCATACGTCAATTTGCAAATTTGTAGTGGTAAAACAGTTTGACAAAAGAAAGTGCGAATATGGAGTGCAATTTTGAAACAATAGTGTGCAAATATAGAGTTGATTAAGCATGGAAACATTACATAATCTTCAGAGACCATGCATCAAATTAGTTCCAAATGTGACAAATCCTTGAAAATTCAGTGAACAACTGGCCACTTATGTCTTCTATATTAGCAATGTTCATTTCTCAAGAGGTCTAATTGCTAATCCATTGTAGCAACTTTCGGCTTCATTTCCTCTACATTTGACATTTGGGTGAAATAAGGTTTGTCTAAATTCTAAAACTGCCATGAACTGTTTGGTGAAAGTGTTCTTCTGAAGCCCTTACATGTATATGGAGATTTAATTAATCAGCTTAGAGATATATAGTTGGTCTCATGTAGACAAGATCAAAGTTTTGTTTTGCATATGAACAACAATAATCTAAATCTTTTATATTTTTTCATTTGAAAGTGCAAAGCAATATTTGAATCAGAATAAAAGATAAAAGATGGAAATTCAACATTGAGCAGTCACTCTTGGTATTACTTCCAAGCTAATGTTTCAGCCTCTTAATCTCTTGATAGGGCACTATAATCATTTTTGATAGCCTTATTGCCCGCAACTTGCTTTTTACAACTCATCTACTTAGCTAACATTCAAATCTCTACAGTTTTTGGATCCACTTTCTCAACAGCAATTCTTTGGGCAGAGTTTCTGGCCACATAGGCAAGACGCTGTGCATTGCGATCACAGGGCAATCATGATTAAATAAAATGTGAACGACGTACAAAAGTGCGATATCCTCTTTAAAATTAATGTTTTATTACTTTAATGTAAACTATTGACTAAATTTTGATTTTGTTGGCCAAGAAAACAACACATTTCTATAACCATTTGCATGAGTTGAAGGGGGTGGCTAAAGAATTGCCCTATTGCCCGATATGTTTTAACATGTCATATAACATGCTCAATCAACACACGGTGCGCTGCATGCTCAGTATTACTGGTGGCTTTTTTTTATTCTAGTCAATCAAATCTTATGTCACATAAAGATGAGGCCAACTGGTATCTATGTTGATCAATGAAATGTCCATATAAGACAGGTATTGCCTATAAAGTGTTCAGGATAAGAGAGGTTTGGGTTACTTTCCATGGATCACTGACCAACTTGCAATTAATGGTATTTGTTCAACAAATCCTTCACGGTTCAGTGACCAATTAGACAAATCCTACAAAATCCTTCATCGTTAAGTGGCCAATTCGACAAATCCTTCAAAGTGAGTAATGCGACATTTATTTGCACTCGCATTCACCAATGAACAATGTGTCAAATATGATTGGTCGAAAGGCGAGTCAATTGTACGATATGCATTTCGTTAAGGGCTTCCATATTCGCGGAAAATTTTTAAACATTTAAGATTTTTTTAAATTTAACTAATATTTCACTTATTGGGGCTGGATTTCTTATACAACAAATGTTTTTATACAAACATCAGTGGGAAACTATGCTAAATATTCAAAGGTACCAACTGAATAAACCCGCTGAGTCAGATGGTCAAAATGGCAATGAGAAATGATAATTTATTTTAAAAATAAAAAAACGAATCATACAATAGTGCGGATTTTAGTCATTTTAGTCAAAACAAATTATTTTCATTCACAAAATACAAAATATGTGATTGACTTTCACTGCGTTCGTGTCAATCACACACATCATAAAAACATACATTGACCCGACAATCGAAAAAATACAACAGACATTCAAATATGACGGAAAAAAATTCATTTGAAGTTTTGTGGGGTATCTCGACTTTTTAAACATAAGTTTTTTAAACATAGCATACTTAAATTTTATACAACAAACATTATTATATACAAACATCAATGTGTATGTATTTATATATACCCACATACACCGTACATGTATTTATACATACACACATACATACATACATACATACATACATACATACATTACATACATACATAACTACATACATACATACATTACATAGATATATTATATAGTAAATAAATACTTGGAGGCAAAAAAGAGACAGAAAATAGGTAGAATTTTCATTTTTTAAAGCATTGCAAAATCGAATTTAGCCCCTGGTCACTTTGCTTTGGATACTAACATTCAGAAAACAAAACAAAAGAGACTTGTACGTAGAAAATGGAATATTATGGAATATAAAATGAAATTTTTAAAGGAAGGCTACTAAATCATACATTACTTGCATCAACAATTCTGGTACATGATCAAAATATCTCATAAGTAGAAGCCTGTCTTTTAGTTCTTTCCTTATGTACATATTAAGGTCATAGACATTATGTTCATTGCATTTATCAATTAGATATTTTTTATATATGGCATAGCATATATACGATATTACAGTATTTATTTCATGTTCATTTGATATTCCAAAAATTATTTCTTTCAAAGTAATTTGAAATGAAAAAAACGTTGATACTTGAGTCCATATATTGCTTGGTGCTCTACAATAAAAAAATAGATAGCTAATGTGCTATATTTCCTACCGTATATGCAATCAAATTAAGACTAATTTTCCATTTAAATAAGTTATATTTTGTTGGCAGATATCATTCAACACCTTATAATTAAATTCTAGAATTTCTCATATCAATTTGGTTCTATAATTTATTATCATATATGTAAGTGCATTCTACATCAGAGTTAGTTATACGAACCCATTTTAAGATTTGTTTTTTTAGATTCTAATTGTATATGTTTTATTAAATCCTTATAGTAATCTTTGCATATTTATTTGTTAGTTCTCTGAAGTCTTTGATGGTTGCATTTACAAAATCATTCATATATCTTATATCATTGTATTTTTTAAGGGCTTTTTTGAATGATGGATACAACTTGGAAATATTTTTCTATCTTATCATAAATGCTTTGGTTCAGCTTCCCATTCCCATGTAGAATGTCTTTTACATATACGACATAGGGCTAATGCTATGAAGTCAGCGTAGGATGGCACCTTGTCAAGGAGGCCCGTTAGAGATCAATATCGGCCAGTAATCAGCCACTTTCTAATTTAATCATTGCACAAACACATCTGAAATGCTGGCTTTTTATACAACTGTTCTAAACGCATCTATTGTAATTTAATTCTATTCGCTTGTGCGTTTTGTCAAAAGGGGAAATCGCCCCTGTAATTGCTAAAGAGGCAGTTGTATATGTCAATTAAGGCCGATATCTGCAAGCCTAATTTTGTAACCTTATGAGCTTTGCTGTATTTGAAAAGGTGGTAAATAAAAACTAACTGTATGAGACTGTAGTACTAAAGAGGCAGTTGTATATTTCAATTAAGAAAAAATTCACCCAATGTTATTTTTGAATACTGTAATTGTATAATCTATTTTGTATGGTCTATAAACTGTTTTTTTTCTTGTAACCTTAAGCTGAAAACTGCATCTTCCCTTCCAGAAGGTGGTCATCAGACATCTATCTATAACATTTGTTAGATGATACCTTGCCGTGGCAAGATGGCTATACTGTGGAATGCATGCTCTGTGATTTTCAAGACACAAGAGTAAAGTACCCACCCCCCATGTATTATTGTTCCTCCATTACAAGGATTAATCTTATCGTGTATTGATTCCCATCAGTTTAATATGAAGTGAAACAATAATATGTATACACTTATCTAAAATGTTCACTCTGTCCAGATGCCCAGATTCTCTGATCTGAAGGTACATGTACAGTGCAACAAGACAATCTTAACACACATGTAAAGTGAATTTAATGTCTTGTGAGGACACCTACTTTCTAACACGACTTAAAAGTTATACGCACGTGTGGGTACGGAATACACAGTTATGAAAACACAATAATATGACCTTGGTGGAGGTGCACTGAAGCGTCATGTCCACAAAAATGGTCTTATTATGTAGGTGGTCTCTTTACAGAGTTGGTCCTGGGTGTATAGGTGTATAGGTGTATGTGAAGTTGTGAAGACTTTTCTTACAGATTTCTATTGTTTCACTTTTCAATGAAAACTGTACAAGAAGTGTCACTACACGAGCTGGGTACAGCAAATGGGCATCTATCATTACTCCTGGTTCAATGTGCCAGAATCCCCGTCAAACCGATTAAAGTAACATGACCCGATGTATTACATAACAATTAGTGACTATCACTATTGCGTGCAAGGACTACAAATCTGAACAAAGGAAATGCGCCTGGTTGTGTCTGGATTTTTTTGTCAGCTAATAGATGATCTGATGTTAATTATAATAGCACCAAAAAGAAACTACGAGACATGAAGGCAATTGCTAGCTACGACTGTTGCTGAGCTGCTTATTCTATATAACACTGTAAAGTTACAAATGTTATATCTATGGAAAGTTGTGTTGGCGTGTATTGGGGTTAGCTTGGGGAGGGAGAGAGATTAGATTTTATCTTCTCAAGACCAGAAGGTCGTGTGTTCGATTCCCGGTCGGGTCTGGTGGTGGGTGTTGAGAAAACTCATCCCTAAAGCAGTTGCAGACTGCTCTTTGGCACCTATACGTTAATTATGTACAGGTCATTGGGTTGAAAGAGTGAATGAGTGAGTGATTGTGTGGGTGATTAGCATTGTGCGCTGAATGTGCTGCCGGTCCAAGTATGGGAGAAATGATCAATTGATGATCAAACGTGTGCCAAGACCTGGTGTAAACTGTTATGTCGTGAGAACAAGATTTGGATTACAATTATTATTAACATTTAATCAAACTAATGCAGTCTTCTTTTTAAAAGTAGTATGGTGTCATTATAGAGGTGGTCTCATTATAGAGGTGCCACTGTATTTAAGTTCAACAGTAGACACAGTATTTGCTTTATATTAATGCAATAAGTCTATAAAGCGCAACTCCCGGGAGACTAATTTTCACAGATACTTTTCACAGATAGGAGGTGCCAGAAGTAAAGATCCAATGCCAAAAATGTGGGGTATTTTGATGTTTGCATAGGAGTTTGGGGAATTTCGATGATTTTGGTAAAAAGAGCTCCCCTTATTTCATGTATGAGATGCTTCTAGTGTGAAGTGGGCATTCTCTTTACGTATAACTAGAGATGTCCTCAAAAGAAAAGCTCACTGCCTGACTTGCTCTAACTTGCCGCGTTCTCTTATCCCAAGTAACAGTGCAACATGTTTATTTTAACACACATATAACGTGAAGCTATTGTCTTATGAGGCCACTTATGTTCTAAAATTACTTAACAATTTCACTTATTTCATGTATCAGATGCATCTAGTGTGGAGTGAGCACTCTTTGCACATACCTAGTGATGTCCCCAAATGAAAAACTCACTGTCTAACTTGCCACAACTTGACACATTTGTATATATCGTGCCACATTCCAACCCGTGATTGGACGGTTTCGAAAATGTGGCCGGCAAGTTACCTCGCATGAAAAAATGTCTATTGACACATCTCTAAAAGAAATGACAAATACACAATAATCAAGCATTCACATAATAAATATTGGTGATTATCAATAATGTAATTGCATTGTATGATAAAAGCAAGTTTCTTAACAGTGTACACATTTTACAAAAGTGTACAAATATCAATGTTTCACTGAAGGACATTCTTCCTATTAACCTGGTGGAAATCAACAGAGCATGCATCCATATTAGCTTACAATTGATTACTGTGCGTTTGATTATGCTCACAGGATGTACCGCCTTAGTAGCACACTGCACCTCTGCAACTGTCTTTTTAACATTAAGTCCCATATTAGTTTTATGTTACTTTTTTCTTAGCATTTTCTATGACAGATATATGATTAGGTTGATGGATTAAAATATATGCATACAATGGTGTTTTCTTTAATGCATGCGTTTAGAACAGTTGTACTGTAAAAACCTGCACTTCAGATGTGTTCGTGTGAGGATTAAATTGGAAAGTGGCTGATTACTGGCCCGTGATTGGATCTCTAACTGGCCTCCTTGACAACGTGCCATCCTAAGTTGACCTCCTAGTTAGAGATCCAATCACGGGCCAGTAATCAGCCACTTTCCAATTCAATCCTCACACGAACACAACTGAAGTGCGGGCTTTTACAGTACTACTGTTCTACACGCCTGTATTTAAGAAACACCATTGCATGTATATCCTAGAAGCCTACACAAATCCCCCTCTTGCATGGCAAGTTACACAGGATTAGGCTGCAAAATTTGCATGTGGTGCCGTAGCTGGCCACATTTGCATATCGTGTCACATTCCGGCCTGTGATTGAACAGTTTCAAAGTGACAATCTCTGGATCTGCCTGTGTAGTGCCAGAATGGGTTTAGAGTAAGCAATGCCACTGGAATATTCTATAAGTGTATGCATGAATAGAGGGTGTGTCTTTAAGTCGTTTAGTTCATGACATACTGTTAATGCATGATGCAATTCTGATATGTTTGATATGATATGATACACCTATTGTTGTTATCTATATATATAAAGGAAGAGGCGATTTTTTGTGTCACAAAAGGCTTTTTAACCACAAACGTACACACTCCAAATTATGTATGTACAATCAGGACAACTTGGTGGTCGTTATAATGTCACATTTCAAACCAAATAAATTGGTTTTAATGATAAAAAACAAGAAAAAAGAATTTGTTAGAAGTGTTGTCATGCTGCTTACAGGCCATGTTTTTTAAACGTACGTAATACGTAGTGTATGACGATGGAAGGATGGTGATGGAGGTGTATTTAATCTGTCCCAGACCTGTATACTGACGGGAGCTGTTGTGAGGGATGGGGGACCGATCGATGTTTGTTCCAGCCCAGATTTGTTGAGGGGTGGTGGCAGATGATATGTTGGTGAGGAAGGGAGGAGCATTTAATCTGTTCCAGATTTCATGTTTCAAACCTGAGCAGTAGGAAGAGGGTGATGGAGATGCATTTAGACTGATCTGGACCTGTTTATATGGGGATGGCATAAAGAGGGTTGGGGAGAGAAGAGGGGGCTGTCGGCCGAATGAAGAGTAGAGGAGGGTGGATCATTTAATCTGTTCCACACATGTTTACCAGGGGTAGCAGAAGCTGGTAGGAGGGATATTAGAGGGTTCAATCATTGCCATATACATGTAGTGTGTATATGGCTATGACTTATGCCGATGGGAGGAAGATGATGGAGGTGTATTCTATCCGTCACAGACCTGTATTCTGACGGGAGATCGTGTGAGAGAAGCGGTACAGGGGAAAGGATGGGGAGGGAGGAGGATTTAATGCGTTCTGGATCTCTTCTGTTTCAACCCGAGCAGCCCCGGGTATACAGCTAGTTGTTCAATTATTCTTTTTAAACTAAACCATTGTAGAAGTACAAGATTCTTTCACCATAAAATGCTTTGTAGAATATTGTATTTCATCTTACAGAATTAATATGGCAATATTTCAGAAGACAGATTTAACTATGGTTCTATCTTGGTTATCTTTAGAGAATTCTTTAGATAAACAGTACATGCATGTTAATTTTTTCCATCAGTTATATTTTGTTGATATTAACACTATGATGCTGTATCATGCCTCATGCGGGTTGGTATTGATGGTCTCCATCGACCTGACATCGACTCATACTGTAGGCCTGGTTGATAAACATCAGCAAAACGGAGGCACTAGATTTCCACTGGCATTATCATCGATACCATCTAGATGATCTTTAGCAGGAGCTTAAATTTATGCATTTTGATCGTTAAATATGGCCACAGATGTGTTATCCAACATAAATCGCCGATTTTCTTGATGCAGGTGAGATATCAGTGACGTAAAATAAAATTCCTTGAAAATAACCACACCGTTGGGATGCTCTCCGGTGTATCGACTATAGATGACTTGATTGTGAACAGCTGACTCTTTTTTACAACCTCAATTTGTCGATGCCAATGTCTTCCTATTCCGCCTTACTTATATGATTGCTACTGTAGTACTATTAGAATAAATAGACCTAGTGGACACTTAAAATAAGCTACGTACCAGTGCCTACATTGAAAGCGACTTTTGTCACAATTTTACTATTGTTTTACTTGGTTAAAACATTGGTATGACACTATTGAGAGTATTGCCCACACAACATTCAATATTCACGAAATTGATTTGATTCTTGCACACTGCGGCCCATTTGTTTTTAGGATGTTGTGGTTGTTTTTACATTAAATCATGCAAAATTAGAGCTTATGTGCAGAATTGAGCAAAAACTATTTCACAAGTCGATAATCACCGCTGGATTTCAAAACTGATAAGCCTATAGATTTGGGTGCCGGTGCGCGCATGGCATGATGGGAGCCAGCTGTTGTTTGTGGTGCACGTCATCAAAGTGACGTCATCAGGATACCTGCCCTCAGCTGGGGCATTTGCGGCGAAGACACAGAGGAGTTGAGAACCCTAAATTGAATTTCTGTATCATTTTAGAGTACTCTGCGATCATTGACGAAGTGATTGCCTATAATGATGTTGTGGAAACTAGTGGTGATCGGGCTGCTACTGTTTTTCGGTGGAAGCTCGATCGCTGGAGAAGGTCGTGGCTACCAATGGGGCAAAGGCAAAGATAAACAAATTCATCAAAATAAATGTGATTGTGGAAAACTCGAAGAAAAAATTGTAAGTACACCAGGATAGCAGAAATTTACAAAATAACAACATCGCAGTAAGTTGTTTTGCTAATAAGAGCACTTGTTATTAAACATTGGAGTAAGATTTTTAGTAGATTTAGGTGTTTGAGAGTACTTATTTACTACTTTAGAATAAAGAATGAAAAATTAATTCGTGGCTGGAAACTATACTATTTAAACTGGCGAAAATTGTATCATTCTCCGCACGTTGACTAGTATAGAGGCAGAATACCTAAGTCGCGTAAGAGCAATTTGAATACGATAGCGTACGTAAGACAAAAAATCGACGCATCTTCGGTGATATAATTATCGCGGGAGCGGTTCCATCAAACTATTTCCGTGTGTTAATGTAGAAATCCACACAGTAGAACTAGTATCTTTTCTCGTCTGTCGTGTTGCATAAATAATTTGAGCTATCACGTTTCAACGTTGACCCCTCCCCGATTCGGAATAATTTTTTTTTGGAATAGTGAACAGCAAAGAAAGAAAAGACAAGGTAACATGAATCCATATGCTGTATACCAAGTAACTAGAATACTTTATAGAAATTTTACTGCTTCTAAATCGATACTGACTATGGTCCTTTGTCATCACTTATGTGACCAAGATATATCATAAAATCAAAGTACGGTCAAATTTAAAGACGTGCACTGATATGCCAGTTATATGTGTTGCACGTTTGAAATTTATTTACGCGTATTATCATGGTAAAACAACAAGCTATACATACAATTGCCAATTATCTAAAGAATGTTTAACTTACCAGACCAGTTTTAAACTAGAGTGATTGCATTGTGTCCAGTGTCGTTAACTACTCGATCCTGACAGCACCACCGACCACATGCCAGAACAGATTTTAGACGAATGGCTATCACTTCCATTTCTTTGATCCATTATTAAAGTCACTGTCACATAGAAAAAAACGGGTGAAACACGTATGTAGGACGTACAAATGTTTTGGTGTTTTCTTGATACGCGGGGGTCCGTGAAAAAAAATTATAAAAACCTTAAGCAGATTTAACACGAATGATACACGGACAATACACTTACAAAATACAGATGATACACGCATTGTCCACGTACACTCCACATACACTCACGGAAATATGATATTTTGGTCGCAAAGTACTGACAAAACCAGCACAGATGAACATCGGATAAATAGCGCATTGCGCGGACGTTTTACGGACAATGTACGTTTGTATCACGGTAATATCATGTACAGTTCACGTACGATATGAAAATCTATCCGCGCAAATACTTTTGAACATTCCAAAATGATTAGCGCGGACATCTCGACCAATAAAATCTCTTCACGTAATTCGCCGTATAAAAACGGACCGTATCTCCACGGATGAACCACGTACGACAAAAGTCTATCCGTGGTACATACGTGTTTCATCCGTTTTTTCTATGTGACAGTGACTTAAGATCGCCTAGTTCACAACTAATTATACCTTGCATTGTGTATCTTTAAAAACATAGTACATGATCATTACTATGTATATGAAATGAAGCAGAAAGAAGAGCTTTTATTTCTGTAACGTCAACGATACATTTATATCCTCGTTTTTTTCAATACGAATCTGAAGAAGGAAATGGAAGACATGATAGCAAGCTTAAGAACAGAAGGTGAGGAGATAAAGAATATGACTCAAGACATCAATAACACCATGATGGCAAGCTTAAGATCAGAAGTTAACGAGATGAAGATTATGATGGAATTGATCAATAACATCAAGATAGAAAGCTTAAGATCAGAAGTTAGTGAGGTAAAGAAAATGGTGGATATGAACCAGCAGTCGTCAGAACTGACAGGTGATGGTTTTTATTCTAAATGGCAGTAAATGGCAGGTTAATATCTCGGGGGTTGGGGGGTTCTTACTATATGTCGGGTAGTACGGGTGTGCCATTTCTATGGGTAACCATTTTAGTCATCTCAGGTATAGTGATGGGTCTAAATTTTGTGATCTTTGGTATAGTTATGGTTCTAAATTTTGTGATTTTTGGTTTAGATATGGGTTTGAAACTAAATGTACAGCTATTGTTAGTGTAAGTTTCATTTTGTTTAATACTGATATTTTTTAAAAATGTTTTGTTGATAAATTGTTAACGTTATGTAGTTTCATCATTTAATAGGTATAGCCAAGGGTAACTTTTTCATCGTCAAGGTATAGACATGGGTCACTTTTTTTTTATCCCAAATTGATATATCGATGGGTACCGTTTTGACATTCGAAATGGCACAGCGTACCCATTGATTGAGGAGAGACCCCCTACCCCCGCCCCCGAGGTTAATACATTCCATACGAATCATTCTGGCCGCTGCCTTCACGGGTGCTATCGTCACTTTAACGTTAATTGGGCATTGTCCACTTGTGTATTCAACCTCTAACTGCGAAACATGTGGGGCATGTGAGTTAAGATTGTTGAACTGATACCTGAAGGTGTGTGTACATAGGCAGATCCACATTTTTGGAAAAGGGGGGGGGGCGCACTTAAGGAAACGAGTGTGTGTGTGGGGGGGGGCGCACTAACGGATTTCATGAGAACCCCCATGAAAATCAAGTATTTTGGTGGGAAAAGGGGGGGGCGCCCCCTGCGCACCCCCTGGATCTGCCTATGTGTGTAATTGTTGGGACGTGTCTCTCTTCTCTCTATCATATGCAGTAAGCTCGCCGCCGCCCGACGCCATTTTCATTAGCACAGAGGGGTTTCCTGGTGTACAGTACGCGCTGTACAGTGACGGAAACCTTGTGGCTTATGCTGAGAGTCCACGCACCGACCATATCGCTCTCGACAAAAAACCCTCGACGATAGCTGTGAGGCTTTACAAGGCTGATCGCGCGGACAATGATTCATTGGATTGTGGCATGTATCTCGGCACTCTGTCTGGCAGCACTGCTGTAAAAGGTAGTAGTAATAGTAGTAAAATTGTTTATTTAAGTGTCAAATGTCCTTGTACACACATTAAAACAGTGAATTCAATTATTTGTTACAACAAAGACATACTGCCAGATTTGGCATCCCAGACCCCTATTATACATTATATACTAATATGTTACTTTTAAAACCTTTATTACAGTAGTTGAAATACCTCCATTTAGCCCGCAAACATAATTATTCTTTTATCATATTAAAAAAGTATACACCTTACTGGTTTAAAACTAAGTTATGCTCAAAATGTCAACTTAAAATCAAGCCATCACTAGACATATAGTAACCTACGCATGAACATTTTAAATACAATATCTATCACTTTAAAATTTCCACATTGCATGATACTTATAAACTTATCTTGTTCATGCTATGAAAGGTATTGTGACACAAGACTGGAAGTGCGCGTGTAGTCCAGAGCCTGTTACCAGTGTTGGCAACGACTGGGCTCAGCCCGAGTTCAGCAACAAGAATGGGTTTTTTGGTTCAAGCACACCGGTGAGTTTGGAACACCCTGTTTCTATTCTAAAACTTGTTTTTATATCTCGAATGCACTGGGTAAGATTTCTTAATCACACAATTTACACGTTGATGTTATGATACAATGACATGGCTTATTTTGTTTTTGTTTCAAACACTGGGATTTATAAATATATAGGTGCATTATCAGACATATTGAATCATACATTATTTATATAATAAATCGTGTGTGTGTGCGTGCGTGCGTGCGTGCGTACGTGCGTGAAGATATTTTTCTGCAATGAAAAAAAATAAGTCTGTTATTTGGCGTGGTTAATTATTTCGTAGATAACTAGATATATGCATTTTACTAGGATGTACAAGACGATGGGGCAGTGCATTGTGCAGGATGCAACGGAAGTCAGGGCGACTGGATATACTGGCGCAACACCATCATCGCCCGTGAGCATCAATCTCACTGCAATCTTCTTGTTTGGGTGTAACCAAAGATATCATAAAATCTCTATACTATCGTTGGTGTAACTTCAGTGCTAAGAGCACTTCATACGTAATCTACGCAATCACGTGTTTAACTTTAGATAGCTCCCATGTTAGGATTGCTACAAACCTGTAACTTCCCATGGTTTTCCAGATGACTACAAGTCAAAATGTCACTATACAAAAAATCAATATAATCTTTGCAAAATATTTTTAAAAAACTAACCCAAAAGCATACTTCATAGAGCCAGCCGTACCAGACCAGGACAAGGTTTTGTACATCGCGGCAACGGCTGGCCATGGCTACGTCCTCTTCCTTGACGGCAAATTCGTAGGCAGCAACTTCGCTACTACAATCTATAAGGTGGACAGTGATGCGAGCAACCCAGCAATGTATGAATTTGCCGAATCACCACGCAACATCGCTGTGTTGTTTGTGTATAGGGTAAGGATAGAAACTGTCAATATCACGGACATTTGAAGCTATGCTATAGATTGTAAATCAAAGTCAGCTATTTGCTATATGACTTGCAATTATCTAAAGAATACCAATTGCAATATGTTAGGCTATCAACAGAGCAATTCTTCCTATTCGCACTATTCAAAATAAAGGATAACAGCCAACTAAGATAAACATACTGTTCCTCTCTAAAAATCACTTGCACTATTTTTACTGCGAATCCAGCGTCACATGAGTACAGCTTTGTGCGTGCCGTTTTTAAAAGGATGCTTACCTCCATGCACTTTTCAGCCAATCATCCTATCAACTTTCTCCGTCAAAAGTGACGGGACATGGAAGTGCAAAGATTTCACTGAAGAACTTCTAGAATTGACGGCTCTGGAATGGGCGCGAGTAGACTTCGATGACAGCAACTGGTCTCTTGCCGATGTAAGTTGGATTCATGATTGATCTTTCGATGTTTAGGGTGTGTTTGTATGGATTTTTGCTTTGATCTCTTTAGCTTGTGGTTATTTTTAATTTGTAATGGCGTTAACCTTTAAGTATCGTGTATAGTATACAGGCATCATTAAAATAAGGTTCTTTAAAATTTTTGCTGCTTTTAGCACGGATAATTATTATTTGGTTTAACAATGTTATCATGAAAAGTAGAATTTTAAAACGATAATCTTTAAATACCTTTTTACTCATATAACCTTTGTTGAATAGTAATATTTAAATAAACTTAATTTCATAGCTGTGGAAAGTCAAAATAGCTTGTATAGAGATAAACTGGATAATGGATACTGAATTGTATAAGTGGGTGAAAATGATAAGTTCTGAATTTTTTTTGTAGCTGTATTAGCGGCTATGATTAGTGACTCTTCAAAACTGTATAAATTTCAGATATTGTAATTCCACTTATGAAAAAGATTTTTGGAGAAATGTCAATTACATAGGATGAATTTTACAGATTTGGTATATTGTGTCTAGATATTTTGAAGTTTGACTAATAAAGAAAACCTATTTTAGAAATTATAAATCAGTCGTTTTAATTATAGCTATACACAGACGCCAAATATTGACTATAAAAATTAGAATGGACTAAAGCAGCCGTCACGCAAACAAATTAATTCACGTTTTTATTTTCATGAATTTGTTTATCTGCTGCAACAGCCCCGACATACCAATACTGTAGTGCATGGATTAATATTGCAGTCGGATTAGTATCATATAGCCTTTCCTGAATGTTCCAGTTGATTTTGGGTTTGCATATTGCTACTAGGCCATTCTTCTCCTTCCTCAGTTTAAAATGTGTTCTCCATTTCTGTGTATATGTCATCAAAGTAATCACGGTGGTAGAAATGTGAACATGTTTGTAGTTGACGTTTATTCTTGAAAACTTTGCATATGTTACATGTTAAGTGTGTGTTGACTCTTACTTGACCTCGTACAGGTGCAAGCTGCTAGAGACATGATGCCTGGGGCTCCAGGTGACCTGTCCAACATCGACAGTGCCGCAAAGTGGATCTTGCCCAAGAGCACCGGAATCGTTTTTGTGTGCAGAGGAATTTTCGGCGGTCAGTACTTGTATTGTTTATTAATCATTTATATATTCAACCATTATTTCGGACATGGGCATCCTTCAATCAGTAGTGTACTTATGGGGATGAGGATGGCATTGTTTAGTAAGCGGGGAGAGAAGAGGGGTCATTTGAGAGGATATTGACAATTTGTATTCAAAGAAGCAAAGCCATGTACTTTCAAACGCACTTTGAATTTCAAGGAGTGCATTTAATTTCGCTGATCTGATAAACGAATGATGCCAAATTGGGAACAGCATGTTGATATTATCATACCATATATAATAATTTCTCCTCGACTAGAAATTGTATTTCACATTTTCAAAAGCTGTTGTTTCTCGTGTACATTTGTGACAAGTAGTCTATAAAATGACCTAACTTTTTGTCCATCAGGTTAAAGGAAAAACCCGGCGTGGCAGCAGCTAGATGACGACCTACACCTCTATCGCTATGGAACCGTGACATATGGATATGCTCATAACTTGGACTTTTAGTACTTATCAACCAGAGCTCCAGGCTCGAGACTGTTGAGGATCAGGTTGAAAGTGCACCGGACTACTTTATTCTATTTCTTAAGGGGGTTCTTCAATGGGGATCATAACTACATAATCATTGTGACTTTTCAAAATTGTAATTAAGTAATGTTCATTGATGTGTTTGTTTAGAAATTATTGATCCATACGCATTTTTGTCACCTGCGATTAAATTCTAAATCCTAATAATTAAATAAATATTTTGGGCTGCAATTGCTTTTGTTCTGTGACTTGCACCAATCCATTTAATGCATATTTCAAAATACACAAGCATCTCAAAACATAGACATAATCTTAAGTCAAAGATTTATTGAATATATTTCGTGTCATGGACACATCCTCAGCATAAATGAAAAGTTATTACATGTAATAAGTACACCAATGGTAGTACTACAATGTACAAATACATATATATCTATAGTACAAGTAAAACTGCTTTTATAGTCAGTATACAATAATGCAAAAACAAAGATTACATATTATGCAATATTCAATAACAAGATTTTAAAGAGATCATGGTCATATGATTACAACTTTATGGTCAAAACATGTATTGTTTATACCTAAATATTTGCAAATCTCATGCCTAAAATGATAATATTTAAACCATTATATGAGATGATTTGAATTTGTGACCATAAGTTTATTAAATCACAAAAGGATAAACAAATTAAAAAACACATACAGTACGTACATGTCAAAATCTATTTTATAAAAATGGCAAGTGAAAAGTTTTAATAATACACTTAGATTTATGGATATACACACCTCCCTGGCATGAAGCTTGAAAAGAACCGCCCATGCGTGTATTGCCATGAATAATGTATTACTGGGGCTCCAAATGGGACTTTTGTATTGATTTAAAATTTTATCAGTTGTTATTTCTTTTTAGTGCAGGGCTCAGACCACTAAATGGATACTCAATTGTAAGATCTATAAACAATGCAATAACTAGGCCCCCTCTTCTTTGCTTAGCTTTGAATGTTGGCAAAAATCTTTATTTTTGTCAGTAGAGTATTCAATTTCCTGTAGCTGAGGATAAACATTATAGGGCCATATCCACCTTCCCAGAGCTCTGGCAGCCATTGAAGAGACATACTCCCTTACATCCTTTCTAGTCTAGCCCAATTCTACATTTATACATGACTGGTTAACAACTGACCATTCACACTAGATATTCAAATAATTTTAAGTAAAATGACTGGTTTGACACCTATCTAGTCGAATCTTTTTTTTTACCATATCTATAATCAGAAAATAGTCGGAACAACGCCTACTGTTTAAGTAATACAAACTTGTTCGGACCGAATTTTTGCTGATTTTGCATTGATTTGGTGGTCTGAGCCCTACATCATGTTGATTTCCGTATATTTTGTAAATATTTTGAGGACTTTCCTGTTATTGTGACAGTACATAGATAATTTAATCTTCAGTTAAGGCCTACGAGTTCTTGTGTGATAATTAGAATCTCATTATTTGTATAGAAAAAGTACTTTTCCATTTGAGAAAATTGACAAAATAGAATAATATTAGAGCAAACATTCGAAAAGTGTAAATAAAATACAAATATTGCGATGGGCTGAAGTCAGTAAAATGAGCGGGATAATGTGAACCCCCTTATTCATATATACAAATACATAACTAGATCAAAAGTGCGCAGAGAGCACAGTGTCACTAGAACGTTGACTCATGGGAGATAAAGATGTTAACTAAAATATTAATGAAATCTTGATTAAAAGTACACAATTACAATGCACGTAATCAGCCAAAACTAATCCTTGTCTAATATTGGCTCCTTCATGCTACATAGCAGCAAATATCAAACGGCACCAAATAGACTTTTGCTGTTGCTTGAAACATTAATTTGTTCATGCGTAAGTGCAATGAACACCAGTAAAATGTCATGAATGGCCTTGTGGAAAGCACAATTCACTTGGCAAAGTGCCCAAAATCAAATTACTTCAGCTGAGCTGAAGCGATGTAATAATATCTTTTCTATAAAACAAATATGCTTGTATTTTAGCCCCATATATAGTATTAAGGTGCAATAGTTACACTGTTGTCATTTTAGGTTAACTATATAGCTTTTATTTAAAAGTACTTTTAATGCGACTTGACTGTGAATTTCCCATCGTGAGCCCCATCATGGCCACGCATGTTTGATGTTCGTCATCGTTTTCGTCTGCCAAATAATGTGAGTTTTTAATTTTCAAACTCCATAGCAATGAAACGAAGCTTATTAGATGAGTATTACCTATTCACAATAGCCATATGCCTAATTAAACGAATGTATGTTTACTAAAATAGTTCATCAGTGTATGATTAAATTCAGCAATAAAAACCAAACCACAAGTGTTCAAAGAACACGGCGTCGCTACAGCAACGTTGACTTATATAAGATATATACTGAAACGATGTATACTGACTGGAACAAAGTTGACTTATGGACAATAAACTTGTTTACTAAAATGTTTTGGATATCATGATTAAAAGTACACAATTACAACATGCCAGGTATTTAATCAGCCACAAATAATATGCCACTGTCTATATAGTGGCTTTGTCATGCTACTATTGATCTTATAGCAGTAAATAGCAAATAGTACCAAAAACATGTAGTCTATTTTGCAGCTGATGAAATATTGATTTGTAATTGTGCATTCAATAGCGTATGTGTACACGAAATGAAATTTTTTCACGATAGTTTGTGAGTTTTTATGTATACATGAAATCCAATTATTTCACGGATAGTTACCATGAAGGCTTGACCAGTATGCGTTTGTGCAAACACTGTGTTCTGGGGCTATTTCTTGAGAGTGAAAAAAGTATTTCCCAGGCAGGATCTCATCTGTGTTGATACGTTGGCGAAATCTGTTAAATGAATCAAATGATATAATTATTCTTCAAAGTTAAAATTCTAAATTAAGTCTCCAGAAACAGAGTAAGACGAAAATAACCAACAACGAAACAATATGTAAGGCTTATAAGCTTCTATCTTTTTCTTTGTAAGTGACTCTTCTTGTCTTGTAGATGGCCGTGTAGTGCAATACTCAGAATTCTCAGATTCCGTTAACTCGTTATTTGTATTCAATGGTCATTTTGATAGTGATGAAGTAAGAGTGAGATATTTCGTAACTATACATCATTAACTATGAAGTTATGATAGTGTGTGCATCTGTGGCCGAGTGGAGAGGGGGGAGGCGTGACTCATGACCAGAAGGTCATGGGTTCCATTCCCGCTTAGTTCTGGGGGTGGGTGTTGAGCAAACGCTTCCCTGAATACATGTAGTTTCACACTGCTCCGTGGCACCTACACGTTAATTAGATACATGGCATTGGGTTAAAAGCGTGTGTGAGTGCTTGTGTGAGTGATTAGCAGTGTACACTGAATGTGCTGCTGGTGCAAGTATGTGAGAAATGATCAACTGACCGACAAATGCGTCAATGACGTGGTGTAAAACCAGCACATTTATTGTTACTGGGTGACGTTTATTGATATGTGACTGCAGCGACTTTCCAGTCCATTGAGGCATATGGACCTCCCATATGGACCTCACATATGAAGCACATCAATGAATATGTGCATGTGTGTGTTTGTGTGTGTGCATGTATGTGCACGTGTGTGCACATGATTGTGTGCGTGTGTGCGCGCGTGTGCGCGAATATGTGTGTGCGTGCACGAATGTGTGCGTGTATGTGTGTGTGTGTGTGCGTGTGTGTGTGCGTGTGTGTGTGTGTGTGTGTGTGCGTGTGTGTGTGTGTGTGTGCATGTGTGCGTGTGTGTGTGTGTGTGTGTGCGTGTGTGTGTGCGTGTGTGCGTGTGTGTGTGTGCGTGTGTGTGCGTGTGTGCGTGCTGTCACCTCTGAATAAACACCATCCCACTCACTTTGCACAACCAACACATTGAGATGCAAATTAAATAGACTTGATTTCTACATGTTCTCACACAATGGGTTGTATGACGATTCCCCTATTACAAGCAGTCAATTAGCTGAATACAATTTTCCAGCAAATGCAGATAATGAGAGTCGTTAAGAGACAGGTGAAGCAGGACATTTTCAATGGCACGTCAGTCGTCAGTAAGTTCTGACTTTATTAGATTTACATGAGACGAGTCTGTGTAGATGGGAGTTGTATGACGATTCAGCCATCTCTGTATAATCATAGTCAGTGAATTAAATCACTGTGAACAACTGCTTTAATTTAAAGGCATATAATAACCGTTGCTACACAGACTCTCCTCATGTATATATGTGGTCACAACGATACTGTGCTGCTATTGTTCAATTCCAATGTTTCAAGTATCAAAAAGATTTATTTTTTATTTTTTGTTACATTCTCTTCAAAATTACACAAATTACAAGGAGCACATATTGAATAAGCAGTTCTTGATTGTGCGTGTTTACGAATTCTAAATTAATCTAATTAAATCTAATCTATTCTAACCTATGATATATGTACATGTATATCTTCAAACGTAAATATGATGACATTTAAAAATAAAATTGTGGGGTATACGTAAGAATAAATCATAAAATAGCAAACTATAGGATTTATAACAATCTACGAATCCATTTTCACGCACCATATTAGCACACCTCTGCTATGGCCATGTCATTAAAGTTGTCATGTAAAGTGGGTTTACATAGTTAGTCAAGAGGGCACGTATACTGCTTTGCTTAGTACCGGATCAAACTACAAAGTGTTGGCGATTGATTCATGGCAGATGATACATTGATAAGTAGGCGCAGAATACAAATACTGTATTTGAAGATAGTGCTATATAGGATTGTTGAATTTGGATAATTAAAATTGAGAATATTGTGGAATAGTATGCCATTTGTGACCTATTACAGTAAAATGCTATTCGAAGGTTGAATGTTTTGGTTTGGCTTTCCCTTTCGCATTTAGCAAACATGGGGAATATTCTTTCAAGCAACTGGTTTAATAGTATTTGGAGTTACTATTATGGAGGGATTGTCTTGGAGAGAGTCGAGAGTAACATCATAGGTAAAGGTAGTTTTGGTGTTGTATATCGAGGAACACTGTTGGGGAAGGATGTTGCAGTGAAAGCTATAAATAGACACTACAATCAGAAATACTGGGAAAAATTACAGAATGAATGGATCACTCTGCAGAAATCACTCAAGCATGCCAATGTCATCCAAATATTGTCATTTGAAAATAAATACCCGCCTATGCCTGAGATATGGATAGCAATGGAACTCTGCGATGAGAGTCTCCAAAAGTATCTGGATAACCAGGACTTGAGCGTATCGCAGATGCTGGATATCCTGTGGCAGGGTGCACAGGGGCTGGCCTACTTGCATGACAACCATCTCGTACATAGGGACATAAAGCCGGATAATTTTCTGGTTAAACTAGAAGATTCTAAAATCACAATCAAGGTGACAGATTTCTCTCTGTCAAAAGACATTGAGGGATTTTTTGACAGTGAATCCACATCGGTACATGGAAATAAAAACTGGTTGGCCCCAGAAATGTTTGACAGCAAAGGGAGCAAAGCCAGCACTATAAAGTTCACAGCGGCTACTATAAAGAAAATCGATGTTTTCAGTTTTGGGCTGATCATTCTCTACACATGCTTAAGACCAGAGGGCAGAGCAGAAATGTGCGGCATGTATGAAATAGGAAGTAGAGTCAAACGTGGTGAAGATGTTCTTGGATACTTTGGAAAATTTTGGAGGTCCAATGTAAGAAGGCATACCCAAGTTCGTATATTGAGTGACATGTTAAGCTTAAACCCCTGAAGAACGTCCTAGCATGATGGAAGTAAGTGAGTTTCTTAGTAGGCAGCTAAACAAACCTATTGTAGAAGTGCCTCCCTGCAGCGTGAAACTTATCGCTTCAACCCCCATTGATAACGGATATGCTGGTTATGATGATGATATCAGCCTGAGGATAGGACGAGAGAATCACATCTTCGTATACAAACAAAGTCCATACAATCTGTCTTCAAATTTTTAAATGGAGAGTATCATCAACTTTGGACGAGGAGTCGGGTAGACAAAGAGCACCACGTAGACGATGCATTGATGGAAATGCTAACACCAGATGACCAGCTCAAACTGACGAGAAACACGCATTCTTGGATAGTTCAGGGCAAAGACAGTGGTAATGTTGTGCACATGGAACTCAAAGTACCACTTGAACACTGGGAAAGTGATCAAAACACATCCGTGTGTCGGCGCCCATCTACCGGTCAGATTGCTGTCTTCGATGGAAAAGACAGCCTCTCTCTGTTTAACAAGGAAGGGGAATGTCTGTCTCACACAAATTTGAACTTAATCAGCGACTTTAGCACAACAAAGAGAGAAGCCATAAGTTCAGACAAATATCTGATCATTTTGCAATACACTGAGCAAAAGGTTCAGGAGTGGAAGAGCAACACCAGGTGCCAAGAGATGGACATTTATCTTTATGTGTACACCTGGGAGGGAGTGGAGGTTTGTTACGCTAAGCTGAGCGAACTGGTGGAAAGTACACATGAATACGAAAATCATGTGTTTAGAGTTTCAGTTGATGGCGACATTGTACATGTTGCAAAGGGTTCCAGTGGTAGTGAGCTTGATGAGGTGATGGGTGATGAGATTGTTTATATGGGTGAGGGTTATGATTCGCGTTATAGTTATTTGGTAAAACAATCATATATCACAACACTCTATGCTTTAAACTGCTGTTCCTTCCCTCCGCACACTTAAGTATCTAGGACCGTTTAAGGTAGAATATCTGTAAAACCATTTAGATGATTTACAGATTTTTTGTTGCTGATTATGCTGGGTACAGTTATATGATCAAAATCAAAGCAATATAAAAAAAAAATGTGACATTTGAAATTTTTTAAACACACATTTTTTTAAAAAAAATGTTCTGATACTACTTGCAAAGCACAACGCGTGTTGCGCAATGATCAAATATTGGGAATCCATCGACGCACACTAGACGTGTAATCAATGTATATAGTTAATGTTCTGTTAATTAGGTATGCAGTATATGCAATCATTATTTGTATATATTTTTTACTGCTTGGGTTAAAAATACCATCGACGCTTTGTGATCACGAAGACGTGATAAAGGAAAAAATATATTTATGTACTTTTTAACTTTTGGATTTTTCAAGCAGTAGACAAATATATACAAATAATTTATATAGTCGTTCAGGGAACGGAGCAGTGGGACACCACCATAAATTAAGGATTCGGTGAAGTGAGGATTAATAATAGATGTTTTTGCATGTTTATGAAAATGTAAACGAATGCACACTTGATTTCGAAAATTATGAAACAAGTGCATTGAATTAAGAAGAA
Organism: Streblospio benedicti; assembly: GCA_019095985.1. Classification (NCBI taxonomy): domain Eukaryota; kingdom Metazoa; phylum Annelida; class Polychaeta; order Spionida; family Spionidae; genus Streblospio; species Streblospio benedicti. Next base: position 51,054,008 of record CM032663.1, read on the forward strand.
CAACAAACTGAATCCAACCAATGTTTATGTTTATGTTTATGTTAAATATGAGATATAGTGTTAATGTTATTATATTCTTACCATGCAGTACATGAATTGTGATTTCGTAATATTTAGTCAGTTCTTGTTTAACATTCGATGATGGTAGAAGTCTTAACATCATTTCAAACTATGCGTGTATAAGTTGTTGTGGACAATAATATCAGTCAGAGGAATAGTGCTTGTAACATTCTATAATCTGATACCTCTAATTGATGTATCTGTAATTAAGTAACTGATTTTAAGTGATTTATGAGAAGGCAAAAATAAAGCATTTAAGCTATAAATTATAAATTTTATGTGATTGATCGATTCGTAACAACTGCTTTAAGAAAATGCCAGTATAATTGCTGTTATTTTGTTATTACATTTTACCTTAGAAGTACCCTGCTGATTAATTATTATAGTCGGTCTCTTTATCATATACACCATAAACATAGCACTTTTCAAGAATGTGAAACTATATCCATAGATTGTATGTGACCATGACCCATATAGAAAATATTATGTAAGTGAGTATTAATGACGTGCCAATAAGTGCTAAAATACTGCAGTCTTTAAAAATAGTGCAAAATGATGGTTATTACAGTAATATATAGATAAGCATTTACTGTTCAAGTGCAGAAAATCAAAAGTAAAGAAATATAATGAATAAATGTATTCATTTCTTTCAATTATTAAAATAGCTTCCTCAAATGCTAAAATAATGCAAACGTTTGTGTGAAATGCTACAGGGGGAAATGTGTTTCTTCATATTGATATCAGACGATAAGAGGTTAGCTTCCTCAATACCATGGAAACATTTGTGTGCAATGCAGGTACTTTTCGTCGTAGCGCAGTTTTGATATGGTAGAGAGATTAGAAAGAACTCCCTAAATACCAACATTACAGGCGCCCATATAATGAAAGATTTTTGTTAAGAAATATGAACATTATTGTAACAGATTATCATAATCTTCATATAATGCAGGGTATAAAAAACCTTCTGGAATTTGGTACTTATTAGATTTCTTTCTCTATGTGAAAAGTACTGTTATTTTGTTTGGTAACAAATTAATCTTTTGAGAATAAGCATATATTTGTAAAGAAATAAATCCCACTTATATGATAAACCTACATATATGCAATGAACCTTACACATCCAATCTGAAGTAGTTTTAACCTAGTCTTGCGGGTGGTCTTGACCATACCGGGACCTTGTCTTCCCTTCTCAAGGTCACAACAACTAAAATTTGACAACTCGTAATCTGGTCTTGATGTGATTACGAGTAATTGAATTGGAAAGTTTTTTATGGTGCGAACCGTAGCATATTTCTAGTGACCTTGCCCTGAACATCCAGACTTTTCAAAGTCTGTTCACAACGATGTCCAGATAGCTTAAAGGTTATGCTCACAAACAAGTATACGTGTAGAGAAGCATTATGATATGTTAGGTGCATTCAAAGTTTCTTTCATTTAAACAGCGTATTAAAGTATTCACGCAATATGAATACCACACAATAACAGGCTGGCAAATACTGCAAAACACGTGGCAACAAATGTCAGCCGAATGATTTTCGTCAGACGTAACTCACACGGTGAAAACCGCCTTTATGCCCATGTTAAATGATACGTCAGTCGTGAGAAATCTGTTAACGTCTGGCGAAAATCATTCGATTATGCAATTTCACGTGACCCTGTATTTTAATTGGCGAGACGGCATGGTATTTTTAAAGGTGAAATAAGTATTAAATGTGGAGAATATAAATATTATTTTTCATCTCACTTGCTTTCATCGTCTATTGATACTGAATTTTACAGAACTAATATGATTTTGGCTGAGGGTAATATAACGGCAGTGGGGGTGGTTAGGCTGTAGGTGGAGAACAGCAACTCATTATACAACATGTTAACATGATTCACGTGCTTGGTTTGGGATATGATTAGTTACCGTGGAAATGAGAAGTAAATTAGCCACAACACTGTACTCAGCGGTGAACTGCTTTATTCTGCACACGTTTCTAGGAATCTGTTAATTGCTGTGTTCCCAGTCAGTTGTTTTCATGTATATTTAACACTTTGTATATAACAGCACAATACAATTGATTTCAATTTCAATTTCCATTAATCTGCTAACAAAAATCCATGAGGTATATATTGACAACTATCACAGTCCTTTCTGTCTCTATCTGCACTGTAAACACTGGTTTCTCCCATCATCAGTCGATATTAGGAGCATAACACGCATGTTACCACAGCACATCGCCACCGTAATGATATCCATAACATCCCTGAGTCCCCCCGGGCGTCCATTAGAGCTACTGTACGGCGGCGGCGGCGGCGGCTTTGATGCGATCACGCACAGTTCCCATACAGCCAGTTATATATGTCTCTCTGATCTCCGCACGTAGCAGCACGTAAACACAATAGTGTCCTGTAGCTTGTAGCATGTCGCTTGTTGCCTTTCACGCGGCCCTCAATGAGGTCCACTTCAGCCTTGTTTGTCACCCCACGGGCCACAGCATCATCGGACTTGTCACACATGCTGTATACTGTATAGTATAGTGTTTGTAAACCACAGTAGTAGACCATTATATACCCCCTCCCACCTCCCATGATGCTCATGCCCATGGGGTTAACAAACAAGGCAAGGTGGACCTCAGCATCATGGGACTAGTCGAATGGCGAGTATACTGTATGGTACAGTGTTTGTAAACCACAGGGGTAGACCATTATATACCCCCAACCCCTCCATAGTCATAGTCATAAAGTCATACATACTGTATACTGTATGGTACAGTGTTTGTAAACCCCAGTTGTGCACCCCCACTCCCCCTCCCCCGCTGCCGAGGCCCGCGGTCCCCTCACGTGAGGTCGACCTCGCACTCGGCGCTGGCGATCTCCCGCAGGTACTGCGACAGGCGGTGCGTGACGCTGCGGCGCCGCGCGCTCACCGCGTCCTGGATCCGCTCCCGGGTCTCCTGCCGGTAGGAATGGTGTATTTAGGTGGTGAATAAAGAATACAATACAATACAATTCATATAGCCTAAATTCCACTAAATGTTCACGTACGCTTGTAGGCCTCCTTAAACAAATGGTGCTTTAGTTGGGATTTAAAAGATGCAAGAGTTTTGGATTGTCGAATATACTAATGATGCTATGTTTTGGGAAATTGTTAGCAAAAAAAAAAAGAATTTTATTTCATGCATCTGGGGGGAACATGATAATGTTTTTTGAACAGTGCCTTTATCAATTTTATATCCTTAGCTATGAAAAAGAGACTGGATAGTTTTTAATTTAATGTTTCTATGTCTTATTACCCGTATTAAAGGGTTGTATTGCATCTATCATACATATATATCTTATTGTACATAATAATGCCAAAGAATGTGTATATAATAATGTGTATATAATAAGTGTATATAATGTAGGTGTCCTGTATCACATATTTTAATAATGGCACAAGAAAATTTAGTATTTCTACTGATGTTTTATTCACAAATAGATTTTTTAAACTATGTTCAGGGCATGAAAATATTGTGATAATGGTGGTGATTAGGCAGGTCAAAGTTGAACTAGTCATAGCAAAACAAGGGGTGACCACGCGTTTCGCTTGTTTACATAATAATTCCCTGGCCGAAGTTCATGAATTCAAAGTAGAATAAAGAAATGACACTGAACTACTAGTATTTGGCATTTATGTATTTTTTCCTGCACAGTCTGAATATTTGAGAGGGCAAGGCATTTCTTAATAGAACAATGACAAAGCTAGAGCACTTCATACCCGTCCCGTATATTTTTTTGTTTAAACCATCGTAGCTCAGCCATTAATGAACCAACAATTGTGGTTGAGGTGTCAGAATGAAGCTACTTTATCAGTATTCATAAGATAATATCTATTCGTAAGAGAAATACTTCTTTTATGAGTCGTAAAACTTACACGATCTATGGTGCATTTTGTTATGAATTAACGTGTTCACACACAACCCGTATAGGTGTCGATAATATGTGATTTGAACATAGTTATTTACATTTATTCTTACTAGAAATTGTCTTTTTACACTTTGGCAACCGGAAAACTATCGTGTTCAAGGTAGTAATATTATTTAGTACTTGTTTGGATGCTACATATATTCAGAAAAAAAAAAACATACGGGATGTGTGTGACCTACGGGCCCTGTGTGAAGTGCTCTATCTGTGTGTTCTCACCTGCGGGATGCGGTCGGCTGCGAGCGGCCCGGCGAGCGCCGACCGCCGCCGGCCGTGCCGCAAACAACGCCGCGCCGCCGCCAGCGCCGCCTCGTCACCCTGCAGCGGGGAGTCCGCCCCGGAGCCGCCGCCGCCGCCGCCCGGCCGGCAGCCACCCGCCGCCGCCGCACCACACCGTGGCGTTCTTGCGCCGGGGTTGAGGAGCGCCGGCCGGCGGGGGGTTTGAGGCGTCCGGGGCGTTGGTGGCAGTGTCCGGTGTATCCATACACTTGTCGGTGTGTTCACTCACGGTGTGGAGAGGTGAGATTCCTGCAGGTGGAGTGATTACACCACTTTAATGTATGACTTCTCTTCATTATATCACGATTTATGAATCCGAAATGTACCCTATATTGTACTCTATACACTAGACGGTAATTTAGCATAATTAGGTTGTCTCAATGGCTTAAACGTGCGCAATGCATAGCATACATGAATTATGAAATTCCGCCATGATGACGTCATGGAGAACGATTCCAAGGGGTGGACATGCATGCGGCAATCTTTGTTATTTCATCATTTGCCACCACCATCTTTTGAAATCTTTCACCATCTCATCATCATCAATTCACAAGGTCATAAATAGATGTACTTTTTGATAGTGTAACTATTGAAAAAAAATACAATAAAAATGTGTCGAAATCCCTTATTATGTGCTAATATGTTCAAATATAGCTATCCAGGTGTTGTAATCGTAATATGTCTGTAAGCTGACAAGCAGATTCCTTGAACACAGCTCAGATCTCGGAACGCCTACATGCTGATTAACCAGGCTAGTTAACATGGACAAGGTAAAAAGTATAGGTGTTGAGTGTCAATGGCTTGAGCGTGGTGTGAAGGAGACCACGTTTTGTCCTTCCCTGAACAAAGATGGCGGCACACAGAACATCCAGTCCACAATCCGCGATAACGTGTGGAAGCAGCAGAACATGGTGAGACTGTTTATCTGACCACAGATCCTGATTGGTGAAGCAGCAGGTGTGAAGCCAACTATCGATGTACTGTATGTACAGTCATAGGCAACAGCAGTGGTGTTTGAAAGCTTTATTTTCTATTTTATCCAGTGTATTTTATCCAGTGTAAACAAAGTTTATATTTACTGTGTTGCAGGGTCATATGGGCATCCACCGAGAAGATATCTATATCACTTTCTGTGACACCCGCACACGAGCTGCTCACAGCATGGAACTGCAGCACCAACTAAGCTCCACCACACAGCACTGCAACTGGTTCACCACTCGCACCATCCCAGAGTGGAACATTTTACCTGCCTCAGTATCAGAGGTTGGCTCTGTAGCGGAGTTCAAGAGTCAGCTCACATCACTGGTTAACTAGCCAGTCACTCGCATCTGCATTATACTCCTGTGTGGTGGTCTGCAGATTAAATACCTAGACCTAGAAAGTTTAGATATAATAGTTTTTATTGCATGCTATTTTATTTGATGCATGGGGTTTATTATGTTGCACAATTTTCACTGTGTATAATTTCACGTTCTATCCAATACTTTGTTTTTATAGTACATAGTACTTTATATTTTTTACGACAGTAAACAGGTTTTGATATAGTCATTATTCCTTTAGGCAGCAGCAATAAAGAAACATATATAATTTTACAGGTGTGATTCAAAACTACTGAATACACTTGCGTTTATATAGATAAATGAGACTATCCGTGTTGTAGGGTCGGCTGCTGACACAATGGTGTGCATGCTCGTTGTACACTCGCTCAGCCCCCGAACACAAAAAGCAGTGATATCGGTTACCGTTTTCCACAATGAGGCGAGTGTGGCATTGTCTAAAGTCACCGCCGCCGCCGCCGCCTTCCTCTCCACCAGGACAGTGAGCTGAGTCGCTCAGGCGCATGTCGTCTGTGAAATGTTGATCTGTTTAGATCTGTGTTTTTTTATCTTGTTTAACAATATTTACTCAGTTGGGGGGGGTGGGGTCAGGAAAATGGGTACGGACTTGCCATGAACAAGTTGAAAATAGCACCCACCAATGTACCTATTTTTGAGAAAAACGTGACCAGTATTTGAGAAAAATGTGACATAATATACCAATGCCTGACAAAAATGTGACAAATATACTGAAAATGTGAAAAGACACCCAGAAATATACCAAATATATTAAAAAAGACACCCAGAATATACAAAAAAATGTGAAAAAGACACCCAGTTTCGCGTCACGTCAGCACATTCACCATCAGAATGGAAAACCCTTCCCCAAGAAAATTTAACAAGTCCAATTTGTAGAGGAGTTTATTGGTGAACACAGTCATATAAGTTGTGTACAAGTTTGGTGGAAATAAAATGAAAAATAAACTAGTTACAATTATGTTGTTTATTTTTGGATGTTATATGGGGGGTGGGGGGTGGGTCAATTTGTCACCCACAGGCATGATTCTAATATGGTATGAGCATTACATAAGCATATAACTTATGTGCAAGTTTGGTGAAAATCTAATTAGAAATAAAAAAAAGTATCACTTAATACACAATTTTTTTTAATATGGACCCCCAGGGGAGGGGTCAATTTTACACCCAGGGAGATGATTCACATATGATATGATGATGAGACAGCCATATAAGTACTGTACAAGTTTGGTGAAAATCAAATGAAAAATAAAGAAATTATATGGAAAATATGAATTGTCATTTTTTTTTATATGGACCCCTGGGGAGGGGTCAATATTACACCCAGGGGACCCTGAAGTCCTTGTTGCGAAACGCGCTCGCAACAAGGACCTTGGAACTTCTGACGTTCGTATCAGTACAGAACGACCTTGTTGAAAAAAACCGTTAAAAACCGTTGGCGATGTGCGCTTAGTTGTCCATAAAATGCACCGAACGGACAAAGGTTTTTAACGGTTTTTTTAGAACTGATACCGGGTCCTTGTTGCTCCATTGTCCGTAAAACTTGTCAACTCTTATGTCCGACTTCTGACGTTAAAATGTCCGTCCGACTTCTCACCACTTGTTACTGATACGGGGTCCTTGTCACTACTCCAGTCCGTAAATCTTGTCAACTCTTACTGATTACTTGTGAACTTTTATAGATAACTTCTCAACTCTTATGGACAACTTCTGACGTTAGAATGTCCGTCCGACTTGTCACCACTTGTTACTGATACGGGGTCCTTGTCACTACTCCAGTCCGTAAATCTTGTCAACTCTTACTGATTACTTGTGAACTTTTATAGATAACTTCTCAACTCTTATGTCCGACTTCTGACGTTAGAATGTCCGTCCGACTTGTCACCACTTGTTACTGATACGGGGTCCTTGTCACTACTGCAGTCCGTAAGTCGTGTCAACTCTTAATTATTTTTTTTTTTTCACTGTTGTAGTCCGGACCACACAAGTTTCACAATAACAAGCACCATGGGCACTGTCCTTTGATAGAATCATTACATTTTCAAGATTATTTGATAAAAACACAGTCTGTAAAAACGCATACTAATAGCCTCGGACACCCAGGCTGATATTATATTAGTGGAAACCACACAAGATTCTGGATGATCGAGACTAATATCAACATTGAGGTGAGAATACCCAGTTGAAAAAGCCTGTTCAAGGTGCGGCCACCAGGTTAAAAGGGTCGATGGGTGTGTGTGGATGGAGAGATAATTTAATTAGGAGAGCCATTGTAGATACTGGGAACTAATTAAGAGTTTATAGAACATTTAAAGACAACTTTGGCTTAGAGAAATATCTGGTTGATTGTAAAAGTATGATTTTCAGAAATAGTATTTGAAAACTGACAATAAGTTGTCAAAAGTGATCATAAGTTACATATTGAAAGTGGGAGATATGGTAAGAACCGACTGAAGGTGAAGGATAGGATTTGTAACAATTGTAGTTTGAATATAGTAGATGAACAGCAAGATCACAGGCACAAACGTTCACTTCATTGTTGGGTTCATG
>CM032663.1:51062296-51117365 GCA_019095985.1 Streblospio benedicti
GTAAGTGGGTTTTTTTTTAGCTCAATCACTCAGTCGCTTGCAGACGGATCAACATGCCAATTAGATGTTAACTATATAAGGGCAGTGGTGAAAATTCCCTCTATCGCGGCTATGATTTATAGTAAGTTTTTTTCTTTCTACATAGAATACTTAACAAGTTCTAAAATATGTTTCTGCTACCCTTCCTTTTGAAGCTTTTCAGCTCTAAAGAGCTTTAATCGTGGAATAATAATTCTCTCAGAGGAAATTTGTGTTTCACCTATTTTGGTGGACAGCATGTTGCGATTTCTTGTGCAAGCGTGATCCACTGAGAAATGACAATCACAAACAACTATTTTGTAGGAATGTTAAAGACCACAAAACAATGTTTTTTAGCTCATAGTCTCTGTGTTTTCACTGCATTGTGTATGCATCAAATCCAAAATTAAACATAAAAAATCTTTTTTAATTTTATTCAAATTTCAAATTCTCATTAAAAAAAGAAAATCCGATAGCAGTGAAAAAAAAGACTATGAACCCCTATCTGCCTATGGTTCATACTTAATTAACAGAACTCTGAATATTGTTATCAGCTGTTGGTTTATAATAGTTATAGTCATAATCATTCTTGTAAGCCACGAAAGTCAGTATCCTTTATCCTAATTAACAGAACCCCTTAATGTTGTTATCAGCTGTCATGTTATAATAGTTACCGCCATTAAGCTATAATATCATTCTTGTAAGCCACGCAAGTGAAGTCAGTATCCTCTAGACAAACATGTCGAATTAACACTTGTTTTGAGGGAAGCGAGTTCTATTGTAAGTCGATAATGACATTTGGTCGTCTTTATACACTGCTGATAGCATTACGCTCGGTCACACCAAAGAAGATTTGCATGAATTTGCGAGTAACTCAAATAAACAAAGAAACATTACCAACAATGAAGGCAAAAAGAATGGGAAGAATTCAGAAGTGTGTCACGTTGAAAATGGAACAGTTTTATAAGAGCAAAATGTACATGTAACGTGTTTGTTTTTTCTATTTTGCCATTGTGTTTGAATCACTTTATAGTTGTAGGTGAAGTGAGTCCATTTAGTTCAGCGTGTGGGTCTTTTGCTGTCAAATGTGTGTTAAAATGTCAGATTTATTAACACAATTTAATGCTTTACAACCTCCAAATAAGACCATCTCTATAATAAGACAACTTTTCACGGTCCCAATCCTTCATAAAGCTAGCAAAATAAACCTGTGTATAGAGACCACCTCTATTGAGACCGCCTAACACTGGTTCCAATGGTGGTCCTAATAGAGAGGTTCTACTGTATGTAGTCATACAGGGGCAGGATTAACTAATACAGAGATTCTACTGTATCCTGATAACTTCCATCGTCGGTTTTCACTCACACTGGCTTTACAAGTCATTGTTCATACCAACCCGTGTGGGCCAAGTTATAGCCTTTATGTGGAAAAATAATTTTTGGGTTAGACTTAGGTCAAAGACAAAATCAATGCTCGGTTTCATCTTACTTATCAAGTGAGATCGTATGTTTGACATTCGACTTCCCCGTTGAACATTTTGGCAGTGGGCCTTGTCAAGACTCTTGTGATTGGTTGGATTTTGAGGACAACTTTCACAGAATTGGAAGGGGTTGTATCATGGCTATCACTGCGTATACATGTACAGCTGTGAGATATGACGATGGATAACTTCTATCTACAACATTAATCTTCTAATGTGTAAATATGGCCAATAATGTGGTAGACTGTTTATATGGTGCTGATATCTGCTAGATTTCTGTAATTTGCAGCATCAGTATTTGTGAACAAGAAGAGATTCACGAATTGAGCCCGGCAGAGAACATTTTGAATGGATCTTACTAATGATCATGTTTATTTGTTACTGTTGGTTAGAGGTCGGACGGACTTGTTCGGTCGGTTACGGCTTTACATACCAAAACTGAACCGGACAGACAAAGTTGAACACGGGCATCTGTACTTGTAACATAGTTACGCCAATTTTATTTATTAAATGTCCCCTGAACTAATATACTTTTGTTCTGTATCTCCGTAAATATTGAACATACACGAGCTATTATTGATTTGCACAGAATATGTCTTGTTTTATTTATTCATTATTGGCCTTGTTTCCAACTTTACCGCTCCCCTGATTTATTTGATATGGTCTCATATAGTCTGTTGTACTAGTCTCAGAGCTATTAGATTTTGTGAAATGAATACACGTTTTTTTAAAACAAATTATTACGAAGTTATCATTATTGGTCTGGGAAATGAGATTTAGACATATATAGACTACAGTGTTATTAGTACAAATTTGAAATGGAAAAAGAACAAATGTTATCATGACAGGAAAAATTGACGCCCTAAAGGCTAGCCATTTATTTGACAAAACTCAGAGGCCAAAGTACCCTTTAAAAATGGCCGATTCATCAATCAATCAATATCGTCATTTTGTGTGATAAAACGGAAAAGGGACAAAATTACACTCTCAAAATTCTGGCGAGTTTTGAAGATATACAGTTTAGAACAACCTTCACCAAAGTAACCAGAAGAAAATGAATCTGTCAATCCTGTGCAAATAAAACCTATCCGACGGTCCGACACTGTTGGTCCATCTATGTAATGACTGATAACATTTTCAGTGTTGTAGTCCTAAGTTATTTCCAATACATGCATTATCAAAAAAAAAAGTTACTCTTCCTTACAGTCATCCTAGTTGATACTATCTTCATGGCCTCATGACAGCCTCATCATCATCATAGTCTCATCATTTTTCATCATCATCATCATCATCATCAATCTCATCATCATCATCGAATCATCATCATCATCATCATCATCATCATCATCATCATCATCATCATCATCATCATCATCATCATCATCATCATCATCATCATCATCATCATCATCATCATCATCATCAACAATACGGTGTTTTGATTAACGTGCAGGTGCTGGGGTAACGCCCACATCAGTGGACCCCTTCCAGGTAGCTGGCTAGCTGCCATGGCTTTCAACCATGTGTTTTTCGAGGATCGGTTTTTGAGAGTCCCCAGTCCCTCATATCCTCAGTCACCTGCTTCCATGAAGTCTTGGGGTACAACCACGTATACAGCCACCTCACCCATGTCCCATGCTGTCTTGATTGTCCTTGACCGTACCGCACTTGGTTCACCAACGGAAAAGAATGAGGTCAAGGTCCCCTAGTACGAAAGCTAGCTCACTTGAACTGGTGGTCATCTACTTTGCAGATCTGTTTAATCATTGCCCTGTCATTGCGATGCAAACGTTGAAAGTTTGGCTTGGTTACCATGTTTCACTAGCAATGCATGGGGGCATCCACTCAATACACAAAAAACATGTATACTGTCCCCTTGTGTGAGAGGTGGCGAGATGAGAACAGGCAGTAGCTCCTAAACTTCCTTCCAGGCTGTTTCATTACCGTGTTGTCGCATATCACAGCCACCGGTTTAGAGAGCATGTCTCCCAGGTAACAAAAAAGGAAGCTAAACTCCAACTTGTTACCTGAACCTCCTGTGGTCTGCCATCGATTGGTTCAGAGTGCCCTGGCAACGTCTGCATCTTTGAAACTTGGGTCCTCTGTTAGGGCGTTTAAGTCCACTGCATTTTATGCACCCACTTTTTGCAGTTGTGAGCAAACAGCACAAAATATCAGTTTTGGAGAACATCCAGACCTGAACCACAGATAGTTCTTAGTCCCTCCATGTACTTCCACAACAACAGCCTACTGACACATTCCTTACGTTATGACTAGGTCATCAGCATGAGGTCCTCCCAAGGGACACCAGATCAACTCACGAGAAAGGGCTTCAAGCACTACGCATGAACAGCAGTGGGCTTAGTACCGAACCTTTGCTGACACCGGCCACCCCTCTTCACTGTAACCATCACCACGCTAACCTGGACTGGCATACAAAGTGCCATGCTCTGGACTAGGCGCAAATCCAGTCCCCCACCAGATGAATCTGTTGGTCTGATCCACAAAAATTCATATAGAGTCTTTTTTGTTGGCTGCAAGGTACTTTAAATGTTAACAAAAAATTGCATCTGTTGTACAGGGGGACTAAGCCAAACTGATGAATGTTTAAAACATGACCTACTAATGAGCCTGTCCACAAATTTGAGACTTTTGACTTGCTCAGTCAAATTTGTGTCCATTATATATGTCCAGAGCATCCCTTTGCCCTTGTACAAACAGACAATGAAACTCTGCTCCCAGTTGATGGGACTTTTTTGTCGCTTATGATTTTATTTATGAAAGGATCATGGAGGAGTTGGTGCCTAACCATGATCCTGGGGTCCAGCTGCTTTTGCCATTAATGGATAAATATATTTTATTTCAAAAATGGTGGAAGATACAACCCCCTATGATGAATTTTTGAAATTTGAAACAACAGAAGTTAATCCTTTTATTATTCAGACTTTATGCACAGTCTGAGGAAGCCCAAAGTACGGGTGAAAGCTTACAAGGTTTTCTTGTATATATCCATTGGTTTAAAGTATTAAACTGGTTATATTTTAGTTACACTTCCCATTGTTACACTCCTCACCGTTTCCCTCCCTCCGTGTTGCAGTTGGCGCGCGGGATCCTCAAATTGTCTGGCTACATGTTACAGTCGTCAATGTTACACTCCCTGTTGTTACTGTCTAGCATCCAGAAAAATATCACGTATGCTACGCGCTTATCTATCCTCTCTAGACTCGCTAGTCCTCGCTAGCCACGGCACCTGGTACAGTCTACGTCCTTAACGTTACACTCCCTGTTGTAGTTCATTCATTAAGCGTTCGCTGAGTTGACAATGGCCACCTCTGCCTGCCTCGCTTTCACAATCTCTTCTGTTAGGTTTTTCCAATAGTCCCCGGCCAGTGTAAATATAAATCACAAGGAAATTCAGTAACGCGTTTTTTTCTTAATGAGCTACGATTTATTATTATGGGCAAGGAAAATGAGGTGTCAAAAATATGAAGCCATTATGATATGAATTTGAGGCTCCCTGTGGCATACTTGTGTCGATTATATATGTAAAATATTAAAATATTTTTAGCACGGGTATGGGCTGGCATACAAAGTGAAATTTACAGATGCTCGTGGGAGCTGTCAAATGAATCTGTTGGTCTGATCGAGATAAACCCTTGACATTATCTGAAAATATAAATGATGTTTGTGCAGGTCATAAATGATGAATTGTCTACTGATACTAAAAAATACAGAGAAGTATTTTTTTTTTTTTAATACAGAAAAAGACAAATTAAGCTTTATTGTACCTTTAAAGCAAAGTATTTAACTGAAAGATCAAGACACAAGTAGTGTGGCTTTTGATTGGGGTACATTGTGATTTTATTTATAAACTTTCAAAATGCACAACCTAACTATAATAACTAATGGAAATACAATATTTTATGAATATACAATTGAATCAATTTCATCAACAAGATATATAAGATGATCTAATGATTTGACCTCATGATTTGAAATTGTGCATTTACAAAAAGAGAACACGATTAATGCATTGGAAGACTATATATTAAGTTTTATATGAAAGTAATGAGTATGAATGGCGAGATTATTTTATTGTCGTTTTTAATAACTTATTATTTGAATGGCCAGATTATAATCTGGTCAAATAAAAGCAGAACTTGAGCACAGAATGCAAAGTTAAGCTCATCATGATAATCTGCTGTACAATGCATGCAGTGTTGGAGTACTTCACACACATCCCGTATATTTTTATGTTCTCAAACCATCATAGCACAAAATTTGTAAATTTAACAAATACATCATAGCACAGCTATTAATGAATCAAAAATAGTATTTGGGGTGTCCAAATGAAGCTATTTATTTATATTTTCATAAAATAAACACTATTTTTATGATTCATTAAAAGTACATGATCCATGGTGCATTTTATTATTAAATGGCGTATTCGCACATGCCCCATAGGTGACAATAATATGTGATTTGAACATGTTTATTTCATTTAATCTTACAGAAAGAAAAAAATTTAGCTTTATTGTACCTTTAAAGCAAAGTTTTTAACTGAAAGATCAGACACAAGTAGTGTTGGTTTTGATTGGGGTACATTATGATTTTATTTATAAACATTCAAAATGCACAACCTAACTATGATAACCAATGGAAATACAATATTTTATGAATATACAATTGATTTAATTTCAACAACAACATATAAGATGATCCAATGATTTGACCTCATGATTTGAAATTGTGCATTTAAAAAGGAGAATACAATTAATGCATGGAAAGACAATAGGTTAAATCGCGAAATATGAGAAGTGGCTAATGTGTAGATTGGACAAATTTTGGATTCATAATTCATTCATTATACGTTATTTGCATGTCGCAAGTAAAAAACCTGGACAAATAAAAAGCAGAATTTGGAGTACAGTTCATTCATCCATTTTTGTTGAGGGTTCCTTGTTCAACCATCAGACACACTGCCTGCCTGCCGGCTTCCACAATCTCTTCTGTTAAAGCTTTTCCAATAGTCTCTGTCTTGTGCAATTTTTCCTTAGATGTTCGTCAATTGTTCTCAGTCAAACACAGGAGTTCCATGGTCTGTTCATGCATGCAGAACCTTGATATTTAAAAATGAAAATTCACAAAGTCAAAATTTGTTGTCTAAACAACAAATTTATTACATCATTTACTTATGTTATTATAAGCTAATTCATGGGAAAGTCTCCATTATTCAGTTTTTCCTCTGTTTACTCTTCCTTTGTTGAAGACATTCACTGTAAGCACTAGTCAAAAGACTCGCAAAATCAGAAAAAAACAAATGTCCAAATGACTTGGCGAATTTTGAGAAAGAACAAAAGTCGTAAATGTGCAGAGATTTCCCCCCCAAAATTTCATGCATGCAGATGCACTAACCCTGCTGGCTCAAAAAACTTGCAAAGTCAAAAATCAGAAAAACAAATGTCCAGACGCCCCCCCTAATTCAAATATTGGTCTCAAATCATAAAGCTACAAAAACTAACCTCTGTACAGAGGCCACCTCTCTATTGAGACCACCTAACACTGGGCACAAAGGTGGTCCTGATAGAGAGGTTCCACTGTATACTAACCCTCACCCTGTGCTGCTGTCAGGTGTCGGGTGACGTGGAGATGGGGGATGCTTCTGTGCGCGTGCTGCAGACCGCGGACCCCGCGCGGCAGGAGTCGCTCATAGCAGAGAATGACGTGGACCCCATGGAGGGGGAGCAGACCTGGCCCACGGAGGAGGAGCTCAGGCAGGCAGACGGTAAGTCGCAGACGCCGCTAGCAGTGGCAGATCCAGGTTTTTTTTGTGGAAAAGGGGGGGATGGCGCACTGAAGGGATTTCATGAAAAACCCTGTGAAAATGAAGTAAGATCCCCCCCTGGATCTGCCTATGGCTAGCACAAACGACACTAAATATACAATGTACAGTTGCACACTGCTCCATGGCCCCTAAACTAGACAGGCAGGCAGGCGGTAAGACACAGACGCTAGCACAAACACACCTGTCAGCTTGACCATTGAAATGGACATTTTTACTAACAGGCAACTTTGTGTTTTTGTCTTCTGTAAGGTCTCAGGAATGAGGGGAAAAATTCTCAAAAAATTCTGAGTTGGGCAAAGTTGATTTTTATGCAATTTGAGAATGTCCGAAAGCTTCATGTGAGCTTTCGCTAAAAACTTGTTCAAAGTGTAGTATAAAACAAGAATATGATAATAGTAATGTTGAGAAGTTACCGTTTTTGGGGGTTCAAATTGCATGCACAAATGCGTTTTATTTTCACGCCAACGTGTCTTGGTGAATCAGCGACGAAAAGATGATAATAACAAAGTGTAGTTTTGATTCTATTTGTGTTTAGATGGCGGCAAAATGTCAAATGCAGTAGAGTTTTTGTATCTTGCTGCTGGATAAGAATGTGGTGACATTTGTAGAGCGTTATCACATTTGCGTTTCATGCGCTGTCTGCCTGAGGGACAAAGTCATCTATGGTATTAGTTACAACCCACGAGTCTTCCATCATACCTTGGCTCGATATACGAACATTCGTGTCCTTTTAATTCACATGAAAACCCTCGCTTCCGCTTCCTGTTTACCAGGTGATAAAAAACGGACATATGCCTATTGACGTAAATAAGAAAACGGCTGTAATGTGTAGCGTATTTCTTAACAATTGAAAAGCAGCGTTTGGCATAGCTAATACAGTTTATGACAGCATAGAGTAGAAATATCACGTCAAAAATGAACTAATTCCCATGTATTTATATGGTCACGTGGCAATATTATCACTTAGCGGGTGTGTGATCACGTGACGTGTGACGCGGGGGTTTCCTTGAGAATATACGATAAGTAGCTGTGACAAATTGTCCGTCAGTATTTCGCTCGACTGGTACAATGTGTAGAAAAAGAAAATACTGTGTCCTGAAACCTGCAGTTTCAATTGTTACTAAAAGCCTTGTGTTTTGTGTCAAACTTGCAACCGGTCACGTGATAGAAATGAGTAACGGATGACCTGTCACCTTTGACCCTGAGATTAGTGTGATTTAAGTGATTTATCACAAATCTCGAAGGTTCACTGCTAAGAAAAAGATCACCGAAATTGAGAAAGGTAAATTGGACGGAATATCTCATCACTACTATAAGCCCAGTCATGACGCAGTATTTCGATGGGCAATAACAAAAACATTACAGCATTTTCAACATCATCACTCAGTTTTCTTACTAGATGGGCTTCTACATTCTGTAGATGTACAGTATAAACTCGATATCTCAAACCCATGATAGGGAATCGAGAGATAACAATAAAATGCTCAATATAGCCAATATTCGATATACCTGACTGATATATCTGCATGTAAATGTGCTTGGAAGGGAAATTAACCTAACCTGATAATAATAGCCAATTTGAGATGAGCAATATCGCGATAATGAGCTTGTACTGAACTTGCTCCTTTTGCTCTGACGGTTCTGATTTGAGCAACCTGTAAAATATGATCCCCATTTGTTGTGGCCGGCGGAAACATGTCAATTAAACTGATAATTCGGGCGGAGAGTGTCCGGAGCAAACAGGCGTCTGCTCTTTGAAATAGGATGAAAGTGGGTGGGGCCATTATGTCTGTGTCAGTGGGGTCATTATGTCATTATTTGTTATGTCAGATCACTTTGGCCACGAGTAACTAGGACTAGGGCTTCAAATACTTACTTTTTATGTGTATTAACAATATTGTATGTATTAACAGTGTTCAATCTAGCTTTGCATTGGAGGGGGCCCTACTGGCCCATTGACCTTCAAAGAGAGGGCCACTTTAAATATGAGGGGGCCCCAAGTAAAAAAACAACCCAAAAAGTAGACAGGATGCCTTTGAAATCTCCTCGACAAAGTCCGGAGGAGATTTCTAGCTTTGCTTCTGTCTGTCTGTCTGTCCGCACAATAAATAAACAGGCTGATAACTCAAGACTACTTGAGCTAATTTGAAAATTGAATATGTTTTGTTTGGAGGAAAAAAGCCCCTCTCAAAAAAAATTTTGTTTTGTACTTTGGCCTACTTTTGACGAATTATGACCCAAAAACCTTGTTAACACTCTAAGGGAGAAGTATTTTTTGACCTATGGTCACCAATCTTCATATTTAGCTTTTGTTGTACTACCTCCAGAGCTGATTAGATTTTGGTGTACTTTGGCCTACTTTTGATGAAGTTACGAAAAAAAAATTATTACGTAATTGTGTTTATCTGTCTCCTGGGAACAGTTTATGACTTATCATCACCAAACTTGACATTTGGTATGTCTATATCACTCTCCTCACGTGATTTGATATTGGTGTACTTTGGCCTACTTTTGAACTTACGAAAGTTACGTAATAAACCTTTGTTAACACTCTACAGGGAAAAAGTATTTGAGCTATGGTCACCAAACTTCATATTTAGCTTTGTTGTACTTATTCCAGAGCTGATTAGATTTTGGTGTACTTTGGCCTACTTTTTGATGAAGTTACGATGATTTAATTATTATGTAATTGTGTTTATCTGTCTCCTGGGAACAGTTTATGACTTATCATCACCAAAACTTGACATTTGGTATGTCTATATCACTCTCCCTCACGTGATTTGATATTGGTGTACTTTGGCCTACTTTTGAACTTACGAAGCATAAACCTTGTTAACACTCTACAGGGAAAAAAGTATTTGAGCTATGGTCACCAAACTTCATATTTAGCTTCGCTTGTACTACTCTCCAGAGCTGATTAGATTTTGTGTACTTTTGGTCTACTTTTGATGAAGTTACGATGATTTAATTATTACGATTGTGTTTATCTGTCTCCTGGGAACAGTTTATGACTTATCATCACCAAATTTGACATTTGGTATGTCTATATAACCTCCTCACGTGATTTGATATTGGTGTACTTTGGCCTATTTTGAACTTACGAAAGCAATAAACCTTGTTAACACTCTAAGGGAAAAAGTATTTGAGCTTGGTCACCAAACTTCATATTTAGCTTCGTTGTACTACTTCCAGAGCTGATTAGATTTTGGTGTACTTTGGGCCTACTTTTGATGAAGTTACGATGATTTAATTATTATGTAATTGTGTTTATCTGTCAGTTTATGACTTATCATCACCAAACTTGACATTTGGTATGTCTATATCACTCTCCCTCACGTGATTTGATATTGGTGTACTTTTGGCCTTTTTGAACTTTAGGCATTTAACAAACCTTTGTTAACACTCTACAGGGAGAAGTAAAACTTCATATTTAACTCTTTTGATTTTGGTGTACTTTTGGCCTACTTTTTGATTTACGGTGTTTTTAATTTATGTTTATCTGTCTTGTGAACAGTTTATGACTTAATCACCAAACTTGACATTTGGTAACACTCTAACAAGGTAACTTGACTTACGAGCGTTACATAATAAACCTTGTTAGCAATACTTACCCATTCACCAAACTTCATATCTACCATCTCCAGAGCTGATTAGATTTTTGGTGTACTTTTGCCTACTTTTGATTAAATTACGATGTTTTTTTTAAACAAATTATTACGAATTTGTGTTGCCTTTTTTTTCAAAATGGCCTGATGGGAAATGGCCCCAAAAAGGAAGGGAGATTTACGGCGCTCCCGACGACTACATTATTCCATGGGTGTGTGGGGGGTAATACCAAAATCCGCAATTGATAAACTTATTACTATATTTTTGCTATTTTTTCATAATTGAGTAGACAAGCATTTGTGATTTAACCCATGTCACCATGATAGATCCTGTCACAGGTTTCATCATATAAATCCATCAAATGGCATTTAGAAGCCGTGTCATCGGGTTTAAAAGTAGATAACTTTATGAAAGACCTCAATAGGAATGATCGTACATAATTCATTTTAATGTTACTTTAATATCTTACGCATATAACAAGAAATTTCAACTTATTGACATCAGTTTCATTACCAGTCGCCATTTTGGTACATACTAGTGCCCGACGCAACATGCATTTATCACAACACAAACAAGCAGCGCGCAGACACATTTTCCCCGCTCTACCGGCATGAACTAGTGGAAATTATTTCAGTGGAATGCCGGTTGGTGGCGCTCTGAATGTAAACAAATATGGCCGCGCCCATGAAACTAATGCAGACGTGACGGGAAACTAGTTGTTTCTTTGGCGAATATTTTATTAAAAATGTTACAAAAATTTGGCAAAATATTCATAGTGCGCCCGATGGGCCCATGGTACGATTGGGATTGCGCCATTTGGTATGTTAAACGGCCAAAGGCGCAATGGCGCAGCCTAGATTGAACACTGTATTAAGTAAGTGGCAGATGGTCGTATATTATGTTTTAAATGTGTTTCTTACAACTGAGTTTAAATTTGGAAAGACGCAATATGAATTCTTTTATCTTTGTTTTTAAATAAGCTTTTCATCTCTGGAAAGACCGTCTCAAGTTTAATTAGAATTTATAAAACTATATTTCTCTGGCCAAAGTGGTTAAAATACAAGATTTATGTCTAGGGCAACATTTAATATATGTTAGTCGCAGTATCTATCTATAGATTGTTGAAATAATGTATAGCATTGTTTAGTTTGACATGTCATCTGTGTGGCTTTTTGGAGCTCAGCTTCCATTGGCGACTTGTTAAAGCCAGATGTTCACTTTCACCAACAACACGCAGTCAGTTCACTGATCACTCTGCCGTCTGTTTTTACAGAGGAATATAAATCTCAGAAGGAAGTGAAGAAAGTCCCCAAAGGCACGAGTGCGTACCAGGCTTCGTGGATCGTGGCTGATGAGGATGCTGACAGCGGGGACGAGGCTGAGGAGGTAGGTGGCAGCACGAGTCAAAGTCAAACGTAGCACATGCATGTAATACAGTAGAACCTCCAATTAAGATAACCTCTATAATAAGACCACTTTTCTTGGTCCCGAACCTTTCGAAATGATTCTGATGGGAACCTCCATATAAAGACCACTTCTTCATTGGGACCACTTAAATTGGTCCCATGAGTGGTCTTAATAGAGAGGTTCTACTATACATCATGTCTCTCACGGGTCGTATGTTATGTCTGGAATGTAGTGCGCCGCATATAGGTGGCAACACATGTCAAAGTCAAACTACAGTTGTCAACGTCAGAGCACGTGGCTCGCACGTAGTACGTTATGTCTGGATGTACGTTGCATGTAGTTCCTTATGTCTGGATGTCGTCGAGAAACCTAACAGAGAGTAAATGAACGTTTGTTTATCAATGTTTTTTTTTACGTTGACCATAAACTTGTGTTTGACGTCTAACAAAAGGGGAATGCTTCACAATAACCGTTAATTGTCGGTCGTGGTGTTTATAGATCACGTGAGTGACCCCAATGTTCGCTGATAGTCGAAGGCGGTGAGATGCCTTTAGCCCACGGTTACTATTACATCTCTGTATTGTGTCTTGCTTTTTGCGTGTTGCCGATTACCCACGATACCCTTGTTGGCTGCGGCATGTGAGCTTTTATGATATGAGTCGCTCTAACATTTCATTGTGCCCACTCACATGGCTTGTTAAATGTCAACAGTGCAAAAACGCACAAAAAGCACGAATTTCTCCTTTAATGCAACAATAACCTTTCTCATTGAAAGCGCAGGGATGGTAAGAAATCAGCGATATCATTTTCATATCTTGTTGACGTTTTTTCACCTGTTAGGCTGTATATTATTTGTGTTGATACAGAAAATCTATTTCAAGGTGCAATGATTGAAATCAAAACATTGAAGATAATGCTCAGTCAAAAATATTTGTATTCTGCAAAATTCAGGGTGATTAAACAATGTCTTTTCCATTGGAAGTATGAGGAAAATATGACTTGCATTTTTCATGTTTAATAATCATTACACCTTTAAAAATATTCCATGATGTCTTGTTCACTAAAACACAAGGTCACTTGAAGTTACATTTTGAATTATTTCGCCAGACGTAATGTGGATTTCCAACGGCAGACGTCATGTTTAACAGACATATGTCACTTATTGAGCTTTCGGCAATTGCTCTTGCCTTGTTCACAACAAATGACGTAATTAGACGTCATTTGTTGTGAACAAGGCAAGAGCAATTGCTGAAAGCTCAATAAGTAATTTGAACTTATTATCCTATTCAAAATTTAAACATATGTCTATCAGATCCAGGATAAATGCTCTAGAAATAGACAAAACCGGGTGAGTTTGTAATATGAATTATGTTATCAGGTGAGTTGTTGTGGCGTATCACGGCGAGCCCGAAGGGCGAGTCTGATGCGTCACAAGAACAAATCCTGATGAAATAACTCCTGTTTCATAACGAACCTGCTTTTGTATTTATCATTCTTTTCTAAACAATTACAACACTGTTTCATGAAAAAGTAGTTTGGCTGAGTACAAGCATGATAACCATGGTATCACCCCTCTTCGGGTTATTGGACACTTCTGGACTAATGAAATTACATGAAAAAGAATGATAAATTTTAATATGATGTTTAAATGAGTCACTTTCAGAATGCACAAAACATCATATTGCTGCTATAATACGCATACTTGTTAGACGACTGAGCATAACCTTCAATGCAATAATCATACTTAATAGGCAGTTTATATTCTAGATTAGGTTTTTGTATTGCTCTAAATTGAAAAATAAATTACATTGATTTTTTGGTAATTTAAATTGGTACAAGTGTGTCTCAGCTAACACAAGCTAAGCCCTGTTTGTCTGTGTCTTGTAACCAGGTGGTCGCTGATGATAATAGCAGTTGTCGTTAATGTCAATATGTACAGTGAAAGCAAGAAAGACTTTGTGAATGAAAAGTGCAGCAAGTGCTGTATGCTCTCCAGGGAGTTGAGAAAGATACAGTGTGGCAAGGATGGTGTAGAAGAACGGTGCTTAGAACATGTGTTAGCATTGATTATTAGGAATTTAGAGATTATACAATTGGACTAGAAGGTGGTGGTTGTTGAGCAAACCATCCCTAAACAGTTGCACACTGCCCCGTGGCCCCGATTAGTGGGTGTTGAGTAAACTTACCTCTAACAGGTTGCACACTGCTCCGTGGTATGTTCAATAGGTACAGGTCAGGCGAATGAACGCTAATGTGAGTGATCATAAGCATGTCTGGTCTACCGTTGCTATGAGCAGTCTGCTCCCTGCTCCCTGGGGAGTTTAAAAAGATATACAGTGTGACAAGGATGCAGCCAATGACCTGGTGTATTTTATATCGTTAAAGCAGACTGAGCAAATTGCACCTGGTCGTGGGTTTGATTCCCGGTCGGGTCTGGTAGTGAGTGTTGAGCAAACTCATCCCAAAATAGTTGCACATTGCTCCGTGGCATCTACACGTTAATTAGGTACAGGTCATTGGGTTAAAAGAGTGAGTGAGTGATGGTGTGAGTGATTAGCATTGTGCGCTGAATGCAATCTGCTGCCGATGAAAGCATATGAGAAATGATCAACTGCTGATCAATAAGTGGGCCAATGACCTGGTGTAAAATGTAAAGTGATGAGAGCATAATAGAATCACGACTATAAGCCGTCACATCTACATTTACACCTGCTTGTGACACGTGCGGCATGTGACACTCCTCACTCGGCAAGACACGTGCTGTCGTCATGTCGCACCTCGATGGCAATCATGCCACGACAACACACGCAACTTGATTCTCACTCATGGTTTTGTTCACCTTGTTAGTACGTACAAAGCCAACAACCCAGTTTGAAAATTAGAGGCCTACGTACGTGAATGTAATAGGGTTCAAGAAAAATATGGTAATTTAACACCGCTGCTGTTATAGCATGTTTCTTCTGCTCGATGAATCACAATACAGTGATAAAAACAATCACAATAAGCCCAGATATTGAACTGACAATGTGTTAGTGCAGCTCTCTTTGCTGTGCATCCGACTATGTGAGAAGCAACACGAGCGTCTTTACACTCATTTCTTGGATACACGATCGCCTTTCGATAAACGTCAATACCTGGCTTTTGCTCCTAAAACACACATCAAACGAGACCTTTTCATGGTTCTCTGCCAAACGGAAGCTTTTAGAGGAGCGTGTAATAGAGTCACCAGGCCGACCATTGGGGGAAGCAGGTGCCTTTTTTCGTCTTCAAATACGGCCGTTTTTTGTAACAGCTTTTTGTGGGTGACCGTCTTTAGAAAGGTCTGTGACCTCAGCCATTTCAGATCTCTTAATTTCCATCTTTTGTGAGGTTTTATGAATTGTTTGGTGATTTTAGCAGCTACATGGATGTTACAGTTGGTGACCTCTGTGAATCATGCCTGCTGTATGTTGTGTCTTATTGGTACAAAAATTGTCAGGAGAGCAAGTGTTCCAGTTATGGGCACATCTTATGTAGGGTTGATTATTACGTATATGTGCACGGTAACGGACATGTTTGACGTAATAACAGCACATAGTAAGAGGAAACAATCTAGAGATTCATATTCATATGCCTGTATTGTAGAATACTTTATATAATCCAGAGAATAATTGTCTATATGTTTACTTAATGAAGCAATACGTTTTGATATACATATTTGCCCATTAACATTAGTAACTATAATTCAGGCAAACTGTTAAGTGGTATTTGCAATCAGGGATATATTTTACGGTAGCCACAACGGCACCTCGTGACCTGCCCATACCATAACTAGAGCGATTTTTTAAACGTCAAATGTAACAGGTGGAAACGATCTCCAAACCAAAAATTACAAATTATAGTACTTATTTTACAAAGCTAGTACTCTTAGTATTGTGAAATGATATATAATAGAACATTGATTATATTTTGATAATCTGGTAAAATATTTCATATATATATTTCTATTGTTTATGAACAAAATTACATAAGAATCGCGATCACGTCATAAACTACCGATAACTGTAACACTTGCTCTATATGTGATGAGAATCTGTGTCAACAGCCGACATTCGTTATCTTCATTCTGTTGAGATAATAAAATGCTCGAGATAACCAATTGTTATGTATACGATTTAGGGTTGAAAGAAAATGAAGGTAAATTTGAGATAACAGATAAGAGTTTTTAAATAAAGCAATATTGAGATAATCAGGCTGTACTGTGTGTGGTCTATGCCAGCATTGTATATTTCCACACAAACACACATGGACTGTTGTACGATTCGGTCCTCTTATGTGGTCAGCTATACTGCTATCAGGTGACGACGAAACCAGATCTGGCAAAAGTTTTTACCCGTGCAATTTTTCCCCACAAGCGGACTACATAACAAGGGCCCCATAGGTAACTATTCCCCCCCACCCTCCAGCTATTGCCAAAATGTTCGCATCTAAAATTTGTGCCCCAAATGTACCAAATCAGACCAGCCCCCAGTATAGATTTTTCTTATTGACGACAAACAGAAATCGCTGACAGCCGACAAACTGTGTACAACACACAATTGTATGAGGCTCCCAAAGCATCTTATTTATGTACACGTATTCAATTACATGCCGATTTGTGCCACTTGGCGGCGGTCAGGTACAGTACAGCCTCCAAATTAAGATCTCTGTAAAAGAAGTCGGCCAGGGGACGGTTCTAGCGAGTGTCATGCTTACGCCTAAATGTTCGAGGATAAAGGCTAAAGGCGGGGTATCAAGCCAGAAATAGAACATACAAGTGTGTTCAAGCATGGCAGTGCCTAAGTCGTAGGTGGATTTCGAATGTGACCATGTATTAACACTTGCCAAGGTCTCTGGCGAGGTTAGCTCAGTGGTGGAGCGTCTGCCCATACATATATGACTGGTCTGGTATGTGCAGAAGGCAGTGAGTTCAATTCCACGAACTTCTAATGCCTTTACAAGGTTTTCACATATTTCACACCACCTTTCTATTGAGACGACCTCTATAATAAGACAATTTTTCACAGTCCAAAACCTTCATAAAGCTACCAAAATGAACCTCTGTATAGAGACCACCTCTCTATTGAGACCACCTAACACTGGTCCCCCCTAAGGTGGTTCTACTGTATATACAGTAAACCTTCAGAAGGTCCTCTACTGTATGTATAGTAGAACCTCCAATTAAGACCAATTTTTCACAGTCCAAACTCACCTCTAAAGGTTCTGTAAGACCACCTACTATAATAAGACAACCTTTCACGGTCCTAAAACCTCTATTCATAAACAACTACCAGAATGAACCTTCTGTATAGAATGAACCACCTCTTTCTATTGAGACCACCTAACACTGGTCCCAAAGGTGGTCCTACTAGAGAGGCTCTACTGTATATACATCGTCTGCTGCTACTCACAAACTGCTCCCCTCTCTCAGTGGAGGAGGCGGTGTATGCTGCGCGGGTGTGTGTGTGTGGCAGCCATTCACTCATCATCACCGCGTGCCATTTGTACGTGCTCGGGATGGGCGATAATAGCTTCCTGCAACCTTTTGATATCGGCGCCTCACGTGTGTAAATATGATGGTGTTTATGGCTGCGGGGAAGCTGAGACGGCGCGAGATTACAGCTGCTTCTGGGGCGTAAAAAACGCGTTTGTCACACGACTCTCCACGTTTGTACAGGGGAACATCCATTAAAGAGGGGGAAATATACCTATTTTGAGATGTGAGAATGGCCCTTGATTCTTTATGAGAAATAAGAATGGGGGTCCATTTTCTTTGAGAATTGTGTGAAATTGTGAAACTGTGAAATGACAATGTTTAGAAAATTGATGAGAATGGCCTTAGATTTTTGCTGAGATTTGAGAATGGGGTAGGATATATTTCCCCCTCATGAAAGGTTATGCTCAGTGGCCGAACAAGTATGTTTGTAGAGAAGCAATATGATATGTTCTGTCTATTCAGAAAGTGTCTTTCATTTAAACAGCGTATTAAGGTATGTAGAGCAATTTAAATACCGCGCAATAAGAGGCCGGCATGTACCCAACAAAACACTTGAAGTTGCAAAATGTCAACCAAATGATTTTCGTCAGATGTAACTTGCGCGGTGCACGTAAGAAATCGCCTATCTCTCCCATGTTAAATGAGACGTCAGTAATCCACAGTACGTCTGGCGTAAATCATTTGATTATGCAATATCACGTGACCTTGTGTTTTAGTTCACGAGACGGCATGGTATTTTTAAGGGTGAAATAAGTATTAAACGTGGAGAATGTAAATATTATTTTCATCAACCTTGCAATGGATAAGGCATCGTCTATTGACATTGGATTTTACAGGACAGATATGGATTCGGGTGAACAATATCTTTAAGGCCAGTTGTGGCACTGGCCAAAAGCGGTCTCAATCGAGAGGTGGTCTCTCTCTGGACATTCATGTTGGCCTCTTTATAATAAAGGATTGTGAGATTTAGAATGCCACTGTCCTTATCAACACACATCACCCCACAAGTTTCCCATACCGCATCCACCACCACCCGCACAAAATACACGCACCATTGGGCCAACATTCGCTCACTATATATTTACATCTAATTGAACTTGAGAATCCGCGCATCATGAAAGTTGAGCCAAAACGGTGTGTAAATGAAGAGTGCCTGCTGCCGTCGTGATACTGAGCAACCTCTGTAATGAGACACTTCTCACTGACATACCTGATACTGAGTAACTTCCATCATGAGACGGTTCTAACTGCCACCCCTGTGGTAGCGGTTACAGTGAATGTCCTGAATTTGCAGTCACAAATCCTTCCTTTGTAGAGGATTTCCCTTGTTTACTACATCGTTTACTTACATTATAATAAGCTAATGCATGAGAAAAGTTTCCTTTATTCAGTTTTTCCTTTTGCTTACTCTTCTTTTGTTGAGGACATTCTCTGCACTGGCTGTTAGGGTGCGATGTATGAAGCGACGGTAGCATTATGGCGTTTTTTCACCTGTGTAAGCACCTTGTACGTTACGTTTTGTGTGTTCAAAAGGTGGTTGTTGTTGGGTGCTGGATTTACAGCATGTGCTAAAACTCGGCGGACACTAATATGACGTGCACAGCCCTGCGTTATCCATGCCCTAAAAACTCATATGTATGGTTTGTTACAACTTGAATACAAAGACAAAAAAAGGTCATTTTGCTTGTTATGCAGAAAACGCATATGATATAGAGACATAACATGAACTAATCAACATTTATCCCCTTTGAATAAGAACAGACAGTAATATTTTCACTTAATCATCTCATTAGCAGAAAATGATTATCTAAACCTGTTGAGAAACCAACAGGGATCACAGTGGGGACATTAGGACCATAAATTCGCGCTAAGTGTGGTGGAATTCTGTAACTGTAACTGAACAGAACTGAAGAGTTTAAACTTCTAGCAAAACTGCCACTGCTTTGCCAAGGGATGATGGCTTTAGATGCGATCATGCTGTTTCAACACAATTAACACCAACCTAGAATGTCTATAAATTGTAGATTTTCATGAAAAGGAATGAGTTGTCATAACTTAGCATTCGTTTGAATGAATGAAGCTATAAAATCATGATAAGCTTGACAACGTGAGTCGCGGGAGTGGCAAATCTCATGCAGTGAAGGTCATGAAGTCAGGCTCGTTAGACCACACCCGCTCTAAAACGGGGGTCTTGGAATGAGTGCCACAATAGCGCTTTATTGTACTGTAAAGAAATTTCAGAGACAGGTCTCCTGTTCACACCAGACAAGTCATTATGTGTAGACAGGCGCACTAGTCCACTGTGCTAACCTCTCCTACAGCTTATAGACTCGTTCAGACTTCACCAGAATCACAATTGTGCAATGCTATTAAGCCTTTTTCCTGCCTTGATACTATTTTTGGCCTCTTACAGCCTTGATCCTTTAGCCTCTTTGTCCCTGAAACTCTCTACCATGTCGAGTGTGTGTGCTACCTGACAGGAAGTCTCGTGCCCTGGTTCACTATGTTTACATTACTTCAATTTGGATGCATTTTCTTAATCATCTTTATCATTTCTTCATGACAAATTCATGTTTCTTTAATGTACATGTACATTATACTGAGCATTTTTGATGGACACAAGTCTGTTTTTTTTTAAAGTCTTACTGGCAACAAAAATACAGTGGTGATTGCTTTAATGTACAACCTCTCTCTGCATAAATTCTATGCAATTAAGCAATACACAGTATGCAAAGCAATATATGATCAGATATTGTCAGTAATCGACTGACAATGTAATCCCTCATGAACTAGCAGCTGTAAAACTGAGCGCAGAATTAACCCGTGATTTGTTATGGTGTTGTGCTGCCTTACAGAGCTGCTGCTTGTGATACGACTCGTGTTAAAGCCCGACCTCTACCCGGGGGTGAGCATGAATGTCACTTCCTTCTTCAAATGGGAGAATGAAAGAGTTTTTTTTTGTAATTCAGTGTTCATTTGGTTCTTTGTATGTAGGCTCAAAATGTAGCATAATGAGTAGAAAACTTTAAAAATGTTACTTATTTGGTAGTAATAGTTTGTTTTGTACAAAACGTGTCGTCTCAATTCTCTTGAGACTTTTTTTATTTTGGTTAACATATCTGAATAAATGTCACACATCAATTAAGTGTAAGTGGTAAATGTTTTTGAGTTGCTCTCCTTTTCAATACAAGCCATTGTTTTGGACTGCTCTAGTATTCTTTATTCGGTTTATGTTTGGACTAAATTGGCTTGTTTTGAAAAGGAGTGTGCCTTGAATGTGTGTACCATTGAAACGTGTGCTAAATTGATATGTTTCAAAATTGGTTTTGCTATTTTTAATCAGCATAAACAGTAGAGACAGAAATTTTAAGACAATAAGTTTAGTTAGGAAACTGACTATACAATGAATGCATTGAATGACCAATGGTATCGTAACCAGTTTTTGGCCGGAAACTGAAATTCGTCATACAAGCTGAATACAAACATCCTGGGTAATATCATCTTGAGTGTATCATGTGGACACTAAATCCGTCCGATATATAGTTTAAATTTTATGAGTTAAAGAATTCACATACATTACTTATTGACTTATTGAGAAAAGCAATTCTAACTGTGATTTCAGATTCGCCCCCCATATTTCAGTAATTGCCCTCCCCCCCCCTTACATTTTGGAATCAGAACATCTTTATGAAAATATATCATGATAATTGTGAAGGACTGTTGTTGACAGATTATAATCAATTTTACTATATAAATCCTCTTTATTTCACCCAGCAAAACTTGGGCACATCACTTTGTTCTATATATATGTATATTGCCACAGAACTGGGGTGCTTTATTTGAATGAAAAACAATTGTACTTTTCACTATAGGGCAGTGTTGAAAATTCACTGCGAAAAGTTGTCACACATCAGGGCAAGTAACCTTAAAAATTTACTTGCCCTGAATGAAAGTTACTTGCCCTGAATGAAAGTTACTTGCCCTGACATTATTATGCAAAAAGGGTGCTAGGCAATCGCCTTGACAAACAATTTGAAATTGCATGGTCTTGGGTGCACTTTGTGGGATTTCATATGAAATGTATCACATTTGCAATGTTGATAGTAATTAATAAAACATGTAGAAATTAAATTTACACAAGTGTGTCAAAGTCAATAAGCAAAGTTGGTTTTGAACACAATACTGTTATCAATGTTGAAAATTGATAGCAAAAGTTATCTGACATCAGGGCAAGCAACTCCAAAAGTTACTTGCCCTGGGCAGAGGGGCAGACAGCTATTTCCAACACTGCTATATGTGGCCGAAATCTGAGAGGGTTGAAAACGGGTAACGTTACCCTACTCCTTGTATGACGCGACAGTTCACAGTCATATTTAGGTCTGCTCACTTCAAAGCCGATAACTCGGAGGGGAGCGTGTGTTTGGTTGGTTAACCTCTTTACAGGGACACAAAAAACACATGAAAGGTGATCCGCTGCCGTAGCACCCGCCTTAAATTAGACGCACCATCCTCTGTTCTTGTGGCCATTAGGTTCTCCTCTTTTGCACCGTTCTACATGTTGCACTTTTTAATCAAAAGTTTTTTTTTCTATTGGTTTTATGTACTTTAATCAGAACGATAAGATGACTCATATTGAGATTACTTTTGGTAATTGACATTTTAGACGAAATATGTGTAAAAATGTGCAGTATTCTAATTCTGCGTATAAAAACGTGATGTCACTGCTCTACTGCCCCCTTGTATTGAAAGTTTAAGGTGATACGTAATTAAGTCATTAGACTTATGACTCTAAGTCAGGTTAGGACTCTTGTGGGATTCGAACCCACGACCAAATCACCTCGCAGTTCAGGCTAACTCACTAGTCCACACTGCCACCGGAACTATGTTAATTACATGAAATGATATATTCCCAAGTCCAATAAATCATAAATCATTTCATACTCAAGGTTTGTCCAGTTGATTGTTCAATTTTGAAAAGGAACCTGTAAGGTTTGAAAATTGATTAAATTTTACTTGAAAATTGGAATTTTGAGCTATTTTTGGAAGAAAAGCAGGTGTATACCATGAAGTAATAGAAACATGATACTCAAGGTTAATCTCGCTCGATTCACAGACATCAACTGCTATTCCGAGTGATAATCAAAGAATTAACGACAATCCTTAACGGTTCAGACGACAACAACATGACGTCTGTCTTACATTAGGCACTCCATGAACAATGTTAATACTGCCACGTGAGAATTCGAAGGACAATCCCATGTTTGTTTTTCGACCTTCAAATTATTATCGCCACCGAACCAGAGTCCTACCTTGTGTAGAAATGGCTGTGTCCTGCATTAATGTGCAGTAGTGGTACTATTAGGACCACTGGGTTAGGACCACCTTTGGGAGCAGTGTTAGGTGGTCTCAATAGGGAGGTGGTCTCTATACAGAGGTTCATTTTGGTAGGTTTGTGAAGGTTTGGAACAGTGAAAAGTGGTCTTATTATAGAGGTGGTCTCATTATAGAGGTGGCCTTCATTGGAGGTTCTATTGTATACGGCTGTGCTGACTGAGCCATACCACGCTTCTTGGTGTAACAAAGCGATGTCTTACATTAGCCAGTCAATAAACAGAGTTAATGACGCGTCAGAATTTGTACCAACGATCCCATGTTTGTTTTTCGACCTTCTGAGGAAGAGTGTTGACAAAATTGTCACTAGACAAAACAACAAAATGAAATTAAACACTCAAGTAGTTAATACGAACATCCAATTATCTTTCGTCATAAAATTATAATGCAAAAAAATAAAGGTTATGCTCACAACAGATGCACTACTGTGCGGATAGAAGTAGTAGGATGTGTTTTGTGTATTATGGAAATTCCATTTGTTCTAACTATGGCTAGTGGATAAAGTTAGAACTGTTTTAACACCCCACTGAGGTGGAACTGTGAAAAGGAACGCTATAAAATCAGCAAAACGTGTTTGAGAGAAATGTCAACGAGATGATTTTTGTGAGACATAAATAAGCGCTGCGCGTAAGAATTCGCCGATTGTCCTGACGTTAATGTGATGTCTGTCATAGGAAATCAACTCTATGTCCAGCGAAAATCCTGCTAGTTAATTTCATATGACTTTGTGTTTTTATAAACGAGAGAAACATAGCATTTATCAGAGAATCGTAAGTTCAATATTTATCCTATGTGAATATTACAAATGTTGATTCCATGCAGTTAAAACTGAAAAAGGCATCCTGCACATCTTTTTCCTGATTGAGCAAAAGTTTTCAGCCTGAATGCAGGTTAATTGATATTAGTTCACATGGTAAAACAATGGACATTCTGTGTGACATTCTCTCAGCAGATACAAAAGTAGCCAGTTTTGTTGATACCAACAACATTTCTGCAGCCACAGGCTTGATAATTAGTGCCAAGCCACGTCAACAATTCTCTTTTTGTCTGCTCATTGGTTATGATTGGTACCTAGAAACTCACTTTTATTTAATTTAATTTGTGAAGTAGTTTGAAATGCAAACAACATGGCACTTTTGACAACACAAAATTAGTTTATGTAAAACATTGAAGATTGAAAATGATTTTGTCTTATTAAAAATGAGAAAGAAGGAATGGTGCAAGTTGATTTGCACATGTAAAATGCTATTATGATTCCACCGGGTTGTGGCGTCCCTTGCAGTTGATTGTGCCGTCCCCAAGGGGGACATAAAATGGCCTCCACTTATCATGAATATTAGGCGTATTGAATTTCCGTGATTTATGCAATTATTTGGCATCTAGACCATCTAGACCACCATGTCGTTATTCAAATGCTATACAGTAGAACCTCTCTATTAGGACCACCTTGGGGACCAGCGTTAGGTGGTCTCCATATAGAGGTTAGTTTTGGTAGCTGTATGAAGGTTTGGGACAGTGAAAAGTGGTCTTATTATAGAGGTGGTCTCAATAGAGAGGTGGTCTAAATTGGAGGCTTTACTGTATTTTGTTTTTAAGTATAAAGGGCCATGTGTTTGGTATAGCAAGTGTTCAGAAAGACAATTCTGCAGCACATTATATCAACCCATGGAGAGAACCAATTTAAGCTCAAACCATGGCCTTATTTTTTCACATTAAGTAAATCAATGGTGTATTTTTGTGCCTGTAATAGACAGTCATTTATAATGTCTGGTCAATCATTATTGAAGGCTTCACATTTTTATATCTTCCCAAACTCGTCTATAGATGGCACGGCATTCAACACTAAAATCACAAATCCATTGTTCATTAATGTGTCTGTTTATTTTATTGTCAATCAGTTATATATTTCATAGCGTCGGCTATAAGTTGGAGCCTTTATTACTGTAATTTCAGACGACTATTGAAGGAAAGAGCTTCCTATTGTGTGAATGTAGTGGAAAATGGAATCCCTGCTAAAATCAAATAAGGCTGAGGTTGTGTGGATGGAAGTATGTTCACTTGATGTGCTGTTAGGTGAAGTGTATGTAGCTGCCCGCGCTGCTATGTGCAGACCTCCTCTCACAGGCGCCTCAAGTGCACAATTATAATCTGACCTTTCATATTCCTTATAATTGAAGAATTGTAATAGTTTTGTTCGTATTTTCTGTTTGGCTGTGCAATAAGCAAGAAAAAGAAATTTGAAAGTAATTATTATAAACGTTTTCGAGTTCTTCAAGGCTGCTTATCAAATGCAATATCTCCACAAAGTAATAAAAATACCAAAGTTGTGAAATTAATATCCATGGTGTATGTATAGTCATCAACGACCAACCCCCAACCACCCCCACCCCGAACTTAAAGCAGTATTAAAGCATTATCGTTTTGTCAAATCATTCCCTAGTGCCCAGTGACAACGTACTGTTATGTGATAGCAAGTGTTAGCCAAATGTACAGTAGAACCTCCAATTAAGACCACCTCTCGATTGAGACCACCTATATAATTGAGAACACTTTTCACGGTCCCAAACCTTCATAAAGCTATGAAAATGAACCTCTGTATAGAGACCACCTCTCTATTGAGACCACCTATATAATTAAGACCACTTTTTACAGTCCCAAACGTTCATAAAGCTATGAAAATGAACCTCTGTATAGAGACCACCTCTCTATTGGGACTGCCTAACACTGGTTCAAAAGGTGGCCTTAGAGCTTCATAAAGCTACGAAAATGAGCCTTTGTTTAGAAACCACCTCTCTATTGAGACCGCCTAACACTGGTCCCCCCAAAGGTGGTCAGCCTAATAGAGAGGTTCTACTGTAACTTTTTTTCATTGCATTTGTTCCCGTTGCATTGGCTGTGATTTGTGTGATTGTGTATGGTCCAGCCGGCTCGGTGAAGCATTGCCGCGCATACGTAATTAGACAAAGTAGATTGTGGGGGACATTAACATAAGAACTGCACTAAGTCGTAAAAATTGGCGCATCTCTGCGCGGCATTGGACCTTTGGCCTCCTGCCGGTCCTCATAGCAGCAGTAGTAGGGCGGATGCTGCGCTGGCCTCGTTGGTTCTACGCTAATCACGCATAAAACAAACATTTATCACAATTGTTTAATCCAAACAATGTGATAAAGCTTTTACAAATGTCCTGTTAGCTTAGGCGTTATATCTGAAAGAGGAAATCAGCGAATGTTCCGCAATTGTTGTTCTTGAATTCTGTTTTAATGAAGTGTGTAATCATTTTTTGCTCTGTTCGAAAAAAAAGATAAAATGAAATTTTTCAATACGTATTTTACTTTTACACTATGGGAGAGTTTTTTTTTTCTTCTGATACGTGGTGTTGATTTTTGACCAAGTGCATGCAGATGTTTTTTGAGATGTATTGTTGCTTGTTTTTTCCGTCAAACTTTGTTGCTAAAAATGATAGTCTAAAAGACTGATAATTAACAAGTTTTGAAGTGAACTTAAATCTTTGTCATTAGGTTCGGATGGACGGAATAAATCCCACTCGGGTGCGCGAGCCTCAAAACCCACATTTGGCTTCTCGGTTGAATGCATTTGCACCGAGGCCAACTTCCCTCCTGGTCCACACCAAAGTGGGAGAGGCTCCTCAGTTCTTTTTCCGAATACAAAATAATTCAATACACTATGCATGACCAATTTACTAAATAGATTACTTCAGAATAAAGGATGGTACTTAGTAGCACCTCATGAACTGGAGACACTGTACCTTATACGAGAGCCATGATGATAGCTACATGTTAAAGATCCAAATACCTTATTCAGAATTTTAGTGTTAAGGGGTAATTTCTTGTGATAAAGTTCATGATATGTATCTGCTGCTGAAGTATTGCATCATCTTATGTATACCAGGATTATTTCTTGATAAATTTGAAATTTGAATGTACACCCGGTGTTGAAAACTAAACCCAGGTAATTGCACTTGTAATTGAATGCTTAAGTACTCGTCACGACCCTGAATTGTGATCAATGAAAATATTGAACAGGTAGCTTATGTTGTAACTTTTTCTTGAAGAATTTTGACAAACATAAAATATTCTCAACACTGCTATTTATTAGCAAGTATGGCATAGAAATTGACGTTAATAAGTTAACAAAAAAATATCACTCAACAAATGTTATTGACAAATAAAAACCCAGATTATATTGAAAAAATATCTTCGATATGGCTCTGTCTATGGGAGTACGCTACTGTATTGTAGGGGAAAAAAGATTTTAATGTGTAATAATTATAGAACAAGTAATATGCACAAAATAGTGAAGTGTTATGTACAATTACGTCCATATTAAATGAATATTGCAACGTACAATATACAGAAGTTACAACCAAGACAAAATAGAACATTTGAGGTACCGTAAATAGCTGAGTAATAGCCAGTCATCGAATGAATACCTGTGCGATTGAGACAAAGCGAAGCGTGTAAACCGACGGTCCCTGCAGGCATCCACATCAGTAGCCACATCATGTAATATATTACATGATATATGTACACTTGAACAACAGTAACATTTATAATCTTAGTCGTTCATTGAATCACTATCACATAGTAAATACTGTGTTTGGGTGATGACCCGGAGATCAGTATCCTGTGCTAGCAGCAGCAGCAATGTAAAACATGACTAGAACACTCCTGGATACGACGACAACAATGCGGGCTCTCAACAACCGATCGTAGCAAAAATAATCCAATCATAATCACGCAATCCAACCAATCGCAGCAGTTTCTTCGTTTTGAAAAACATCGCTTTTTCCCCCCATCTCAAACGTGTGTGGATGTCACTGTTCGTCGCTCTTTCTCGCGTTTCACCGATCGATATGTCCCCACCGGTGGGGGAGTCCCCGCCTGCGAGGACCCACCACCACCATTGGACCGACCCTCCGCCGAGTCACATGACTCCGTGCGCCGCCGGACCCCGTAACCGCGGCGACAGCTGTCCCCCTTGTCGCCGCCGGCGCGTTGTCAAGACAACTCTGACATCTGCGTGGTGGTGTTGCCGACCAGCTGGTGCACGACGCGGTACGTCGACCCCGCGGCCGCGCCACAGCGACACCGGCAGCAGATGTCACACAGCTTGGAGCGGAACTTCTTGCCCAGCAGGCAGTAGATGATGAAGTTGGCCGCCGAGTTGAGAACGACGAGCAGGTTGGACACGACCAGGAACTGGATGAAGCCCTCGCTCTGGATCGACGGGTGGATCGCCTGGAGCAGAAGATAACATACAGTGAAACCTTCAATTAAGACCACTTCTCTGTTATTGAGCCCACCTCTATAATAGGACCACTTTTCATGGTCCTAAACCTTCATAAAGCTACCGGGTGGATCGCCTGGAGCAGGAGATAGCATTGTTTATTGCACTTAATCACTTGAGGATTATGACATACAGTAGAACTTCTCTATTAGGCTAACCACCTTTGGGTGGACCAGTGTTAGGTGGTCTCAATAGAGGTGGTCTCTGTACAGAGGTTCATCTTGGTGGCTTTATGAAGGTTTTATTTGGGATCGTGGAAATGGTCTTAATATAGAGGTGGTCTTAATTGGAGGTTCTACTGTAATCATTATAAAGTAACAAAGTATTAAATGGTAACATAACATAGAAAAAGCATAACAATAAAAAGAAGCAAAACGTCTGTTGCATAGAAATACATTCATGTGATGTGACCATGATTAGTCAATGGGCAACATGATACTGAGGAATAGATGATTGTGTCTGACCTCGATGATGTTGACGACGAGGGCTGGGACGCCGCACAGGAAGAACACGAGCACGATGGTGAGTGGGATCAGCGTCAGGTGCTGCTCCTGGAACAACGAGAATATAAATGTAAATGTGCTTATTTGCAGTCGCAATGAACAGTTTTTGTAGTTTTCTAGCGACTTTACATCTACACCAGGCCTTTGGCATCCGTGTAGGTACCAAGGAGCAGTGTTCAGCCTGTTAGAAGTAAGTTTGCTCAACATGCACTACCAGACCCGACCAGGAATCAAACCCACAACCTTTTGGTGACAAGTCCACCTTCTTATCCATTCGGCCCCCGAAGAACACAATAAGGACAGCATATATCAAGATGAATAATAGCAGATAGAAATAGAATGATATTGGACATTTGGTCTGTTTTGGGCTTTGTACCTTCTAGACACTTTACCAAACGGGTAAAGCGATAAAAAGATGTTGTTTATGATATTGTTTACGACGTACCTTGCGCTGCCTGCTGTGGAGCGTCTGCCACTGTTTCTTGCCCCGCTGAAGCGCCAGCACCAGCTTTAGGTTGAGCACGACGAGGGCGAGGAGGGG
Source organism: Streblospio benedicti (assembly GCA_019095985.1). Classification (NCBI taxonomy): domain Eukaryota; kingdom Metazoa; phylum Annelida; class Polychaeta; order Spionida; family Spionidae; genus Streblospio; species Streblospio benedicti. The sequence continues at coordinate 51,091,911 of CM032663.1, forward strand.
CACGAGGAAGAGCAGCAGCGAGTAGAGCACGCACATGTAGAGGTAGCGGTACACCACGTCCGAGCTGAGCGCAGACTTGCCCATCTCCGACTCGGCGCTGATCTGATGCTCGAAGTAGCGTGGCACGTTGTAGAGGATGGAGAGGGTGAAGATCAGCGCTACCGAGCGACGCACCTGGGGGGAGGAGGGGATCGTCAGATATAGTTTAGTTTATTGAATTTCACCAAGAACAGGTCAATACAATACAACTTAATTGGAGGGGTCATATAGCAACATTGCCATTGGTGATTTGTAGTTCTTGGAGCTGCTTGTACCATATCATATTTAAACAGAACAGAGTATAAGGTTAAAAACTTTTTTTGTACCTTTTTAATCTTATTAGTGATTTGCCCTAAATCTGAAATGTACTGGTGACTGGCGATTTAGGAAAAAATGTTGGTGAATGGATTTTCATCAAGGCTATATACAACCCTCGCAAAAAAACACAAAGCAGACACGGAGGGGGTCATATATCAAAATTGTGATTGGTGGTTATAAATCTTGATTGATTGTGAATTGTGAACTGTCTTTATTTTAAGTATGTGAAATGTGAAGGAACCTATTATTGGACTTTAGTGGAAAAAATTTAAGAAAAAAATGCTGGTTTATGGACTATCATCAAGTTTATTATAACCCTCCTTACCTTGGGTATGGTGCACAGGGAGGCTGACTTGAGCGGGTAGCACACGGCGATGTATCGCTCGATGGACACCAGGACAGTCAGCCAGACCGTGGACATCTGGGACATCATGAGGATCGGCCACAGGGTGTACTGGATGTAGCCACTGGGGAGGGAGAAGTTAGATGGATTAGATACGTTCCAGATGATTTGTTATAAGACAAGAATATCAAATTGATTTGTTAAGTAGTTAGGTAAACAGTTATTTCGATATTCAGATTGATCAACAGCCACCAATTAGGTGGTGATGATACATTGCATAGACGATCATTGTAGGCAGGCTACTTTTAATTTGATTCATAGATTGACATGGAGATCTAGCAATATCAATCTAGCCAATAGCATGACCAGCTCCATAATTGTAAGACAGATGTCAAGTGGCAGAGCCTAATCCGTAGGTGGATTCAGAAGCTGGCCAAGTATGAACATGTCATTAAGCGACTGGGAAGGTTGGCATAAGGGTTTAAGGCGCCTGCCCATGCACCTATGTATCTATCCATTTGGTCACAGAAGCACACGATATGCAGCACTACTTACCGGTACTGGAAGCATATGTGCAGCAGCCCGGTGTACGGATACATGTTGACCACGGTCTGGATGAGGAACACCGTTGCCAGGAAGATGGCGTCGCTAACGGCAACGGCGCGCAGGACGTAGAACATCGGGGAGCGGCCGAACGCCTGCACCAGCACCACAAACGACAGCACGTTGCCTGGGAAACACAGTCAAAGCACGCTATAGTGAATGTTCTCAGCAACGGAAGAGTGAACAATTGAAAAACTGTGTAACGGAAACTTTTCTCATGCCTTAGCTTGTAATAATGTAAGTAGAAATCCTCTACAATGGAAGGATTTGTGACTGCTAATTGAGTTCAGTTGTTGAGGACATGCACTGTACTCACTTGTAATAATACTGGATTAGATGAAGCACATACAGTAGAACCTGTCTATTAGGACCACCTTTGGGCCTAGTGTAAAGTGGTCTCAATCAATAGGTCTCTATCCAGAGGTACATTTTGCTAGCTTTATGAAGGTTTGGGACCGTGAAAAGTGGTCTTATTATAGAGGTGGTCTCTATACAGAGGTTTATTTTGGTAGCTTTATGAAGATTAGGGGACCTGGAAAAGTCACTTTTATTTGGTGGTCTTATTACAGAGGTGGTTTCAATAGAGAGGTGATCTTAATTGGAGGTTCTACTGTACTGAAAGTACTGAAAACTGGGCTTAAATAGAGGAAGCAAAATTAAACCATCGTAGTAATATGACAAATTAGAATGTATCAACGGTTGAATCGGACATTGTGTACATTGCCATTTTCGACTGTGACGTCACATATTAATGGGTTTTCTGGGTGGTTAGAGAGCGATATCATATGACAATCTGTTTTGTCGGAGAAACTGCAAACTTCACGGCGAATTGTGCACTATATTGTGGAACGCTGGTCTTTGAGAAGACAATAGTCTGGGGATCTCTTTTTGCCGGCCTAAAAAGCACGCTACTCATTTGTAATCATAGTCGAATAGATAAAGGACATATTAGTGAGATGTAAGAGTTGAGCAGCAGCAGTTCTTCTCATGATTATTATTCTCGTCTGATATCTGCTGTGTGAATTGCATCAAAAATTGTCAAAATTGCTTTATTAATGTTGCCAATACATCTACGGAGGGTGGGTGGTTCAGGACCGAAAATGTTAATAAAGCAATTTTTACAATTTTTGATTCAATTCACACAGTAGATATCAGACGAGAATAATCATCAAGAAAAAGGACAACGGTTAATAATCTAGAAATTGGCAACAATGAATCCCTAAGATATCACATATTATGAAACAATGGGTCCGAGGGCAATACAATGAGTCCTAGCATACATAACGGTAACAAACTATCAATATTATTAAACGGGTCTCGTGGGATGCACAATTTTTTATTGTTTGCATCCTATTGAAAAATAATGAGTCCTGGACTCGCATCTAGACTAATCACAGAAAATCATATAGTATAAAACTTATAAATACCTTATAATTATGAGTACCATTCTGATTAATATCTACCCAAAGTGGGATAACCGGCACCTTGTAAACCGGTATAGAGGTTTTAACAAAGAGTGACCAGATCCATGGAAATCAAGTGGAGTGCTTGTGGCAACATGGCGATGGCCAATCAGCTTGTGAGTTATGGTCACTGGCCGTTTGTGGAACTGGGCTTGTGCTAGATGAACAGTAGATTGGATGAGCTGCTGTGGGGCAGATCCAGGTTTTTGGGAATAAAAGGGCTGGTTGGGGGGGGGGGCCGCACATAAGGCAGCTCATGGGTTTTGTATGCGCGGTCAATAACGGAAATGCCAAAACCCTATGAAAATCAAGGGCCTGCCCACCCCATAGATTACAGTAGAACCTCTCTATTAGGACCACCTTTGGGACCAGTGTTAGGTGGTCTCAATAGAGAGGTGGTCTCTATACAGAGGTTCATTTTGGTAGCTTTATGAAGGTTTGGGACTGTGAAAAGTGGTCTTATTATAGAGGTGGTCTCAATAGAGAGGTGGTCTTAATTGGAGGTTCTACTGTATATTATTAACAACGGCTAAACCCGGATCGTACCGACGAATCCGAGCAGACAGCATGCACCCGTGATCCAGATTCCCATGATGTTGATGAAGCTGGCTCCGGCAGCCACCGCGGTGGGCAGGGACTCCGCGGTCGCCGTGGGAGACGACGACAGCTCATGGCTGCTGTTGCCGGGGGCGAGGAAGAGGCTCGCGTTGGGCGCCTCCGCCCAGTAAAAGTGGATCAGTGTCTCATCGCCGCGCGGAGTGATGCCGGCGGGGTCCATGTTGTTTTTGTGGGTTTGTTGAGCGTAATGAGCCTGTTGTTGATCTATGTTTTGTTAATCACGTCCATGTTAGTATGATGGAAGCTCATGTATCCTGGATCTGATAGAAAATTTAAAATATGAACATATGTCACATATGTTGGTTTGTTCTGTGTAACAAGCCTGTTGTTAATCTATGTTTTGTTAATCACGTCCATGTTGTTTTTGTTGGTTTGTTCAGCGTAACGAGCCTGTTGTTGATCACTGTTTCGTTAATCACATGGACGTGCTGTTGGTTGCATCTCGCCCGGGGAGGTTTTAATAGTTTGCCTCTGCTGCCCAGTGCAATGGGTAGAATTGCTTGTCGCAGCAGCAAAATCCAAATGTACTAGCTATCCTGTAAGTGCGTGTAATTGGATTTGGTTTAATGCTCGTTAATTGAATGTAAATGGAGCTACCAGCTGGGAACCATTGCCATTCAAACAGCGCACTTCTCAAAGTGCGCACATCGACTATCCCATATACATATCAGTGTCAGCTCGAGATTAATCGTCTTCACGTCCAAAGAAACTGCTTGAATGATTTTCCGGTTTTTTAGCCAATATGTAAATGAAAGGTCACAGCAGTTTATCATTTCAAGAGATCACGTGGCAAATATTTCCTCAACTAAAGCCACTGTAATAGATTTTCTCGTGTTGCCGTAAGCCTATTGACTGTGGCTGTAAACAGAGATTCTCGGCCCATCCCAGGCATATCCTGTGGTAACAAACAGCAAATGGCAATCGGACCAAAGTATTTTTGTAACTTTATATGCTCATGACAATATCAATATCATCTTTTGATAGAATACATATAGATTCCACTTGATTAGCTTCCGTTTTTAATATGAGTTAAACCAAATATTATTGTTCACTTAGTAAGCTTGACTTACAGCGGGGAAAATATCCCTCAATCCGTGGCTTTTGATTCATAGAAATCCACGTCTATGCTAGCTTACTTTTGCTATTTTTGTTTTTAATGTCCAGTGGCCACTTTTATTATTCCCATGCACTTGTTTTTATAAGTCCATATCCGTGTGCAATTTTGAGTACATAAAAATGAAAATGTTTTTACACGTGAAAAGATGCACTTTTGAGTGAATATGATCTGAAAATGTTTTTACACGTGAAAAGATCGAGCTTTTTGACTACCACTCACTGGCTAAAACTCTCCCTCGTGTGCTTGCCTTGTCTAATCACAGACACAAGTGATCATTAAGTTGTAAACCTTCCCCTTTTATCATTGTCCGTCGAGCGAATATGACCGTAATCCAATCTGGAACAACACTGGTTACCCAACAATGTGTGCACTCGAGTCTATCGCTCTCCAGCCAAGGCAAATAAGATTTATCATAATCTACTACGAGTAGCTACTGTGTGACAACGACGGCGATTTCAAGTTTCTTTTAATATGTAATACTAGTGTTTATTTTCTTCAATCACACTGCGGCGGCTGTAAAAGCAATGCATAAAATTACCATCAGCCGTTCAAGTAACGAATACATCAAGATGCTATCACATATAATAGATTTATTACATAATATCGAGACCCGTGAGTGTCTGTTTAACTAGTGGCTGCCGCGGCATGGCCGTGTAACACAGTGGCTGAGGCGGCAATGGTGGGTGATGCGCCGTCGTTAGGCTGAGTATTTAGTGAAGGCGGCAGCGGCTGGAGTAGTCTCAGTCTACAGGACACCTACAGCAGCCTCCAACAACAGCTACCACGCTGTGCACCGTCCCCGCTAATCACGGGCGGATCATCACAGTGATCATAGCATCACAGCCACACTGTGTGTAAACTGTCTCTCAGTTATGCCTACTCAATATGGGTAATAGTTGACCGGAATAACACACACCAAAACAGGCCAATTTGCTTTTCAAGAAAGGTTCCGATTGTCCAGTTTTAAGGTCCCCTGTGTCCTGTGTTCTCAATAGACCAGTGATTACGCATGGTTACTTTGGAAGACAGCAACAAGGGAATCTCTTAAGGCTGGCATTGCTCACCACCTGTCACCTGTCCATACAAGACCCGTACTAATCACTGTCAGTAGCGCTCATCACACCATCATGCTAACTCTCCCATCAACAATGGTCATTAGAAAATATTTAGCCAGTCAGGTTGAAATGATACAGAAGAACTTCTCTATTAGGACCATCTTTGGGAGCAGAGTTATGTGGTCGCAACAGAGAGGTGGTCGCTATACAGAGGTTCATTTTGATAGCTTTATGTAGGTTTGGGATGATGAAAAGGGGTCTTATTATAGAGGTGGTCTCAATAGAGAGGTGGTCTTAATTGGAGGTTCTACTTTATATTATGACTAATAAATAGTAGACCCCTATTTTTGAAGTCCCAAGGCTAATTTCCCACCTGTCTGATGATCCCATGCGGCATTACACAGTTTCTATGACAAGTTCCTCTTTAGACGACAACAGACATTTTTTCTTTGTAATTAGCAATTGAGCTGCACGAGGCAACAAAACCTACACCGTCGTCTGCCGCTGGAATCATCGCGTTTTAGCCGTAACTTGATTTCACCAAATGCCAGTTGAAGCTGTTTGTTTTAAGTGGGACGACGTCCAAGCTAATGCTGTCATATAAGCTGTGTATTTTATCTATTAAACTAGTGTAGATCCCAGATGTATGGGCTTTACTTTGCAAGTTAAAGTCATTTGTCAAGGTTTAAATTGGATTTTATTCAATTCATTATGTTACATTGTTGAAAACAAAAATAATGAACATGAATGGGCTGGGGCATCCTAATGAGCCTTTACCTGATCCTATACTTGTTATGTGCCATATACTGCCCAATAATCCTACTGAATCATCATATTAAAAAAAATTGGCAAGTGGTACGTATTTGTATGACATACTCATATCAGTTAGATGCATATGTAATTATGTCTTAAATTCTAAAATGAACTAGTTCTTATAATTAGAAATATCTAATGCTCCAATCAATTGTACTCTTATGCATTTTATTGCACTCTTATGTAAAGATTGCTTCCAATTATTGTAAAAACTATGTACTTATGTCATTCAAATCATGTCAACATAGATTGTGTTGAGACTCAAACCCACAAGGACCAAAACAGCACCAATTATCATACGTCATAGTCCTTACCTGACTTCGAGCCAAAAGTCTACTGACACAATTACATTTACTTACAAAAAGTCAGCTACTGTCGAACATACGTCTATGTAAGTAATCTACTTAGCTAGTTATCACCATGGTAACTGTCCTCAGCGTTACGTAGCTGGCTGTGTTGTACCCGCCTTGTCCGGGGCCTTGTTCTTTACCTAATCACCAAAAATGACGTGGGCGGCACAATGTTCTGGGCAATCATACGATAAATTACGACTTTGAACTGCTTATTCGACAAGCTTATTTCCCTGTTGATAATGCTTTGTGGGTATTGCCATGAACTCTCTTACCGCGAGATGGGATCAGGCTCATTTGCATCTTCAATTTACTTGTTTACAAAATGTTGCAAAATAATCAAACTTAAGTCTGTGGGATCATTATCATTATAAGATGAAGTTTGTTTGTCCATTTGCTGGCGTATTGTTCATTTCGCATGTTTGCTGTTGCACTTTTCTTTGTATGATTCATTGTAAATTAAAGCAAATGTGGGCAAAGATTTGGACGAAAGAAAACCAAATTTGTGGCAAATCGTATGATTTCAGACTTAGTGAACTTCTGCCCAGTTTGTGTGCGGAGTGTTTTTTTCAATGTTTGCCAACATCATTGATTTAGTTGTGAAATATAAAGCGTCAATGTTTTTTTTGACTTGACAGGCTCCCAGCAAACAGGGTTGTCAAGGTAACATGGAACCTGTCTCACTTCTGTCCACATAACACAGGTTTCAATGTACTTTCTAACAAATGATAGAAGTGCTGCCGTGGCTGAATGGATAGGGAGTTGGACTCGTGACCAGAAGGTTGTGGGTTCGATTCCTGGTCGGGTCTGGTGGTAGATGTTGAGTAAAAACTTACCCATAGCAGGATGCACACTGCTCCATGGTATCTACACGATAGATAGTCATGTAATTGACATTGGGTTGAAAGAGTGAATGAGTTATTGCTTGAATGATTAGGATTGTGCATTGAATGTGCTGCAGATGCAAGTATGCGAGAAATGATCAAATGATGATCAAATGATGATCAATAAGTGAGCCAATGATGGGGTGTAAATTGTAAAGTCATGAGAGGAAGACTTGGATCAGGACTATAAACCACCACATTCACATAGATACAGCCAATAGATCCTGATGTTACTTTATATTACAATGGCAAGTAGAAGTGGCTGCTGTTCAGCACACCAAGGGCTGCACGAGAGTTTCCATTGAGTGGGGAGGGCGTGTCACGGGACAGGGTCAACATCATGATAAATGGTGCTGTGAGGGGACTAACAGCCCCCCCCCCCCCAACACACACGCTCCCTATCTGCCTCTTTTCAATCGGGAGGACAAAACAAGTTATTCTAGTTTGTTTGTGATGCTTCTGTGGCTGAGGGGATAGAGTTGGGCTCCAGATGGAGTGCGGTCGTAGGTGGGTGTTGAGCAAACTCATCCGTAACAGCTTACACTTTACATACTGGTACATGGCACACTCGTGCTAAATAGGTCCGGGTCAGACAAGTGAATGTTATGTGAATGATTCTTGCAATATGCTCCCATTGGAGTTGATATAAAGGCAATATAGGCCAGAGTGACATGGATGCTGCCAATGATCTGGTGTAACTAGCTTATCACAAGGCCTTTAAATCGTCTGACATATCTATTAGAGCTAGAGGCTGTCACAATTGTACTTGCTCTTCATCTTTGCACTTCATAATATGGTTAACATGAGCGTTTTTTGTAATAATAGAAGTAAAAACTATTAGATAATAAGGTCTTTTGAAAGACGTTTGTGTAACAGTTGTAAACTCGACTGAGACTATAAAACTCGTAGGATTACATTTACATGTATTTCAACAAGCTATTTGTGCTAAGAGTATCTTAAGATGCGTTTAATTATAAAAGATGTCTGTTTGTATTGTTGCTTTGGCCTGACGTCTGTTTGTTTAGGAGCCATTTACGCTAATGCCGACTCATTAATCTCTGGCTAATTTGATGGGATTAATCTTGTGCTTTACATACTATGGTATAGTTAGAAAATGGCTAAATGCTATAAACTGAGTGATACAGATTGTTCTGTCCCCAGATAGCTCCTGTTGCAATCCCAGATTTTACCATCATAGAAATACAACAAACATATTGAAGTAAAAAGTGATGCAAAAAGCTGATTTTGACTCTTATATTTGACACTTTACATTAGTCAGTAAAATCAATTGCATTTTGATAACAATAGATGATGATAAATAGCAAATTTGATTACAAATTCATGACTTTATTTTTGTAGCCCAAGTTATTTCACTTCAACAGGCAACATTTGCTGCATAGTGACTCTCAATGACTGTTATGGAGCTGTTTCATGCACCGTCCATATTGTTTTCAAAGTGAGACTGATTGCCGTGTCACACCTCATAGTCACGAGGATTTCTCTGCCCCAAATGCACCTCCTTTATTCGTTTACGAATTACATCACATAGATGAAGATAGCAGCAGTCATAAAATAGAAATACCTCGTGTATGAAACCACACTGAAAATAACAATTGATATTAAAAATGTGCGGATAGGAGGCAGTTTAATCTGTGGAAACCCCAACTGAATTTGAAATCGTTCAAACTGCCATCTTCTGAGGCGCGCGATGACAGTGACGGCTGCATGGCTTACAGTTGATAAAGGCTAATATGCCAGCGTGTGTCAGAATGAGCCTTTGGGTGTAAGTCAACATGGGAGTACGCTTAATGATGTTTGTTTTCTATCATTAATCCATGTATTCTGCCACTGGTGAATGTTGAGCAAATTCACTCGTTGTCGTCACATTTGTCAGTGAAGTACAGTAGAATTTCTCTATTAGGCTAACCACCTTTGGGCCGAGTGTTAGATGGTCTCAATAGAGAGGTGGTCTCTTTACAGAGGTTTGTTTTGGTAGCTTTATGAAGGTTTGGGACCGTGAAAAGTGCTATTATATAGAGGTGGTCTCAATAGAGAGGTGGTCTTAATTGGAGGTTCTACTGTACTTTCCTACACAGTTTGAGCATTCTGGGTAATACGGCTGGCTGGGCCTCGCAGCTAATCGCTCGCAGTCACACGATTATAGAAAATGTGTTTCATTAGCGGGATGCGGAGAAAGTGTGTTGTGTGTGCAAGTCACATAACTCGGGCTGACGTCAGTCGCTCAGTCACTGAACCACACGGATATTAACACAATACTGCTGTGTCCAGCCCGGGGGGTGGGGTGGGGTGTCTCACATCGTCTCACATTTTTGTGGTGAGTACGGTCGTGCCCCGAAACTTGGTATCTTGTTTCACATTTTTGGTATATTGCTTGGTATCTTTTTCATATTTTTAGTACATTTCTTGGTGTCTTTTTCACATTTTAGTACATTTATGTCACATTCTTGTCAAATATTGGAATATTATGTCACATTTTTCTCAAGATATTGGTATACATGTATTGTGGGTTACATTTTTCCAAAAATAGGTACATTTAGTTGGTGTCGTTTTCAATCTGTTGGTGGTACCCATTTCCTGACCAGACCCAGGTGTCCAACACAGAAAACTGTTTCCACTAAACATTATTACAGTAGAACCTCCAATTAAGACCACCTTTCTATTGAGACCACCTCTATAATAAGACCACTTTTCACGGTCCCAAACCTTCATAAAGCCACCAAAATGAACCTCTGTATAGAGACCACCTTTCTATTGAGATCACCTAACACTCGGCCCAACGGTGGTCACCCTAATAGATAGGTTCTACTACACTCGCTGGACATTGCTCGTGATAAAGGATAGGTATAGAAAGTCATAGATCAAGGATGTTTTAAAAGTTTAGGAGGTGAACATGAAGTTGTGTGAGAAAATAGAAACAAGGAGACACTTTGCCATGTCAGTCTGACATAGCAGAAGACTTCACTTTGTCAAAGACAAAAATTCTAATAGCACATTGTCAGAAGCAGATGTTTTACTTGCCACTTAACTAGTCGAAGATGAACATTGCAATGATTAACACACCAATTTGTGCAGTAGAAGATTCAGAACATATTCATTCTTCCATTTGTATTTAGAGAAAGCATATATTACTATGCCAACGTATGCATATAAGTTCATCTCTCCGTAAGTACAGTTTTAGACTGATTGTAAATGCATTTGTGGTGTGGGGTTGTGAGTAGGCGTTATAGTCCTATTATTCACTGTGCATTATAAGCTCGGCGCTGCACAAATCCATCTTGCCATTTAGTTCATGTTTCTTTGTCCGCTATTTACTGTAGCAGGTTTATTAATCATAAGACAGTTGTAAAAATGACCTTTTACATCGTCGCGTAGGATGCCAGAGACTTTGAGTGCGTCATCAATGTTAGCATGTGGCTGGTCAATGCTCTGCTGTTGTTGCTGCTGCTGCTAATGGCATTTGCACACACAATTTGTTACACGCTGTAGGCTGCAGAGTTTGAATGCTGCACACAACTTCTCCCGGCCACATAAGGGGGGCGAGGGGGCGGGATGCACACTGATGCACAGTAGAACCTCTCTATTACGACCATGATTTGGACCAGTGTTAGGTGGTCTCAATAGAGAGGTGGTCTCTATTGATGTACAGTAGAACTCTATTACGACCATGATTTGGATTAGTGTTAGGTGGTCTCAATAAAAGAGAGAGTGGTCTCTATACAGACGTTGATTTTGGTAACTTTATGAAGGTTTGGGACCGTGAATAGTGGTATCAATATAGAGGTAGATCTCAATAGAGATGGTCTCTATACAGAGGTTTATTTTGGTAGATTTATCAAGGTTTGGGACAGTTAAAAGGGGTCTTATTGTAGAGGTGGTCTCAATAGAGAGGTGGTCTTAATTGGAGGTTCTACTGTGGACTACATGAGGAGGAGCGCTTCGTCATCTCTCTCGTATAAGCAATGTATGTTTGTATGATCTTTATAGACAGTTAAACCGTACATTCATATGTAGATCGGGTAAACCTATGTGCATGTTGTACCGTGTATAGCTAGCACGATTCATAAACAAGAAAAATACAGAATGTTTCAGATAGTGACCTATTGTATTGTCCGTGCTACCATTGTTTGCATCGCGACTGAAGTTATATACCTATTCATTACATGCTTTGATATAGGCACAAGTGTCTTTGAATTGGCGATCATAGGAAAAAATGCGAGATACCGTGTCAAAAGCCTTTGTTCAGCCACTGCAATGGTTGGCAGGGGGAAGCTAGTTATTAATATATATTCTTTCACTATTTCGAACCAATTTTCTGTCCTACATATGATTACAAAATTAGATCTTAAGATGTATTTCTCGGGAGCGAATTATTCTTATCTCATCAGAAAGGAATTGATGCCTTTTGTTGAATGGACAGACATTGAACTGGTGCCCATTTCACTACATTATTCTTTGATATTAATATACTCAGATGATCTGTATAATGATGCCTATCATGTATCTTTTTACTTTTCTCTCCCTTTTGTACTCTCTCTTTATTGCAATACATATACTACTAGTATAATCACTGATAATCAGATAATTTTCTTAAGGCAAACTGTACATTATTGATTTCCACATCATGTCGGAGTTTTCCCATCATCATATCTCACGGCTGTATACACACTTGATTATGAACATTACTGTGAAGACTGTGTAAATTATAGAGCCATAAAACAGACAATAGACTTTTCCAAAGGTCTAAAAGATTACTTTGAACTATAATAAACTTCAACCATTACATATGAGTTTCGTTTCACATACGACATACAAGGTTGTTGCAACGGAAAATAGTGTTATTATATTTTATTTTTGATTGAGAATGCAAAATGTTGTCTACTCTGTAATCTATAACCAATGTCTGTAGGAATTTAGGAAATTTGGATATCAAATAGTAGTTGGTTGCAGCTGCATTTTCTGGTTTCTAGCAGTGAGATACGTCACACGTACGTGTTGATGTAACTCCATTCACGGGCCTATACACATCCTGTTTGGGATGTTATAACTAAAATATTTATGAACTTAAAATTAAACATCCAAATTTAATGATAAATGAATAAAATTTTATCTATACAACTGGATTTTCAATGCATTTACACAGATGTTTCGTGTAGCATCCGCCATATTTCTTCAGTGTGATGTCACCGTAACGTACTTCATAGATAACTAGCGTCAAACAAGTAAATCATGCAATTTCAGATGAAATTACTGTAAAGTAGGTCAGGGACAGGGTACAGTTGTAATACTTGTCCTAGGGTAATAACGTAATCATGCTTAATGTCATATCCACCTTTCCTTGATGATAATTACTGCACTAGATGGCATCAATCGTCACCATGGTTACAGTGCAATCGTATCATTTTCAGAGCCAAAGAATAGTAGTATTTAATATTTGGCAGGGTGTTTAGTGCTGATTCAATGTCTGCCGACCGGTTCGTGCCTGTATCAATGGCCCGGTAATTGGCTACCGGAGGATGTCAAAAGCTGCACAAAGCTAATTAGCGCCGGTCACGATGGTCTGTGGTGCGCGAAACGTGAGCCGGGCGATTACACCAAGGGGATTACACGGCAAAGGCATCTATTGTCACTTGTAGATTATTAGTGTGGCGTCTGGCGTCAGTTGCTATTTAACTGCTCATTATGTAGCAATCTACGGTGTGTTTCACACTCGTGTGTGTGTATAGAATTCAATCTCCTGCTCTCTATTCAAGCACGTTCATATTAGATAGTCCGCTGTGTGGGATGATGGTATCATTCTAGTCTCAAAGTGGGGTTGTGAGTTTGATGTTTCGTGTAGCCACTTGATGTAAGCTTACGGTTGGAATCCTGTCTGAGCTTTGTCAATGTAGTTGTAGTAATGTGCTTGTATAGAGAACAGACAGGCGTGGAATTGACTATCAATGGTTATTTCTAGGTATAGATGACTTGAATGGTTATTGCCTGGAAGCTGGAGCACTTGGCATCTATCGATATTATGGTGAAACGTGTATTACCCCATAATATTGAAGTATCACATGTACTATTGAAGTGATACGTCAAAGGCACAATATTGAGGTTATGTATGTGATCTTGTTCGCCATGACCCTGGTTGACGAAATAATCCGGGTTATTTAAAAAATTACTAATGTCTAGCGTAGAGTACTATAATAGTAGTCATTTATTGATGAATAAATTCTTTACATGAATATTCAATTCAATAAAATATAAACGATCGATGACATTGATTGTATATTGGCACAGTATTAAAGTACATAGAAAGGCATCATGATGAAAGAGGTAACATTATTTTGTAAGCTAGTGCCATAATTCTGATTCGGCATCGCCATTTGCACTTATCAAATAACGTCTTCGATATTTTACTGCCCTGTAATAACGTTTGTGGACAGTTACTGACAAGTTTGAATTAGTTGATAACCCGGGTTAGTGGCCTTGGAAAATAAATGATTAATTGCCCCAAATGGCAATTTTTCACCTCAGACCTGGCAACCCGGGTCATGGCGAATCGAATCATGTGACAATGAACCAAGCCGGCAGGAGGGCCGCAGCATACTTTGCCCATCACTCTTCTATTTCAACTGTAAAAACAATTTATTGTCCATTCTCAGTTCCAACGTTGACCTCTGTCCACTACAGTCGCCTTTTGGCTCAGTACACGCGATGTAATTCTAAGCCGAGATAGGATTTTATCACATTCCAACAGCCTGAGAAGCAGCGATCTAGTTACCAAAGCACTAGAAGTGTCCAAACACCCCCGAAACGTTGTCCACAAAGACGATGCTGCTTGTTGCTCTAATTGCCCAGTGATGTTTGTCTGTAATTATAGGTTATTAGAACACTAAGAATACTGCGCTCTTAATTATATTACAGTAAAACTCCTACCATATGGCCTCTTCCCTCAGCGGCCAAACCCCCATTGGCGGTTTTCACGGCCAAGTTGTGGCTTTTACTGTCGCCTTTACAAGTCGATGTTCAAAAAGTTGTATTCTTTTATGTGGAAAAATATATTTGGGTTAGACTTAAGTCAAAAACAAAATCAATACTCGGTTTTTCTTACTTGGCTTAGTGAGATTGTACGTTTGACGTTTGATATCGTCTCTGAACATTTCAGCTGTGGGCATTCTGATTGGTTGGATTTTGAGCTCAAGTTTCACAAGTAATCACGGCTATCTACTGCGTATATAGCCATGAGATGTGATGATGCCAAACCCCTTATACGGCCACAAATCTTGTGTATTGACCACTTTTCTACGTAAATCTATCCTTCTAAATGGCTGATGCGACCAACGAACAGACAATCTTAATATTATTTGTGTTCTTTGTTTTCATAAATGATCATGTTTAAATTTCTACTCTGCTAAGAGAATAGACAAGCTGTAAAGTTATGGACTTTCTACCAAATTTTGAAATCAGTTATTTTATGATTTTCAGCATAAAATGTTAAAAATTTATGCTCATTATGATGAGAATGAGTATGCTTGGATAAAAGCAATATCATGTGTTCTGTGCATTCTGAAAGTGTACTTTTATTTAAACAGTGTATTAAAATATTTGAGCAATTTAACACCACTTAAAACATTTCTGTTATAATCCCCATGGAAACAAGTTAATGAATATAATGTCAACTGAATGAATTTATAATCAGATATTTGTAACTAGTCAATTGTTTGTTGATTTTTAAGTTTATTTCCTATCTGTTTGAGGTTAATTGTAATTATAAATAAATCAAATCAAATCAAATCTGGCTATACCAACAAACAGACAATCTTAATATTATTTGTGTTCTTTGTTTTTACCAAGACCATGTTTAAATTTCTAGTCTGTTAATAAAATATTAAAGCAGAAGAATATAATTTAAAACAGTATATTATATGATTGCAAGGCATCTTAAAGGTTATGCTCATTATGGCAGAATAATCAGTATGCTTGCACAGAAGCAATATGGTGTGTTCTGTGCATTCTGAAAGTGTCTTTCATTTAAACAGTGTATTAAAATATCTAGAGCAATTTCATTTTGGTAACAGGCCTTTATAATCCCATCACAACACATGAATGGAGAAACTGAATATATTATCGGTCTCAAGACATGGTCTTAAAGAGGTTACCTATTTCCCCAATGTTAAGACAAAAACATACAAATCCACAGTACGCCTATAAAATCATTTTTTTATGCAAGCATTAAAATTGTGTTTTACTTTCTTTTGCCATGGTGTATCTAAAGATCTAATAAATATTAAATCTGAAGAATATAATTACTATTTTCCTTACACTTGCAATGGAAAAGGCATCGTCATTCATTGATACTGTATTATACAGACCAACTATTTTTTTTTTTTCTGGCTGAGTATTATCTTTAAATTGTATTGTTTCTGTTTTTGCTAGGATGACGAAGACGATGATGATATGGACATGGAAGCAGAGAAAGACAGACATACTACACTATACAGATATACAACTATTTTTTTTCCGGCTGAGCATAATCTTTAAATTGTGTTGTTTCTCTTGTTGTTAGGATGACGATGATGATGTGGACATGGAAGCCGCGGAGGATGCTGCTGCGGCTGGGTCTTCCCAGGAGGAGGAGGAGGAGGAGAGTGAGGAGGAGGAGGAAGAGGCTGCTGGCGGGGGGGAGGAATACGAGCAGATGACGGTGACGTGGGGAGAGGACGTCAAGTACGACGCCGAGTACGACGAGACCGAGGAGAGCGCGCTGTAAGTTCCATTATCACTCTTTTTCATGTAATTTCATTGGTTATCATGATCCAGAAATATCCGATAACCCGGAGAGGGTTATCACCCCTCTTCGAAGAGGGGTGATACCATGGTTATCATGCTTGTACTCAGTCAGACTACTTTTTCACATTTTTAAAAACAGTGCTGTAATTGTTTAGAAAAGAATGATAAATACATAACCGGGTTCATTGTGTAACATGACTTATTATATCAGGATTCGTTCGTGTGGCGCATCGGACTCGCCCTTCAGGCTCGCCGTGATACGCCCCAAGAACTCACCTGATCAAATAATTCATATTACAAACTCACCCAGTTTTGTCTATATACTAGAACTACCTAGATGTTTTCTTTCTATGCTATAGTTTCAACATGACATTATGATTAGGGCTGTGCAAAGGTGAAAAGTTTAAAAAAATTTTTTTAAAAGATTTTGAAATTTGTTAACATAGAAAGAAAACACCTATGTATAGACTTCATGAGGTTACTAATATGATATACTTAGAATAACTAAGCTCTCTGTTAACACTAGTAACCTTTGCCCGAAGTGACCAGTCATTGCTGATGACATCACATCCGACAGGTGGCTTTCTGTGACGTCACCAGCAGCAACTGGTCACTTCGGGCAAAAGTCCCGCGATGGAGATGAATAGTGAATAGCATTGATGTTGCAAATTAAATTACTAAACTAAATGGATATTCCAATGACTAATAATAAGTCTACATAGAGATTTTTCTTCAAACATTTCATCAATCAATTTTAAATAATGGTTCTGTGACATAAAGCTAAACACTGTCTGGCCATAAATCTTGCCGCTTAGTAGATGTATGAACCAATAGTATTGTATAATATTGTTACTGTTGGGTCTTCGACTTTAGTTTGATTGTCATCTGTTCTATATTAAATTTTCATCATCATTATGTTGAAAACTATATTTTATTTTATTTTTATCATTTATACTAATAAGAATCAACCTTTGTCCTCGATCCTATGCATGTAACATCTTTGTTATTATTTGAGTATTTTGTATTATTGATTACTATGTCACATGTAAAGTGGCCCATGATTGCTTGAATGAAAGTATGCTGTTCTATTATATTCCCCCTTTTTTTCTATTATTTTCCCCCTTCTTTCAAAACAAAATCTAAAATTCCAATTTTATATATAATTTTTAATCAATTTCGAACACTACATGTTCCTTTTCAAAAATAAACAAGGATGATGCCAATGACCTGGTGAAATAGGTACAGGTCAGGCGAGAGAGCACTAGAATGATGACTATAAACCACCACATTTACATTTATTTATTTGACATTTGGTGTAAAATAACTTCATGAACCACCAAATTTACATTTATTTATTTACTTTATCCCCAACTGTCTTGATCCCTAGGCTTGAGAAGCTGGCAGCACGAGATGTTCCCAGACGAGGTGGACACGCCACAGGACACACCTGCCCGCACCCGCTTCCAGCGGTAAGTACACACTCGTGTCGCCGCGGTTACGGCTGTCAGCCGCGCAGGTGGCCTCGCTGTCAGCAATGTCAGGGGAGACATGACGGCGGGGATGTAGTGGTTGGTGGTGGCTGAAAAGTGGAATGAGGGAACGTCTGGTCTTTTCTTTGTCGTCTTGGGCTAGTGTAAAAGTATACTTTTTAAAGACTTGTAATTTTTGTTTCTGTTCTTTTCTTTGTCATCTTGGTCTAGCCTAAAAGTATGCGTTTTAAAGACTTGTCATACTATACTTGTAGACTTATTGTCAAACTTCAATAATTGTGATGCGCATTTTAGCAAAAATATACCAGTAGATTGCGTCGACACAAAGTTTATTTGCTATATGAACGTGTATGTGGTGACATTTGTTGTAGGCTTGAATTACTACATAGCTATGACCGAGCCTTTTTTCTGTTCATGTTATCAGCATTGACAGTATAGATCTGTTTTTTTTTAAACAATGTTAAAATTCAATGTATTTTTCTAGTTTAGCCTACCATGTCAATGCTCTTATCATGTCTTTATTTGTAAGTATTCTAATGTGTTTTCGTAACCTTGACTTATGAACATGCCGCCCACATTATGGGGCAGGTGGTGATCGAACAACCATTAGCTGCTATGTAACGCCACATCCGGGGCTAGTTGGAACCTATTTAGTGCTCACAAATGTGCTTCTCTTATCTTGATCAATAAGTTATCTTTAATAAAACACAGTTCCCTCAGATTTTGAGTGATAAAATTCCATCAATTTTCAATCAATTTTCAAGTGGGGTGCGTGGGGGTATCATGTGAACGTTCAAACCTTAGGGATTGGAGTATATCAAGGTTTGAAATTTATACTATTGAATTCGGTCGTATAGGATTTGAATTACTAATTCAACCAAAATTCAATGTCTTTTTACAAAATTTCATTCTTCCAATGACTCCCTACAAAATTCGAAATCGAACCCATGACCTTCTGGTCACAAGTCTAACTCCCTATCCACTCGGACACAGAAGCATGTTTAATAAATCCCTTGAAAAAAATTAAATTTGTTGTGAAAAGGCATTGAAAGCATTGAATTTTTATCAAACAAAATCTGTGTAAACCATGGCCCAGAAACAGCTCACTTCCCTCTTATGTTGTAGGCCTTCACAGTCTGCTAGTGTTAGTGTCATGTACCATAAGCTTATGAGGTATAATATGAAAGCCGAATAGTATTTCATAAATCTTAAATGAAGTTGAATTTGACCCCACAAAAAAATTTTGCAATGATTGTAAAAAGATAAATATATATAAATATAAATGTATTACTTTTGCTACTTTGCCCTTTAATTCAAAGACATTTGGTTCATCATTTGTCACAATAAAAGCCCCCCCCACACACACACACAAAAAAAAAAAAAAAAAAACAACCAAAAAAACAGTTATTTTCATGCACAAAACTGAGCAAAAAGAGAAATGAATCGGCGTCTATGATTGGATATGTTTAATTCATGTGCAAGATAAACGTGTCACGGAGCGCTTTGTAAACAGGCAGCCGCCGATTTCAAGGTTTGTGCCTCGAGCAGACGTGATTGGGAAGGAATTGCTAATCAATGTTCTTGTGCAGCATCGATATATAACGACAGGTCTCGGCACAAATCACTGTCGCGCCCCCGGCATGTTGTTGACCCACACAACAAATAACGCTCTCGATTCTCCGGACTACTTTCTTTGTTCGGTCCTCATTTTTCAACTCGACCTGCCAATTGGAGAATTTTTATTTGCTCAGTTTTTTATTTGTGGCCTTGTGATTGCACTCTTAAGTTTTTTGTGTTGTATTTACATGATTGATAACTGCCCATTTGACGTTCTGCCTGCAGTTACATTTTCTAAGCGTATTATCATATAAAAGTTAATCAAATTATATGAGTCAGAAAATACAAATTAAGCTGACTTTTTTGTTCAAAATTAAAACCATTGGCTTAATGTTAATACAGTTTTTGAAATTAAAACCACTGGCTTAATTTTAAAACAGCTTTTGTACTTGTACCAATTACATACCACTTGCGTTGTTATAAAATCCACGAGTTTATAACTGGAATACATTCATTGGATTTCTTTGGTAATCATCTGAGCACCAATTAATGAATAATTTCCATGATTTATAACTTTGCAAATATTTCCTACCATTCATGTCAGACAGTCTTTTTCAAGCAGACGCCACACTGAATGACGCAAGGGAGTGGGTCAGTGACAGGAGGGGGTGGGGATGAGTGTGCAGACTATGAAATCGTGTCATCCAGTCAGGGTCAGGATTAGCCACTCATCCGCTCGTATTGATAAGTAAAAACTTGTGGAGGACGAGTAGAATGTTTTAGCAACTCATCGTTTTGACCAGTAGCAATTATGGTCAATTTGGCAAGGAGGATGAGTACATTTCTTTGAAGGACGAGTAGACATTTGAGGGTTACTCGTCCTGCTGACCAGTAGCACTTTTCTCTCTATATCCTGACCCTGCCAGTGTAATGCCAGATAAAAAAAAAAAAAAAAAAGCCAGTCTTACTCGTCTGTCGCAAATATTTACAAATGCATACATGGATTTATTCATTAATTAGTGTTCAAATAAACAAGTTCCTGCAAAAGATTTAGAAAGCTGTTAATTTTGTTTGAATATGATGTTCATATTGTACAATAGCCGAGTTTGCTAACAAAGAATTGAATTGTAGTTACCGTGGGCTGAAGAGTTTCCGCACGTCGCCGTGGGACCCAAAGGAGAACCTCCCCGCAGACTACGCACGAATCTTCCAGTTCGAAAACTTCCGCAAGACGAAGAAGCGAGTTCTCAGCGAGGTGGCCGAGGCCGAGGGAGCCATGGTGAGTTGGGAAGGCATTGTCGGTTTCCATGCTCATATCAACCCGTGGGTTCAGAACCCGGTTTAAGCAGGGAATATTAAATCGGGCCAGACTTGTGTAAAGGTAAAATCAATAGCCTTTTTTTTTTGTGGACAATATAAACAACTAGTTTTATTGGGTTTTAAATTGTGACATGCGACCTCTGAGTACAGTGGTCACTCTTTTTCAGGAGAGGAGGCTGCTCCCATGCCTTCGCTCTGGGAATGCCAGCAACACATATCAATTTGCGGGGGTGACTGGCAATCAAATGGTTTTGAGCGCTATGTGTCAATAACATCCTCATGTCATGAGGCAATGGCCCTCTCAGTGGCCAACCAGTAACTTGGAGCAAAGTGTCATTTATAATTACTATAGCGTCATGTTAGATTAATGTAGTCTTAATTCAGTTTGGGGGAACATTTCGGGTATGGGGCTTCTGATTAGTCGGATTTTGTAACAAACTTCTATGAATTATTAGGTCTATTAGGCCCACAGCCATACCGTATATAGCTGTGAGATATGACGATTGGGGGGGTTTACATGATAATTGACTTAGCTGGGGGTTACAGAGACAACGGGTCGTCCCTGAAACCTTTAAACAGCCAGCTTTTTGGGATGATGGTATCATTCTGGTCTCACAACCATGAGGATGCCAGTTTGAATCCCATCAGGGCACCTTGATGTAGTGAAATGGAATATTGCCTGTACCTATGTCAATTCTTCAATTCCAAGTAGTGCAGAAAGCTGCACACTCGTCTTTTTTTATTTGATTTTGAGACACATGTATTTATGGGTACTTCCGGTATATGTTATAAGGCCATTTAACATTGCATTTAATGCTATATCATACAAAATGTGTATTCTATGTATCATTGATTGCTGTTATGCTGATAAATGTTGGAAAATTAAAGAAATACATCTATTTGAAGCGTGCATTCTTCATAATAGTGAAGTTTCAACTTTGCTCTAATCACTGGGCGTCTGCAAATTTGATTAAGACTGGTCTTTTGCCCATAACTTCGTCAATTTTCATGCTTGCTAAAATATGATTACAGATTCATAATCCTCACTCAAAATCCTATTAGGAAAGTTCTTGAAAATGACCTTTAAATATTTAAAGTCGTGTTAGTCTAGATTTTCCCGGAACTCACATTGGCAATTTTGATGGTGGTGTCGCAGGAATATTTACATCGAATTTTCTTTCTTGAAAGTGGTGAATATAGCGGTAGGGATGTCCTTGCTGAAGACAACTGAGAGAGAGACTGTACATATGTCTGTGCTCACAACAAAAAACCTGTTCATTTTCATTTTCATGTTTTTTGGAAGCGGTTTTATATAATCAACTATCATTGCTCTGAGATTTTGTGCGTGGACATCAGCAGCAGCTCATTAACTTTGGTGGGCATTCCTATGAGGTTATGGCGAATTCATTCTAGAATAACTCATTAAATGTTATACTTCTTCTGAATGTACAATATATTGCCATGTTTCTTAAATATAAATGTGTATTTTATTATAAAGGTAATCCTAGGAAAAAACATAATTCTGAGTAAAAACAATTTCACAAAATACCTCCAATTGTAATGATTAAAGCGTGATACAACAAGTAGATGATATACTGCAGGTTGAACGTTAACAGGGAATTTATACGAGTCTCTACCTGTCAATCCATGCTTTTGACGTCAGACTTTTCAATTTCAAATGAAGAAAAAAGTATGATCGTGTTCAAACCATTGTGCAGTAGGAAAACATATGTAAGCAGTGCAGAGCTTTACATTAACTTTTTAATTTCACTTGGCCAATCGGGCAAGTAGCATATTGTTTTCACTTGCCCCCTTACGCATCCAATTTGCCTGCATTTTCTATAAGAATGTCTTATACAAATGATTGTTGATGTATTAAATATTGTGATGCTGTTTGTTTTTGTTAACTACAATACAGCTGCAGAACTTAAAGGTTTCCGTTTTTGTAAGCACTGGAATTAAATTGTAGCCTAAAAACGCACTTGACCAATCGGGCAAGTACTTTGGAAAATGACTACTAGCCCAAACACAACTTTCACTTGCGACTTGCTAGCTGACGTGCTACAGTTTATATAAGGTCCCTGCATGACGTGTGATGTATATTTTCCCACTTTCAGCCGGGCTGGTATGTGACGGTGCACATTAAGGACGTGCCACGCGAGTTTATGGGTAAGTCTGCTGCTTGTTATCACTAAAACCTGCCTAAAACTACTACTTCAGTCAGTGACTTGTGACAAAGTAACATTCACATTCAAACTCAATCATTCAAACCCATATGGTTTTGATACAGTGTGCTTCTGTGGCCGAGTGGATAGGGAGATGGACTTGTTACTAGAAGGTCGTTTCGATTCTCAGTCGGGTCAGGTTGTGGATGTTGAGCAAACTCATCCCTAAAAGAGTTGTACACTGCTCAATGACCTGGTGTAAATTGTTAATAGCCACCATATTCACATTTACATTTATTATTGAATCTATGCAAATCACACACGCACTTACGTTTATCATGTTTCTTTGATAATCAATCACAATCAATCACAATTTGTAGACGTTTCTACATACAGTCTGTTTATTCTTCTACTCAGTATGACATGATGTATGCCACATATGATGTGTCTTTGCTGAGCGCATTTCTGTAATGGATCCTCAGCCTATAGCCGTAATAACACTAAACAGCGACATGTGAAAAAACGCTTTGATGTGCTACAAATTGGAGCCTCCTGAAGATGTGTTGCCCACTGCAGGTGATAGTGTGTTAAAACATGTTGTATTTTCCAATGCATTCACATAGAGGATTCCTTCTTCTATAGGGCTATATCACATAGCCACTGCTGGGACTCAAACCCTAGACCACTGCACATTCAGCGCACACAAGGCTAATCTCTCACACAATCACTCACTCACTCTTTCAACCCAATAACCTGTACCTAATTAACGATGAACGTACCATGGAGCTGTGTCCAACTATTTATACTGTATTAGGGATGAGTTTGCTCAACGCCCACAACCAAACCAGACCGGGATTCAAAAGCAATGAGTCCAACTGCCTTTCCACTCGAGGCCACAGAAGCACATAGCATACCCCCCCCCCTAAGAACTTCTCTCTTAGCACTTACCAACTAGTTAGCAAAGGGTCAAACGTTCAACAGAATCCTTTAAAACATTCAATCATTTTCCTAACATATACTATTTGCTATTGATATATGGTTGTATTAGGACAATAAACGTATGTATAACTAACTAGCTGATATACAGTAAAATGTGAATCTGTATGTTACATTTCATTGAACGTTCAACCTTTGTACTTGGTACTTGGACTCAAGTACAATCAGAGTACTTGGACTTGGATTCAAGTACATTGGGAAAGTCATTAACATACTTGTACTTGGAATCAAATACACATGCAAAGTACTTGGACAGGACTTGAGTGCGTAAAATGTACTTAGGCACAGCTCTGCTAAAAAAGGCGCTTTTTAACCCCTTCCAGAGTCAGACACGCGTGGCCAAGCTCGCCTCATCATCCTCTGCGGGCTTGCTGCAGCACGAGCAGAAGATGTCGGGTGCTGAACCTGATGCTGAAGCGGGTGGTGGGGGACAGTCGGCCCGTGGCCAGCAAGGGCGCATGGTGTTCCACATCGGGGTCCGACGCTTCGCGCCAGCCCAGTGTACTCACAGCACACAAACGGCACCAGGCACAAGGTAGGGCTACAAAAGTATAGACAAACGAACAGAAAACGTCAATGAACGTTATTCCGATAATGTGGTTTTAAACATTTCACATTGATACACCGAAGATATATTGAACATCATCGTTGATGTTGGTGTCAAATACATTACATTATGTCAAAATTTCGATGATGTTTGAATGATAAAAAGTCTTTAAAATCATTATCCGAGATTATTTATTCACGGTTTTCTTTCAACTGTATACAGTAGAACCTCTCTATTGGGCTGACCACGCAGCACTGGGTGGACCAGTGTGGGAGTGGTCTCAATAGGGTGATCTCTACTATACAAAGCTTCAGTTTGGTAGCTGTATGAAGGTTTGGGACCGTGAAAGTGGTCTTATTTCCAGGAGGTGGTCTCCAATATAGAGGTGGTCTTAATTGGATGTTGTGGCGTGTTTAGGTTGTAAATAAAAGTAAATGTTAATTGTATAGTGACTATGCTTACATCATGTTACCAAAGGTGTTGATTGGTAAATCAATATTATTGATGTATTATTGATGTTAGTAGTATGCATGTACTATCTGAGTGCGTCGGAGGTTTCAGAAACAAAGGTTTATGGATTATTTTTTGTTTACACTCTAGAATGTGGAATATTCTCAATGCATTACATAATTTGTTAAGAATAATGTAGATTGTTCTCCCCCCCGAATTGTTCTAGACCTTAGGGTATATATATAAAGGCAGCTCGCAATTCAATAGATAGCATTAGTTTGGAGTTTCAGTTTGTGAATTAGTTTGAAGAGTTTGGTTTGTTCATCTTTGCCATCAAGTTTGATATTTCATGCATCCCTTGTCATTAAGTTTGGATATTTCATGCATCTTTGCCATCAAGTTGGATATTTCATGCATCTTTGTCATTAAGTTTTGAATTTGTAAAATTGTCGCTCTGAGAAGCATTTGTTTGAAAACTTTGTTATTGGAACTTTGAAGACTTGATGCAAAGCTCTGGAGGCATTGTTTTGGAAT